>JAGIQG010000008.1:124268590-124472542 GCA_024679065.1 Sphyrna mokarran | reverse complement strand
TTCATCCCATTATTCCTGCCAAAATGGACCACTACACATTTATCTGCATTGAAGTCCATCTGCCACTTCTCCGCCCAGTCTTGCATCCTGTCTATGTCCCGCTGCAACTTTTGGCATCCCTCCAGACCATCCACAACACCACCGATCTTTGTATCGTCGGCGAACTTGCTAACCCATCCCTCCACTTCCTCATCCAGGTCATTTATGAAAATGACAAACAGCAGGGGTCCCAGAACAGATCCCTGGGGCACTCCACTGGTTATCGACCTCCCTTGAGAACAAGACCCATCCACAACCACCCTCTGCCTTCTGCCGGCAAGCCAGTTCTGGATCCACGAGGCCAAAGCCCCTTGGATCCCATGCCCTCTCACCTTCTCCAGAAGCCTTGCACATGGGACCTTATCAAACGCCTTACTAAAGTCCATGTACACTACGTCCACCGCCCTTCCTTCGTCAATGTGTTCAGTCACATTTTCGAAGAACTCAACTAGGCTCCTAAGGCATGACCTGCCCTTGACAAAACCATGCTGACTATTTCTAATCAGTCCAAACTTCTCCAAATGTTCATATATCTTATCCCTCAGAAGCTTCTCCATCAGCTTACCAACCACTGAAGTCAAACTCACTGGTCGGTAATTTCCTGGACTATCCCTGTTTCCTTTCTTAAAGATAGGAACCACATCCGCAAAAATCCAATCCTCCGGAACCTCTCCCGTTTCCATGGACGATGCAAAGATCATCGCCAGGGGCTCTGCAACCACTTCGCTCACTTCCCACAATAACCTGGAGTACATCCCATCTGGTCCCGGCAACTTGTCTATCTTGATAGAATTTAACAGGTCTAACACATCTTTTAGTCTCTGAGAGTCCAGCCTATCTCTTCCTCTCAACATTTTATAAACCTCTATCAGGTCGCCTCTCAACCTACGTCTCTTCCGTATGCCTCAAACCTGCAGTGCAATCTCCCAGTTCACTTTCCACCGTGAATACCGAGGCAAAGTACTCGTTAAGCACCTCTGCCATTTCTTCTGGATTCACACAGACTTTTCCCCCTTCACCTTTTATAGGCCCTATCCCTTCCCTAATGGACAGTGAAGTAAGTTATCTCCAATTGCAACTGGATCTTGATCAATTGGGCCAGTGGACTGACGAATGGCAGATGGAGTTTAATTCATGCGAGGTGATGTATTTTGGTAGATTGAACCAGGGCAGGACTTAGTTAATAGAACATAGAACATTATAGCGCAGAACAGGCCGTTTGGCCTTCGATGTTGCGCCGACCAATTAGGAACAAGCAGTGACCTCTAACCTAAACCATTCCCTTTTCATCCATAAACTTATCTACTAACCTCTTAAATGCCACCAAACTTGGCGCATCTACAACTGATGCAGGCAAGGCATTCCATACCCTTACCACCCTCTGGGTAAAGAACCTACCTCTGACATCTGTCCTAAAACCATCACCCCTTAATTTAAAGCTATGTCCCCTCGTGCTAGCTTTCTGCATCCTAGGAAAAAGGCTATCACTGTCCACCCTATCTAAACCTCTAATCATCTTATATGTTTCATAAGGTCTCCTCTTAGCCGCCTTCTTTCTAACGAAAAAACCTCAAATCCCTCAGCCTCTCTTCATAAGACCTGCCCTCCATACCAGGCAACATCCTGGTAAACCTCCTCTGTACCCTCTCCAATGCCTCCAATCTTTCTTATAATGCGGGGACCAGAACTGTACACAATACTCCAAGTGCGGCCGCACTAGAGTTTTGTACAGTTGCAACATGATGTTGTGGCTCCGAAATTCAATCCCCCTACCAATAAAGCTAAGACTCCGTATGCTTCTTAACAACCTTATCGACTTGATTGCCAACTTTCAGGGATCTATGCACATATACACCAAGATCCCTCTGTTCATCAACACTATTAAGAGTCCTACCATTAGCCCTATACTCTACACATTTGTTATTCCTGCCAAAGTGAATTACCTCACACTTTTCCACATTAAACTCCATTTGCCACCTCTTGGCCCAGCTCTGCAACTTATCCAAGTCTCTCTGCAAACTAGAACACCCCTCTTCACTATCTACCACTCCGCCGACTTTGGTGTCATCTGCAAATTTACTAATCCATCCTTCAATACCCTCATCCAGATCATTTATAAAAATTACAAACAGCAGGGGCCCCAAAACAGATCCCTGAGGTACACCACTAGTAACCAAACTCCACAATGAATATCTCCCATCAACCACCACCCTCTGTCTTGAGGGGACATAGCTTTAAATTAAGGGGTGGTGGTTTTAGGACAGATGTCAGAGGTAGGTTCTTTACCCAGAGGGTGGTAAGAGTATGGAATGCCCTGCCTGCTGCAGTTGTAGATGCGCCAAGTTTGGTGGCATTTAAGAGGTTAGTAGATAAGTTTATGGATGAAAGGGGAATGGTTTAGGTTAGAGGGTCACTGCTTGTTCCTAATTGGTGGCGCAACATCGAAGGCTGAAGGGCCTGTTCTGCGCTGTAATGTTCTATGTTCTATGTCCTTCTATCTGCTAGCCAATTCCTAATCCAATTAGCTAAATCACCCTCAATCCCATACATCTGCATTTTCTGCAGAAGCCTTCCATGTGCCACCTTATCGAACGCCTTACTAAAGTCCATATATACCACATCAACTGCCTTACCCCCATCCACCTCTTTGGTCACTTTTCAAAAAACTCAATAAGGTTATAAGGCACGACCTACCCTTCACAAAACCATGCTGACTATCCCCAATCAATTCATTTCTCTCTAAATAACTATAAATCCTATCCCTAATAATTCTCTCCAATACTTTGCCCACAACAGAAGTAAGACTCACCGGCCTATAATTCCCTGGAAAGTCTCTATTCCCCTTCTTGAACAATGGGACCACATTCGCTATCCTCCAGTCTTCCGGCACTATACCCGTAACCAACGACGACCTGAAGATCAGAGCCAGAGGCTCTGCAATCTCCTCTCTCGCCTCCCAGAGAATCCTAGGCTAAATCCCGTCGCGCCCAGGGGACTTATCTAACTTCAAACCCTCAAGAATATCTAGCACATCCTCCTTATCTACTTCAATACTTTCCAGTTTGCAACCCTGTATCCCAGTGTTCTCCACAACTACATTTACATCTCCCTGCGTAAATACCAAAGAGAAATATTTATTCAGTGCCTCTCCAATCTCTTCAGGCTCCATGCACAACTTCCCACTGCTGTCCATAACTGGACCTAATCTTGCCCTAACCAATCTTGTATTCTTAACATATCTAAAGAAAGCTTTAGGATTCTCCTTGATCCTATCAGCCAAAGTCTTCTCATGTCTCCTCTTAGCTCTGAAGTCCAGAGCTAAAAGGGGACTAATGGTAGGGTGTTGGGGAGAGTTACAGAACAAAGAAATCTAGAAGTCCTGGAACAGGAAAAGATCACCTTCTGCAGACAGCATTTTAATACATGAGGCATCGATTCCATCCAACCAGAGAAAGATATCCCACCAAAGGAGGCCATTCATGCCTTTGCTGGCTCTTTGATAGAGAGGTCATGTTAAATCACAAATACGCACTCTTTATTCACAAACCTGGATGTTTCTCATCCTCATGAAGCAATTCGACTTGCTCTATCAATTATTTATTTATAGAATCAACTTCCAGAGTGTTCCACATCCTGATAGCTCTCTGTGTGAAAATATTTGGTCATGAAAAGTAGCAAAGACATGGAAAAAGTAGGAATATCTGAGAAACTAGAATATTTTTTGCTGGTTATATATTTTTAAACACTATTGGAAAATGTAGACTGCTTAATGACAGGACAAGTTTGATTGTGGTAATACTTTTGATACTTAGCCTAGCAACACTGCAAATAAATGTTTACTTCAGCAAGCTGGTAAAAAAAACAAGTTATAGAACATAAAGGGCAGGATCTTATGAGGGAAAATGTCCAGCTAGCATGAAAAAATGGAATAGACTGTTTCTAGCTACTAGAGGCAGGTAACAGTGTTTAATTCACCAGCCATCTTGCTCTAGCAGCAAAGGGAGCTATTACGCATGTGCAGACCTCTATGGCTGCACAATCACAATTATAACAGCAAAGATGTGACAGTGAGAGAGATCTGTCAGATTGCTATTGTTGCAGCCAATCATAACCCAGCTCCCCCCACCCCTTCACCCCAGGAATGGGTCTGTGGCCAATCGTGAACTAGTCATGGCCATCACCCTTCCCCCCGAATCATGATGCAAAGAGACAGGAGGCTCTCCTTCCCTGATTGGGCTGCACCAGCCTGGTCTACTCTCTTCAGGCCTCACCCTGGCCTCTTCAGGGGGGCCTCATTGGCCTCCGGTTTCATCGGTGAGGCCAACATGACTGTTCCCCGGTCATGGGGGGCAGGTATTTTTCTTGCTGGAGAGAACCTCTCTCGGTAAGGCCATGAAGACAAGTGAGCCTGGATGATTGGGCGCTGAGCTCACTAATCATATGTTGATGATCTTTAACAGAAAATTTAATTCAATATATTCAGCTTCTCATGAGAAATACATGAGAGGCTGACTGCTCAGAAATCCAGTAAGATCGCGAGGGCCTTGAAATTGGGTGCAATCCTGATTCCTTGATTCTCGCTTGATTTTACTGACTCACTCAACCCATCGATGGACAAGATGAGCCAATAAAATCACATCCAAAGAGTCTGAATAAAATATTAAAGATTTAAAGGAGGAGACAAGGCGTGAACTTTGCATTTTTACTCTAAAAGGTAAACTACAAAATTATGGATAGAGCTGTGAAGAAGGCTTATAGTGTGTTAGTTTTTATTAACAGAAGGTTTGAGTTTAAGAACTGTGGGGTTATGTTGCAACTGTACTGGATCTTGGTGAAACCACATTTGGAATAGTGTTCAGTTCTGGTCACCTCACTATAAGAAGGATGTGGAAGCGTTGGAGAGAGGAGATTTACCAGGATGCTGCCTCGTTTGGAGGGTAGGATTTATGAGGAAAAGTTGAGGGAGCTGCTGCTTTTCTCTTTGGAACAGAGGAGGATGAGAGGCGACTTAATAGAGGTTGATAAGATGATGAGAGGGATTGATAGAGTGCGTGTGCAGAGACTATTTCCATGGGTGGATGTAGCTGTTACCAGGGGGCATAACTATAAGGTTCATGGTGGGAGATATAGGAGGGATGTCCGAGGTAGATTCTTCACTCAGAGAATGGTTGAGGTGTGGAATGCACTGCCTGATAGTGGAGTCGGACACTTTGGGAACTTTCAAGTGGTTATTGGATAGGCATATGGAGCACACCAGAATGATAGGGAGAGGATAGTTTGATCTTGGGTTTGGACATAGCTCAGCACAACATTGAGGGCCGAAGAGCCTGTACTGTGCTGTAATATTCTATGTTTCTATGTTCTATTGAAGTAATTTTGACCTCTGAAGAGGTTACTCCAAAAAAGGGAAGATTAAACAAGGAAAACTGGACACCAGATGCAAGGATAACAGTTTGAGATGTCAGCCAATAGCAGTAATGCAAGCAAAATATTGCAGGTGCTGGAAATCTGAGATAAAAACAGAAAATACTGGATACACTCAGTAGTTTTGCAGTGTCTGTGCAGAAAAACTGAATTAATGTTTTGGATCTAAATGATCCACCGAAAGACCCTTAGCAAGGTAAAAATGTGCAGAATTATATAGTTGGAATGGGGCTGGAGAGTTTGGGGCAGAATAGAAGATCAGGGATAGGTCGGGCAAAGGAAATATGGACAGATTTATCCTGGACACAAAGGAAAGGGTTAATGGTACCATTTATGGATGAAGCCTGTTCATGATATCAGAATAATTATTTAACTCCCAGCAAACCATGTTAGTTTAAACTGAGTTGAGTTGCAGTTTCCCGATTTTGAGATTCACTTTGGGGCTAAAGGATGAAGAGATATGGGAGGATGGTGGGATCAGATTATTGAATTTGATAATCAGCTATGATCAAAATGACCGATGGAATGGGATCAATGGGCCAAATGGCCTACTCTTGCTTCTATGTCTATCTCCCTCCCCATGCCAGAAGAAAACTGGATCAGTGGGAAATCCAGGCTCCACCCACTATTTTACTGAGTCTTCAGAATTCATGGTAATCTGGCTCATTCACTCTGCCTCTCTGTCCACAGCTGAGTATTTCCAGCACTTTTTCAAATTTCTGATATCCAGCATCTGCAGTATTTGCCTTTTATTTAACATTGGGATTTGAACCCAGGCCATGAGGAGGAGGAGAATGATTGTGGGCTGCCATTAAGCCAGAAATGACACTGGCTCTCAGACCAATAACACGTTTTCAATTAGAAAACCAAAATGAGGAGTTATAAAGCAAATTAATTCAATAAAGTTATGTCTCTATGCAGCTGGGAAAATATACTATCAGCATCTTATATCAAACCTTCACCTGAAATGTTTAGTATCACAAATATTCCACTGGAAGTTTATCAGTTTGATCTCATCTTGTGTTAAACTTTGAAGCTTCAGATAACAAATTTCTATTGACTTGGTTCACTTTTCAATGATACTCAGGTTTGGGAACCTTCAGTAGAAGTTTAATAAAAATCCTGCTTTCACATTTTAAACAGAATTGTTGCCAAAATTGCACGGAGAAAATTCCCACCAAAGGAGGAGCAGGTATTAGACGATTTACTGTCCGTGATGTGAATTGTTAGCTCACACTATCTGCTCTGCTGCTAACAAAGTGGTAGCTCATTTGGCCAGTGCCTGTACTAAAGAAACACCAACTGTGATCAATTTAAATATATCTTTTTTCACATTTTTTTCTTTCCTCTGCTTTTGAAAATGTTGCCATGTGCTGAGCTGTGGAGTTGGGATTTGTCAGCATCCATCAATCTTTTGCCCAAGTGTCTACTTTTCCACAGTACCTATTCCACTGTAGTTAGCATCACACATCCTCTAACCAAGACTGGGAAACCTGACAGATCATTTATTCTGCCCTGGGGGATTGCTGAAGACAATCGTTAATCCTCAGATGAGGAACTGAACATACAATTCACCTTGGTGAACTGGAGATTTATTAATTGCTGTACTCTGGGTGGAATTCTCGTAGCTTGGGACAAAGTTCCTTGATGGAGGAAAGAATGTGATGTTTCACGCAGTGGAGGAATACACATCATATCATTCCTAATGTACCGGGGTGTTTTGCGCTATATTCTGTGGCGAGGGAGGCCTGGAAGATGCCCCGCTCACCATTGAATCCATAGAAACCCAACAATGCAGAGGCCATTCAGTCCATTGAGTCTGCACTGACTCTCTGAAAGTGCATCCAACCCAGGCCCACACTCCTGCCCCTATCCCTGTAACTCCACACGCTTAGCATGGCTAATTCCCCCAACCTACCCATCGTATGAGGCAATTTAGCATGGCCAATACACCTAACCAACACGTTTGGACTGTGGGAGGAAACTGGAATACTCGGAGGAAACCCACGCAGACACAGGGAGAATGTGCAGATTCCACATTCTGTGACAGTGACCCAAGCCGGGAATTGAACCCAGGTCCTTAGAGCTGTGAGGTAGAAACGCTAATCACCATGCCACCATGCCACTCTGTACCGTTGTGCCATCTCAACGGTGGGAGAATTCTACCCTCAGTGACAGAAAGATGACATTTGTGAGTTAATTTTCATTGCTCAACACTGGATGTTTAAAATTGATAGATTTAAATGTTTTCAAATAAAAAAGAAAAAAATAAGATTTTAGATCCTAGGTTCTCCAAACAAGAAACTCCTCATCATAGAGAGGCTTCTCATCCTCAGAAGCCTCTCCATCAGCTTACCAACCACTGAGGTCAGATTCACCGGTCGGTAATTTCCAGGACTATCCCTGTTCCCTTTCTTGAAAATAGGGACCACATCCGCAATCCTCCAATCCTCCGGAACCTCTCCCGTCTCCATTGACGATGCAAAGATCATCGCCAGGGGCTCTGCAATGACATCCCTCACCTCCCACAATAACCTGGGGTACATCCCATCTGGTCCCGGAGACTTGTCTATCTTGATAGCATTTAAAAGTTCTAACACATCCACTTCCTTAATATCTACATACTCAATCTTTTCAGTCTGCCGCAAACTTGACAAGATTTACGAGCATTTGGAGAAGTTTAGGTTGATTAGAAATAGTCAGCATGGTTTTGTAAAAGGCAGGTCGTGCCTCACGAGCTTAATTGAGTTCTTCGAAAACGTGACTGAACACATTGACGAAGGAAGAGCAGTGGATGTGGTGTACATAGAACATAGAACATAGAACAATACAGCACGGAACAGGCCCTTCGGCCTTCGATGTTGTGCCGACCAAAATAAAAAGCAATGCCCCTCCTAACTAAACCATTCCCTTCTCATCCATATACTTATCAACTAACCTCTTAAACGCCACCAAACTTGGCGCATCTACAACAGCTGCAGGCAGGGCATTCCACTCCCTAATCACTCTTTGAGTAAAGAACCTACCTCTGATATCCGTCCTATAACTCATACCCCTTAATTTAAAGCTGTGTCCCCTCGTGCTAGCTTTCTCCATCCTAGGAAAAAGGCTATCACTGTCCACCCTATCTAAACCTCTAATCATCTTATATGCTTCAATAAGATCCCCTCTTAGCCGCCTCCTTTCTAACGAAAACAACATCAAATCCTTCAACCTCTCTTCATAGGACCTGCCCTCCATACCAGGCAACATCCTGGTAAACCTCCTCTGTACCCTCTCCAATGCCTCCACATCTTTCTTATAATGTGGGGACCAGAACTGCACACAATACTCCAAGTGCGCCGCACTAGAGTTTTGTACAGTTGCAACATGACGTTGCGGCTCTGAAATTCAATCCCCCTACCAATAAAAGCTAAGACTCCATATGCCTTCTTAACAACTTTATCCACTTGACTGCCTACTTTCAGGATCTATTGACACATACACCAAGATCCTTCTGTTCCTCAACACTATTAAGAGCCCTACCATTAGCCCTATACTCTACACATTTATTGTTCCTGACAAAGTGCATTACCTCACACTTTTCCACATTAAACTCCATTTGCCACCTCTCGGCCCAGCTCTGCAACTTGTCCAGGTCACTCTGTAAACTAAAACACCCCTCTTCACTATCTACCACACCACCAACTTTAGTATCAGCTGCAAATTTACTGATCCATCCCTCAATACCCTCATCCAGATCATTTATAAAAATTACAAACAGCAGGGGCCCCAAAAAAGACCCCTGAGGCACAACACTCGTCACCGAACTCCACGATGAATATCTCCCATCAACCACCACCCTCTGTCTTCTATCTGCCAGCCAATTTCTAATCCAATAGCTAAATCACCCTCTATTCCACACATCTGCATTTTCTGTAGAAGTCTTCCATGGGCCACCTTATCAAAAGCCTTACTAAAGTCCATATATACATCAACCGCCTTACCCCCATCCACCTCTCTGGTCACTTTCTCAAAAAACTCAATGAGGTTAGTAAGGCATGACCTACCCTTCACGAAACCATGCTGACTCTCCCCAATCAATTCATTTCTCTCTAAATAACTATAAATCCTATCCCTAATAAGTCTCTCCAATACCTTGCCCACAACAGAAGTAAGACTCACTGGCCTATAATTCCCTGGAAGGTCTCTCTTCCCCTTCTTAAACAATGGGACCACATTCGCTATCCTCCAGTCCTCCGGAACCACACCCGTAACCAACGAGGACCTGAAGATCAGAGCCAGAGGCTCTGCAATCTCCTCTCTTGCCTCCCAGAGAATCCTAGGGTAAATCCCGTCCGGCCCAGGGGACTTATCCAACTTCAAACCCTCGAGAATTTCTAACACATCCTCCCTATCTACTACAATACTCCCCAATTTGCAACCCTGTACCTCAGTGCTCTCCACAGCTACATTTCCAGCACTCTGCGTGAATACCGAAGAGAAATATTTATTCAGTGCCTCACCAATCTCTTCAGGCTCCACGCACAACTTCCCACTGCTGTCTATGACTGGCCCATAGACTTCAGCAAGGCATTTGACAAGGTCCCACATGCAAGACTTCTTGAGAAGGTGAGAGGCCATGGGATCCAAGGGGCTTTGGCCTTGTGGATCCAGAACTGGCTTGCCTGCAGAAGGCAGAGGGTGGTTGTGGATGGCTTTTTTTCTGCATGGAGGTCAGTCACCAGTGGAGTGCCCCAGGGATCTGTTCTAGGACCCTTGCTGTTTGTCATTTTCATAAGTGACCTGGATGAGGAAGTGGAGGGATGGGTGAGTAAGTTCGCTGATGACACAAAGGTCGGTGGTGTTGTGGATGGTCTGGAGGGATGTCAAAAGTTGCAGCAGGACATCGACAGGATGCAAGACTGGGCGGAGAAGTGGCAGATGGACTTCAACGCGGATAAATGTGTTGTGGTCCATTTTGGCAGATCCAACAGGATGAATGAGTACACTATCAAAGGTAGGAGTCTTAGCTGTGTGGAAGCAGAGGGATCTTGGGGTCTGGGTCCATAAGACTCTCAAATCGGCCTCCCAGGTGGAGGATGTGGTTAAGAAAGCTTACGGTGTACTGGCCTTCATTCGTCGAGGGATTGAGTTCAGGAGTCAGGAGGTAATGCTGCAGCTTTATAGGACCCTTGTCAGACCACACTTGGAGTACTGTGCGCAGTTCTGGTCGCCTCACTATAGGAAGGACGTGGAAGCTATTGAAAGGGTGCAGAGGAGATTTACAAGGATGTTGCCTGGATTGGGAGGCATGCCTTATGAAGACAGGTTGAGGGAGCTGGGACTGTTTTCCCTGGAGAAACGAAGGTTGAGAGGCGACCTGATAGAGGTTTACAAGATGTTGAGAGGAATAGATAGGGTGGACTCTCAGAGACTATTTCCCAGGGCTGAAATGGTCGCGACGAGAGGGCACAGATTTAAGGTGCAGGGAAGCAAGTACAGAGGGGATGCTAGGGGAAAGTTTTTCACTCAGAGGGTGGTGAGTGAATGGAATCGGCTGCCGTCGGTGGTGGTCGAGGCGAACTCGCTGGGGTCTTTTAAAAGACTTCTGGATGAGTATATGGGATCCAATGGGATTGGGGGTTATAGATAGGTCTATGGCTGGGTAGGTTTTGATGTGTTCGGCACAACTTGTGGGCCGAAGGGCCTGTTTGTGCTGTAGTGTCCTATGTTCTATGTTCTATAAAACATCAGAGGCAGGGGAACCAGGCATCATCAGGATTTATTCCAAAGTTGCAGAGTTTATATCTCTTTCTATCAATTAGAATTGATAGAAAACATAACCCTTGCAATGTACCTTGTGATTGATCAGATCTTGCCATCTTTATTAATCACCCTGTTCCCACTGCCATTAACACCATCTCCTGCTCATTCTTTTACATACTGCAGCTGCCTTGTTTGCCTTCTGTAACTCGAGTTGTCCAAATAACTGTCTTAATAAAATCTAACAGGCAAATCTTCAACACAAACACCAATCAGAAAGGTTCAACATGAAATCTGATGTTCGCAACTTTGTGCCAATGACAGGAACGCTTCAAGTCAATTTCCTTTTGCTGAGATTAAATCTAAACTCTCTAATTACGGCAAATCACTTTCTGCATACAAAGCTGCAAGGGTCTTCTTAACAGAACGTATCAGACATCACAAACCTGCAGCATTCTTTTAGCATTTGGTTTTTTGGCCGATGTCATTGCAATTTGTTTTTATGGTGCAAAGCTCACCAGCAGCACAGTGTTGTAAAGATTCGCTTTCCAGCTGTGTGGATGTAGGCTCAGTGCCAGCTGCCCTGGCTACACAGACCTGCTGTTAACTTGCAATGCTTTCAATGAGTCTTTGTCAACCCTCCCAAGGTGGACTGATCTTCCAGGCTTTACGATTGGCTCACACTTTTCCAATTAAGTGAAAGTTGCACAAAATATAAATCACTTTTCACAGTGCATGGAATCAAAAGAACTACAACTGTTGAGTAAAATTTACTCAAAATAAAACAAATCAACATAAATATTAACAAACATGATTGTAAAAGACCAGAAATAATTAACTGTAACCTTGGCCTATTATTCTTTCCTCAGTTCTCTTTCCTGAAGCAACAAAGCTAGCAGGTTAAGAAAGCCTTGTCTGACCTGAACACTGTGAAGAGGAGAAACAGGCCACTCGGCCCCTCGAGCCTGCTCCATCCTTTCAATAAGATCACAATATAAGGTTGATCTGACTGTAACTTTAACTCCACTTCCTGCCTGTCTCCCTAACTCTTGTTCTCCCCCGTTAATTAGAAATCTAACTCAGCCTTTCCTATCAGTGTACAAATCTCAGCCTTGATTATATTTAGCGACACAGACTCCACGCTCACTTGGGAAGAGAATTCCAAAGTTTAATCATTGTCACAGAAGAATTCCTTCTCATTTCATCTCAGAAGAGAGGCCCCTCATTCTAAACCAAGCCTCCTAATTCTAGATTCTCTCACAACAGAAGACATCCTTTCAGTAACAAATGCCTTTGTATCACAAGATCATCTCTCATCCTTCGGAAAGGTATTGGTGCGATTACATCTGGAGTATTGTGTACAATATTGGTCCCCTTACTAAAGGAAAGACATAAATGGTTAGCAGTTCAGAGAAGATTTACTAGACTAATCCCTGGAATGGGAGGCTTGCCTCATGAGGAAAAGTTGAGATTTCAGATTAGACAGGTATCCGCTGGAGTTTAAGAGTAGGAGGCGACTTGAGTGAAACCTTGAAGGTCCTGAGGAATTTTGGCAGGGTAGATCTGGAGAGGATATTTCCTTGTTGCAGGAGAATCTAAATAGGGATCACTATTTAAAAATAAGGGGTTTCTCATTTAAGGCAGAGATGAGGAAAATGTTCTTCTTTCTGAGAGTCATGGATCTTTGGAACTCTCTTCCTTAAAAGGCAGTGGAAGCAGAGACATTTTAATTTTTTAAAGATAGAGTTGGATGGGTTCTTGATTAACTAAAGGGTCAAAAGTTACTGGAGGTTGGCAGGAATGTAGGTTGTAAATTATAATCTGATTGGCCATGAACTTACTGAATGAAAGACTCTTTGTCTTCACAATTTGCTTTCCGACTTATCCAAAGATTGCGGCTTAGGTGGATTGGCCATGCTCAATTGCCCCTTAGTGTCAAGAGAACCAGCTAGAGTAAATGCATGGGGTTATGGCGATAGGATCTGGGTGAGATTGTGGTCAGTGCAGACTCGATGGGCTGAATGGCCTGCTTCCACACAGTATGATTTGATGGTTCTATCTTTGTAATTGAATTCTCTGTCATGACTGTCCATGGCTCCAGAATACAAGCATGCCATTTGGTGGTTCATAACTGGAGTATTGCTGAAAAGGAGATTTGTGGAAGATTTTTATTTTGCACTCATCAGGACAATCACAGGAATACCAACGGCAGAGGAAGCAATAACTTGATACTGTACAAGTTTATACAATTAACTACAATTGTATAAGGTGCTGGTGAGGCCACACCTGGAGTTACTGTGTACAGTTTTGGTCTCCTTACATGAGAAAAGATATACTGGCACTGGAGGGGGTGCAGAGATTCACAAGATTGATTCCCGAGTTGAGAAAGTTGGCTTATGAGGAGAATCTGATTAGACTAGGGCTTCCTCATTAGAATTCAGAAGAATGAGGGGAGATCTTATAAAAAGAAATAAGACTGTGAAGGGAATAGATACAATAGGAGAGGGAAGGGTGAAACTAGAACTAGGGGGCATGGCCTCAAAATAAGGGGGAGCAGATTTAAGACTGAGTTGAGGAGGAACTTCTTCACACAAAGGTTTGTGAATCTGTGGAATTCCCTGCCCAGTGAAACAGCTGAGACTAACTCATTGAATGTTTTTAAGGCAAGAATAGATAGATTTTTGAACAGTAAAGGAAGTAAGGGTTATGGTGAGTGGGTCCACAAAAAGATCAGCCATGATCTTATTGAATGCGGGGCAGGCTCAAGGGGCCAGAAGGCCGACTCCTGCTCTTAGTTCTTATTAAAACTTCCTCCCCCTACATCTCTGCTGAACTTTGCTCTCTTACCTTACCCTTTACTCGTTACAATTTGCACAACAATCTGAGTTCTTGTGTTGATGAACCATAATTGTAATGAAAGGCAGAGCAGGCTCAAAGGGCTGAATGGCCTCTTCCTGCTCCTATCTTCTATGTTTCTTATCCTGTGTTGCAACTTATTGGATGCCTTTTGAAAACTCAAACATCTTATATCTACTGGTCCCCCTTTATCCATCCTACTTGTTACTTCAGCACGGTAGCACAGTGATTAGCACTGCTGCTTCACAGCTCCAGGGTCCTGGGTTCGATTCCCGGCTAGGGTCACTGTCTGTGTGGAGTTTGCACATTCTCCTTGTGTCTGCATGGGTTTCCACTAGGTGCTCTGGTTTCCTCCCACAGTCCAAAGACGTATGGGTTGGGTTGATTGGCCATGCTAAGAAATTGCCCCTTAGTATCCAGGGATGCGTAGGTTAGAAGGATTAGTGGGTATAATATATAGGGGTATGAGGGTAGGGCCTGGATGGGATTGTTTTCAATGGGCCAAAGGGCCTCGTTCTATGATCCTTGGAGAATGCTTTCACAAACCCATGTTGACTCTGCCTGAATGTTTCATGGTTTTCTAAATACCCTACTACATCACCTAAATAATGAATAGTAGCATTTTCCCAATGACAGATACGGCGCTGCAAAAGTTTCACTAATGAACAAAGAACAGTACAGCACAGGAACAGGCCCTTCAGCCCTCTAAGTTTGTGCCACATAATGGTGCTCAATTTTATTCAATGGGTGTAAAAATGAGAGAATCAAATTGAAAGTTAAACTGCAAAAAGTCTATTTTGATATTTTATAATAATAAGTTGCTATTGGCACGGACAACTTACCAGACTGTTAATATGGCAACTTTATAATTAATGATTTTTTAAAACTATATTTTACTTTAATTTTCATTTTGCAAGCTCAATATTAAACTCATTGCATAAATTCAAGCAGATTTAATTGTAGTATTTATGTCCAGGGCACGGTTGGGTGTGGAAAGAGGAACAATACATTTATACACCATGATTTATATAGCACCATATACCAGGGTAACGGTGCACAGTGATTAGCACTGTTGCATCACAATCCCTGTGAACTGGGTTTGATTCCTGGTTTGGGTCACTGTCTGTGAGGGATCCGCATGTTCTCCTCATGTCTGCATGGGTTTTGTCCAGGTGCTGTGGTTCCCTCCCACAGTCTGAAAGATGTGCTGGTTAGGTGCACTGGCCATGCTAAATGCTCCCTCAGTGTACCTGAACAGGTGCCAGAGTATGGCAAGTAGGGGAATTTCACAGCAACTTCATTGCAGTGTTAATGTAAACTTACATAGAACATTACAGCGCAGTACAGGCCCTTCGGCCCTCGATGGTTCCACTGGTCAGCGCAACAATCTAATGACCCTCTATCCTAAACTATTCCAATGCCTATGCCTATCCACTGCCCATTTAAATGCCCTTAAACTTGGTGAGTCCACAACTGCTGCAGGCAGGGCATTCCTCGCTCTTCCTACCCTCTGTGTAAAGAACCCACCTCTGACATCCGTCCTATAATTACCACCCCTCAATTTGAAACTATGTCCCCTCGTGTTTGCCATCATTATCCGAGGAAAAAGGCTCTCACTATCCACCCTATCTAACCCTCCGATCATCTTCTATGCTTCAATTAGGTCACCTCTTAGCCTTCTTCTCTCTAATGAAAATAACCTCAAGTCCCTCAGCCTTTCCTCATAAACCTTCCCACTTCACCAGGCAACATCCTGGTTAAACCTCCTCTGCACCCTTTCCAATGCTTCCACATCTTTCTTATAACATGGCTACCAAAACTGTACACAATGCTCCAAGTGCGGCCGCACCAGAGTTTTGTAAAGTTGCAACATGACCTCACAGCTCTGAAATTCAATCCCTCTACCGACAAAAGCTAACACACTGTACACCTTCTTAACAACTTTATCAACCTGGGTGCCACCTTTCAGGGATCTATGCCAATGTGCTATTAGTGTGATACTAATAAATAAACTTCAACTTTCATTCAATTTGATGATGCCATAAATGTCATCAATAGAATGTTTAATTTTGAAAATTAGAATCCAGCATGCTTCCTGTGTAATATTTTATTTATGATTATTTTGGAACAATTAAACACTGCAACACAGGGAAATACTTGAAAAATTCAGTGCTTAAAGGCTTATTGAATCAGTCAATAACTAAAGCTGCCATTAATTAACGTCTGCACACTAGAAATTAATCATCATCTTTCACTCTAGGCAGCCTAAAGCAGCAACTAATTCATATTTTCTGTTTTGTAAATTGGATGCAGGAGGTAATTTTCATTTTTTTTTTCGGGAAATAAATTTTCCCCCGTGCACATTTTATTAGTTGTGACTGACATAGCCTTTGGGAGTCTTAGACAGATCCCAGTGAATGGGCACAAATCAGGAGCTTAATTTCAGAGTTTGTTGAAAAGCAGAGTGGCTGTTTTTCCACATTATCATTCCACAGGAAGGAAGATTTTTTTTTAATGTATCGATGGGCTGTGAGTGTCACTGGCTGGATTGATGCTTACTCTGATTCGACTTGAGAGGAAGTCAGTGGCCTATCGGAACGCTGAGTCCGTGTGAAGGACACTGCAGTTTCCGATTAACTGTGGGAGGCCAGACTGACGTGGGACTGGAGTCAAATAGAAACCAAAGAAAGAATGGCACATTCCCTTCTCTATCTGAGTTTCATATGTTAATACTTTATTTAATTGAATTTAAATGCTGCATCCAGTGACTGCAATTTCAACTCCTTTCTTTAAACCATTAAAAATATATTTGTTCGTTATTGAAATCACCAGTTTAAGCAAAACTTCCTACTGACTCCTGCCCTGGATGGGGATTTTTCTGTTTAAAGTTTTAATCTTTTCTTTTAGCTTCACTGAATCTTTCCATCTTTTCCTCGAGCTCCATGCCATCATTTCTGGCCATGATGTGAAGATCTCGGTGTTGGACTCGGCTGGTCACAGTAAGACAGTGGGCACAATATCTTTCTGGTCACTGGGTTGTGCACCAACATTGATTCCAGGCTCCTGGACTTTTTGTCCAGTAATGGAATCACTAATTGGAATTTTCCAGCCCTTCCCTTCACGCCAGTGGGATCTTCCAGTCCTGCCAATGTGAACCAAGATTTCAATGACTTGCTGGCCCTGCAGGGGCTGGAAAATCCTGACCACGATGTTGCAATAACTCACTGAGAAAACATGGTCTGAAAATGGAGCTTGATACATACTTTAAAAAAAGAATATGTGGAAAGAATTTTGGTATTGTCTTTCAGGGATACAACACATGACAAAGGTTTAATGAGCTCAATAATCTCTGAATCTGTGAGCATTGAAATATGCTTTTTCTGAGAGGTCAGTTAACAGCCATCCACGTGCTTCTGCATCAATAATCTTCTCCTGGCAAGCCAATCTCATAGTAAAACATTGTGCAGGATCTGTTAGCCTCAGAGAAATAGCAGGTTTCTGAGGAAGGAGGGTAGTTCTGGATCAAAACTGGACTGAATCCAAAGAGCAGCTACGGTAGGATGGGATAGCAGAGCTCGATGGGCTGACTGTTCTACTCCTGCTCCAATTGTACACATTCCCGAGTTAACAACTGTAAGATCTTGTTAAAGTTCTGGAAGTAACTGAACGGCAGAATATTAAGCACAAAGCAGCAGCAGCAACAAGATCAGAGTGAAGGAAGTGTGCACAACAAATACTAAACAGAAATTAAACTGCTCCACGATGCAAGAAAATGTGAAAACTGATGTCACAAATTAAACAGTAGAAATTAATCCAGCAACAGACATCAAATCCATCCCCATCAGAAGCAGAAGGGAGCACAGGATGGGTACCTCGGAAAGCTCATACAGAGAGGCAGTATGGGTAGAGCTCAGGAATAGGAAAGGTGTAGTCACAATGTTGGGGGTTTACTATAGGCCACCCAACAGCCAGTGGGAGATAGAGGAACAGATATGTATGCAGATTTTGGCAAGGTCTAAAAGTAACAGAATTGTTGTGATGGGAGGTGAGACTCACTTAATGCTAGGGACATGGTTGGAGCAGAATTTGTAAGGAGCATCCAGGAGGATTTCTTGAAACAGTATGTAGATAGTCCAACGAGGGAAGGTTCCATACTGGACTTGGTATTGGGAAATGAAGCCAGGCAGGTGGTCAATGTTTCAGTAGGGCAGTAGTTTGGGAACAGTGACCACAATTCAGTAAACTTTAAGGTACTGATGGATAAAGTGTAGTCCTCAAGTGAAGGTGCTAAATTAGGGGAAGGCTAATTATAACAACATTATACAGGAACTGAAGAATGTAGATTGAGGGCAGATATTTGAGAGCAAATCAACATCTGGCATGTGGGAGCTTTTCAAGTGTAAGTTGATAGGGATTCAGGACCAGCACATTCCTGTAAAGATGAAGGATAAACTTTGATAACCTTGGATGTCGAGAGATATTGTGAGCCTAGTCAAAGAGAAGAAGGAAGCATTTGTCAAAACTAGGAGGCTGGGAACACACAAAGCAAGTGTGGGATACAAGGAAAATAGAAAGAAACTTAAGCAAGGCGTAAGGAGGGCTAAAAGGAATCATGAAAAAGCATTGACCAGCAGGATTAAGGAAAATCCCAAAGCCTTTTACACATATATAAAGAGCAAGAGAGAAGCTAGGGAGAGGATTGGCCCACTCAAGAACAAGGAAGGGAATCTATGTGTGGAGGCAAAGGAAATGGGCAAGGTATTAAATGAGTACTTCGCATCTTTATTCACCAAAGAGAAGGACTTTGTGAATGATGAGCCTGGGGAAGGGTGTGTAGATAGTTTGAGTCACATTAAGATCAGAAAGGAGGTGGTATTGGAGTCTTGAGAATCATTAAGGTAGACAAGTCATCAGGGATATTCCCCATAATACTGAGAGAGGCAAGGGAGGAAATTGCTGGGGCCTTGAGAGAAATCTTTGTGTCCTCACTGGCTAGAGGGGAGGTCCCAGAGGATTAGAGAATAGCCAGTGTTATTCCTTTGTTTAAGAAGTGTAGCAAGAATAGTACAGGTAATTATAGGCCGGAGAGCATTACATTATCGGTAGGGAAATTATTGGAGAGGATTCTTCCAGTCAGGATTTATTCCCACATGGAAATAAGTGGATATACTAGTGAGAAGCCACATGGTTTTGTGAAGGGGAGGTCATGTCTCACGATCCTGATCGAGTTTTTCGAGGAAGTGACAAAGATGATTGATGAAGATAAGGCAGTGGCCTTTGACAAGGTCCCTCATGGCAGACTGGTGTAGAAGGTGAAGTTGCATGGGATCAGAGGTGGGCTGGCAAGGTGGATTCAAAACTGGCTTTAAGACAGAGATAGATAGATTCTTGATTAATAAGAAGATCATCTTATTCAGAGGTTATGGGGAAAAGGTAGGAGAATGGAGATGAAAAAGTTATGAGCCATGATTGAATGGTGGAGCAGACTTGATGGGCCAAGTGGCCTAATTCTGCTCCTATGTCTCATGGTAGTCATCCTTGCCAACCAATCAGCACCCTTTTCTCAATCAACATCAAGTGTTTATTGCTTTGAAATTTGGTTTTCTTCTGTTCTGAAGAATGGAGAACAGAAAGTTTGGACAATTTCCTGATTTCAGCAAGACTTCCTTTTTCATCAACTCAGGATTTCCCGACATTGTGTTTTCAGGTTCACCAAATCTGATCATTTCTGGATTATGACTAGAGAAATAACACAAAAAAACTATCATAAAAAGCAAACTGGATTCTATCAGGAAAATGTCTGTCAAAGAGAGAAAGGCCAACTTGGTCGGGCCTGAACGTGACTAAAGTCCCACGTTACGTGGTTGATTTTAAGATGCTCTGAATGTGGTCAAACATGCCATCGAGAACAAACAACCATTTCTCAATGCAGTGAGCTTGATTGGCTCACACGTTTAGAGAAGGAGCATTGTGAAGAATGTGGGGCTTCAAAGAGTGAATCCACCATTACCACCAACTTCTCAGAGCACAGACTGCACATTCTCCCCGTGTCTGCATGGGGTTTCCTCCAGTTGCTCCGATTTCCTCCCACAGTCCAAAAGATGTGCTGGTTAGGTGCATTGACCATGTTAAATTCTCCCTCAGTGTACCCAAACAGGCAGCAGAATGTGGTGACTAGGGGAATTTCACAGTAAATTCATTGCAGTGTTAATGTAAGCCTACTTGAGACACAACTAATTAAATTTTAAACATCAGAAATAAATGGGATCCTGTCTATATTGTACAAACAATTATTTAAAGTTCTTTTTCATAGTGCAGTGATTAACAGTAACACTTTTACATTCAACTCTGCAAACCCATCATAGAAATATTGAACTTAATATGCTGCTACTCTGTGGAACTCAGTTATATCCCATGTGCTGAGATGGAGTAAAACAATTATAATTTCCTCTAAAGTTAACACTAAGAGGAATTAATTGTATTACTTGTTCCTGAATGGAGTTTCTTGTGCAAGTGCATTCTGTTCTCTCACAGAGCTGGTTTGGCCAATGGCTCATTAAGCAGGATTTAGAAGTAGCTGGCATGTACACACACACACACACTGTATGACGTATAATTGAATCACTGCAGTAATAATGTGTGTGTCAAAAATAGCAGCTGGAAATCTTTGTGATGGCAGCAAAGGCAGCAAATTGATTCATTAAAGACAAAATGTAAACAGGATTTCAGCATAATATCAGAAATATTCTCCATAAACACATTAAAGTTTTGAGTTTATTACTGTCACAAATAGGCAAAGAAGTTACTGTCAAAATCCTCTAGTTGCCACGCACTGCTGTCTGTTCAGGTACACTGAGGGACAATTTATCACAGCCAATATTCCTGACCAGCACATCTTTCAGGCTGTGGGAGGAAACTGGAGCACCCAGAGGAAACCAACGCAGACACAGAGAGAAGGTGCAGACTCCACAGACAGTGACCCAAGTCAGGAATCGAACCTGGGTCCCTGGCGCTGTGAGGCCATGGTATTGTGTCTCTGAGCCTGTTCATTCACTATCGAGGTACATGTTGGAATGTTTGAAAGCCTGAAATTTATAATGATATACTGTCCCTTCATCCCAACACATCAAATGAGATTTTATTTAATAATTCAATATCATTTCAGGATTTTTCTTGGGCATTGCTAACCCTTCAGTCTGTGGACATCACAACTAGACCACATTCTCTTTGTATCCACAATGCACACTCTTGGTGCTGAGGTTACTGGACAGGAATGGCATCACTGGGCCCTTCTGTAACCTGGAATCACAATCCAAATTGGAACATTGACCATAGAACACTACAGCACAAACAGGCCCTTCGGCCCACAAGTTGTGCCGATCATATCCATACCTACCAGGCCATAGAACTATCTGTAACTCCCAATCCCATTTAATCCCATGTACTCATCCAGAAGTCTTTTAAAAGACCCCAGCGAGTTCGCCTCCACCACCACCGACAGCAGTCGATTCCATTCACTCACCACCCTCTGAGTGAAAAACTTACCCCTAATCCTTGATAAGTATGTCCCTGTCAGGCAAGGAGGAAATGGTCGAGTAAGAGAACCTTGGTGTACGAAAAAAGTTGATTTGCTGGTTAAAAGGAAAAAGGAGGCTTATGTCAGGATGAGGATTGAAGGCTTGGTTAGTGCAATGGATAGCTATAGATTAGCCAGGAGGGAGCTAAAGAGTGAGTTGAGGAGAGCTAAGAGGGGACACGAGAAGACTTTGGTTGATAGGATTAAGGAGAATCCTAAAGCTTTCTTTAGATATGTTAAGAATAGAAGATTGGTTAGGGCAAGATTAGGGCCCGTCATAGACAGCAGTGGGAAGTTGTGCGTGGAGCCTGAGGAGATTGGAGAGGTACTGAATAAATATTTCTCTTCGGTATTCACGCAGGGTGATGTAAATGTAGTTATGGAGAACACTGAGGTACAGGGTAGCAAACTGGAGGGTATCGAAGTAGATAGGGAGGATGTGCTAGATATTCTCGAGGGTTTGAAGTTGGATAAGTCCCCTGGGCCGGACGGGATTTACCCTAGGATTCTCTGGGAGGCAAGAGAGGAGATTGCAGAGCCTCTGGCTCTGATCTTCACGTCGTCGTTGGTTACGGGTATAGTTCCGGAAGACTGGAGGATAGCGAATGTGGTCCCGTTGTTCAAGAAGGGGAAGAGAGACCTTCCAGGGAATTATAGGCCAGTGAGTCTTACTTCTGTTGTGGGCAAAGTATTGGCGAGAATTATTAGGGATAGGATTTATAGTTATTTAGAGAGAAATGAATTGATTGGGGATAGTCAGCATGGTTTTGTGAAGGGTAGGTCGTGCCTTACTAACCTCATTGAGTTTTTTCAAAAAGTGACTAAAGAGGTGGATGGGGGTAAGGCGGTTGATGTGGTATATATGGACTTTAGTAAGGCGTTTGATAAGGTGGCCCATGGAAGACTTCTGCAGAAAATGCAGATGTATGGGATAGAGGGTGATTTAGCTAATTGTATTAGGAATTGGCTAGCAGATAGAAGACAGAGGGTGGTGGTTGATGGAGATATTCATCGTGGAGTTCGGTGACAAGTGGTGTACCTCAGGGGTCTGTTTTGGGGCCCCTGCTGTTGTAATTTTTATAAATGATCTGGATGAGGGTATTGAAGGATGGATTAGTAAATTTGCAGATGACACTAAAGTCGGTGGAGTGGTAGATAGTGAAGAGGGGTGTTATAGTTTGAAGAGAGACTTGGACAAGTTGCAGAGCTGGGCCGAGAGGTGGCAAATGGAGTTTAATGTGGAAAAGTGTGAGGTAATGCACTTTGGCAGGAATAATAAATGTGTAGAGTATAGGGCTAATAGTAGGATTCTTAGTAGTCTTGATGAACAGAGGGATCTTGGTGTGTATGTGCATAGATCCCTGAAAGTAGGCAGTCAGGTCAAGAAGGTTGTTAGGAAGGCATATGGAGTCTTGGCTTTTATTGGTAGAGGGATTGAATTTCGGAGCCGCAATGTCATGTTGCAACTGTACAAAACTCTAGTGCGGCCGCACTTGGAGTATTGTGTGCAGTTCTGGTCCCCAATTATAAGAAAGATGTGGAGGCATTGGAGAGGGTACAGAGGAGGTTTACCAGGATGTTGCCTGGTATGGAGGGCAGGTCTTATGAAAGAGGCTGAGGGATTTGAGGTTGTTTTCGTTAGAAAGGAGGCGGCTAAGAGGGGACCTAATCGAAACATCTAAGATGATTAGCGGTTTAGATAGGGTGGACAGTGATAGCCTTTTTCCTAGGATGGAAAAAGCTAGCACGAGGGGACACAGCTTTAAATTAAGGGTGATAGTTATAGGACGGATATCAGAGGTAGGTTCTTTACCCAAAGGGTGGTTCGGGAGTGGAATGCCCTGCCTGCAGCAGTTGTAGATGCGCCAAGTTTGGTGGCATTTAAGATGTTAGTTGATAAGTATATGGAAGAGAAGGGAATGGTTTAGTTTGGAGGGGCATTGCTTTTTATATTGGTCGGCGCAACATCGAAGGCCGAAGGGCCTGTTCTGTGCTGTAATGTTCTATGTTCTATGTTCTAACATCTCCTCTGTACTTGCTGCCCAATACCTTAAACCTGTGTCCTCTTGTAGCAACCATTTCAGCCCTGGGAAATAGCCTCCGAAAATCCACCCTATCTATTCCTCTCAACATTTTATAAACCTCTATCAGGTCCCCTCTCAACCTTCGTCTCTCCAGGGAGAAGAGACCTAGCTCTCTCAACCTATCTTCATAAGGAGAGATTGGATAGGTTGGGGTTATATTCCTTGGAACAAAGACTGATTGATGACTTGATACAGGTGTGCAACATTATGAGAGGAAGAGATAGAGTGGACAGGATAAAATTGTTTCCCTTGCGAGGAATTTTAGAACCAGGGGATATAAATTCAAGAGAAGAGGCAGAAGGTATACAGAGGGCATGAGGAAAAATATTTTACACAGAAAGTGATGGGTGTCTGGAATTTGTTGTCTGAGGTGGAGGCAGAGATCCTAAACTCTTTTAAAAAATACCTGGATCTGGATCTGTAGCTTACTCTGTCTCTGCTGTAAGCACTCAGTAAGAATTTAGCAACACCAATTTTTAATCCAACCGATTTATTTGATAAACTCGCAATTTTACTATCAAATAAATCGGTTGGATTAAAAATTGGTGTTGCTAAATTCTTACTGAGTTCTTACCACCCCAATCCAACGCCGGCACCTTTACATCATGTCTGCTGTAAGCTACAGAGTTATGACCCAGGTGCGGGAAGGTGGGATTAGAAAGGGCACCTGGGATTTTCAGGCTGGCATGGACAAGATGGGTCAATGGCCTCCTTCTGCACTGAATCCTTTCTATGGTTGAGGAGCAGAAGGATAGAACATAGAACATTACAGCACAGAACAGGCCCTTCGGCCTTCGATGTTGTGCCGACCAAAATAAAAAGCAATGCCCCTCCAAACTAAACCATTCCCTTGTCTTCCATATACTTATCAATTAACATCTTAAACGCCACCAAACTTGGCGCATCTACAACAGCTGCAGGCAGGGCATTCCACTCCCTAATCACTCTTTGAGTAAAGAACCTACCTCTGATATCCGTCCTATAACTCATACCCCTTAATTTAAAGCTGTTCCCCTCGTGCTAGCTTTCTCCATCCTAGGAAAAAGGCTATCACTGTCCACCCTATCTAAACCTCTAATCATCTTATATGTTTCAATAAGGTCCTCTTAGGCCTCTTTCTAATGAAAACAACCTCAAATCCCTCAGCCTCTCTTCATAAGACCTGCCCTCCATACCAGGCAACATCCTGGTAAACCTCCTCTGTACCCTCTCCAATGCCTCCACATCTTTCTTATAATGTGGGGACCAGAACTGCACACAATACTCCAAGTGCGGCCGCACTAGAGTTTTGTACAGTTGCAACATGACGTTGCGGCTCCGAAATTCAATCCCCCTACCAATAAAAGCCAAGACTCCATATGCCTTCTTAACAACCTTCTCGACTTGACTGCCTACTTTCAGGGATCTATGCACATACACACCAAGATCCCTCTGTTCATCAAGACTACTAAGAATCCTACCATTAGCCCTATACTCTACACATTTATTATTCCTGCCATAGTGCATTACCTCCCACTCTTTTCCACATTAAACTCCATTTGCCACCTCTCGGCCCAGCTCTGCAACTTGTCCAAGTCCCTCTGCAAACTATAACACCCCTCTTCACTATCTACCACTCCACCGACTTTAGTGTCATCTGCAAATTTACTAATCCATCCTTCAATACCCTCATCCAGATCATTTATAAAAATTACAAACAGCAGGGGCCCCAAAACAGACGCCTGAGGTACACCACTTGTCACGAACTCCACGATGAATATCTCCCATCAACCACCACCCTCTGTCTTCTATCTGCTAGCCAATTCCTAACCCAATTAGCTAAATCACCCTCTATCCCATACATCTGCATTTTCTGCAGAAGTCTTCCATGGGCCACCTTATCAAACGCCTTACTAAAGTCCATATATACTACATCAACCGCCTTACCCCATCCACCTCTTTGGTCACTTTCTCAAAAAACTCAATGAGGTTAGTAAGGCATGACCTACCCTTCACGAAACCATGCTGACTATCCCCAATCAATTCATTTCTCTCTAAATAACTATAAATCCTATCCCTAATAATTCTCTCCAATACCTTGCCCACAACAGAAGTAAGACTCACTGGCCTATAATTCCCTGGAAGGTCTCTCTTCCCCTTCTTAAACAATGGGACCACATTCGCTATCCTCCAGTCCTCCGGAACCACACCCGTAACCAACGAGGACCTGAAGATCAGAGCCAGAGGCTCTGCAATCTCCTCTCTTGCCTCCCAGAGAATCCTAGGGTAAATCCCGTCCGGCCCAGGGGACTTATCCAACTTCAAACCCTCGAGAATTTCTAGCACATCCTCCCTATCTACTACAATACTTCCCAATTTGCAACCCTGTACCTCAGTGTTCTCCATAGCTACATTTACAGCACTCTGCGTGAATACCGAAGAGAAATATTTATTCAGTGCCTCACCAATCTCTTCAGGCTCCACGCACAACTTCCCACTGCTGTCTATGACTGGCCCTAATCTTGCCCTAACCAATCTTCTATTCTTAACATATCTAAAGAAAGCTTTAGGATTCTCCTTAATCCTATCAGCCAACATCTTCTCGTGTCCCCTCTTAGCTCTCCTCAATTCACTTTTTACCTCCTTCCTGGCTAATCTATAGCTATCCATTGCACTAACTGAGCCTTCAAGCCTCATCCTGACATAAGCCTCCTTTTTCTTCTTAACCAGCAAATCAACTTTTTTCGTACACCAAGGCTCTCTTACTCGACCATTTCCTCCCTGCCTGACAGATCTTGGGGTCTGGATCCGTAGGACTCTTAAATCGGCCTTGCAGGTGGAGGAAGTGGTCAAGAAAGTGTACGGTGTACTGGCCTTCATTAATCGAGGGATTGAGTTTAGGAGTCGGGAGATAATACTGCAATTTTATAAGACTCTAGTCAGACCCCACTTGGAGTATTGTGTGCAGTTCTGGTCGCCGCACTACAGGAAGGATGTGGAAGCTATTGAGAGAGTGCAGAGAAGATTTACAAGGATGTTGCCTGGATTGGGAGACATGCCTTATGAAGATAGGTTGAGGGAGCTAGGTCTCTTTTCCGAGGAGTTTGGGGAAGATTGAGAGGCGACCTGATAGAGGTTTATAAGATGTTGAGAACATAGATATGGTGGATTCTGGGAGGCTATTTCAGTTGTAGATGTGCCAAGTTTGGGGGCGTTTAAGAGGTCAGAGGTTAGGTTTATGGATGAAAAGGGAATGGTTTAGGTTAGAGGTCATTGCTTTTTCTTAATTGGTCGGTGCAACATCAAGGGCCGAAGGGCCTGTTCTGCGCTGTAATGTTCTATATTCTATGTTCTATTTCAGTAAGAATTTAGCAACACCAATTTTAAATCCAACCAATTTATTTGATAGTAAATTTGCAAGCTTTCGACACTCTTGTGCTTTCGTCAGGCAAATGCAGTGTTCTGGTCTGCAATTGCACACATATCAACACAGACAGTCACAGATTGCCGATTAGAATGCGAATCCTTACATCTAACCTGCTATTCAAGTGTTAAAGTGGCTAACAATGTGTGTGAAGGGAATCCTGAGCATTGGTTAGAGAATTGTGTATTTTCTCCAGACAGCACAGTAAGTGAGGTTTTTTGCTAACCAGGCAAGTTACGGGGGTTACAGATAGTGTGTCATGAAGCCAAGATCCCTATTAAGACCGTCCTCATGTGTGCAGAACTTGGCTATCAGTCTCTGCTCAGCGACTCTGCGCTGTCGTGTGTCACGAAGGCCCCCTTGAAGAACATTTAACCGCAGGTCGGAGGCCGAATGCCCATGACTGCTGAAGTGTTCGCCCACAGGAAGGGAACTGTTTTGCCTGGTGATTGTTGAGCGATGCTCATTCATCCGCTGTCGTAGTGTCTGCATGGTCTCCCAAATGTACCATGCTTCGGGATACCCTTTCTTGCAACGTATTAGGTAGACAACGTTGGCCGAGTTGCAAGAGTATGTACCGTGTACCTGGTGAATGGTATCCTCACGTTTGATTATGTCATCCATGTCTATGATCTGGCATGTCTTGCAGAGGTTGCTGTGGCAGGGTTGTGTGGTATTGTGGTCACTGTTCTCCTGAAGGTTGGGTAGTTTGCTGTGAACAATGATCTGTTTGAGGTTGTGCGGTTGTCTGAAAGCAAGAAGTGGGGAGGTGGGGATGGCCCTAGCGAGATGTTCATCGTCATCAATGATATGTTGAAGACTCCGGAGAAGATGTCGTAGCTTCTCCGCTCCGGGGAAGTACTGGACAACAAAGGGTACTCTGTCCACCGTGTCCCGTGTTCGTCTTCTGAGGAGGTCAGTGCGGTTTATCGCTGTTCTATTTCCCAGGGCTGAAATGGTCGCTACAAGACACAGGTTTAAGGTTCTGGGGGGCAAGTACAGAGGAGATGTCAGGGGTAAGTTTTTTCACTCAGAGGGTGGTGAGTGAATGGAATCGGTGGCCATCGGTGGTAGTAGAGGCAATCTCGCTGGGGTCTTTTAAGAGACCTCTGGATGAGTACATGGGATTTAATGGGAATGAGAGTTATAGATAGGCCTGGTAGGTATGGATACGATCGGCGCAACTTGTGGGCTGAAGGGCCTGTTTGTGCTGTAGTGTTCTATGTTCCATGAAGACAGAGACAAAGCTACTTTCATTTCTCTGCAAGTGGCCCTCCAGGAACTTCCACAACTGGCACAAGGGTTGAACCCACAATGTTGGCATCATTCTATATCACACTTCAGACATCCAGCCAAATGAACTAACTGACTCCCAACAGGAAGAAAATATTAAAATACACCAACCCTTTCTTTCCTTCTGGAACCAGCCACACTGGCAGAAGTTGTGTGATATGATTTGTAAGGAATGGATTACAGTAATTTTTCAAGTGCAGAGAAATTTGTCTCTAATGTGTGTGGCTGAAATAGAAAATGTTTCAGCAAACTGTAATGTGCGAGTATCTGGATAGAAAATTAAATACTCATCAGGGAGGCAGAACACATGGGACTCAGATCAATTCTTACAATTTCTGTAGATTGGATTTACTCAGATCTCACTTATCTGTTAATCGTATTTTCGATTCACTGATATCATCATAGTTCAATCTAATTTAACATGCTTCCAATCAATTGATCCAAAATGTCACTGTGCTTCTCGGAGCTCAGCTGGCATTAACTTTCCAAACATGAGAATTGCAGACTGCTTGCTGCTGAGATTGTACCTTGGGAATCGAGGTACATGGAGCCGTTTGGGGAGGTGGGGGAGTTTGGGGAGGTGGGGGAGTTAATCGTATTGTTAATCGTAATTGTTACCAGATAATGAAAGGAAGGGGACAGAGTGTGAATGTTATGTATATACACAGGAAGAGATGAGCTAAAGTTAACATTGGTCCCTTAGAGGCTGAGATTGGGGATTAATAATGTGGAACGCAGAAATGGCAGAGACATTATTTTGCTTTGGTTTTCATGGTGGAGAACACTAGAACTATCCTAAAAGTGACAGAAGAAATTCAAACAAAATATTGAACATGATACTGGGATGACCCTTACCCGAAAGTCACAGATTCATTCCAGAGGTGAGAGGTTTGTCTTGAGCAGCTTATTCTCCAGAATTTATAAAAATGCGGGGAGATCTAATTGAGGAGATTGAGATAAGAGACGTAGAGAGAATGCCTCCTCTTGTGGGGTAATCTAGAACGAGAGGTTACAGTTTTGGGACAGGAGGTAGCAGATTTAAAACAGGGCCGTGAGTCTGTAGAATTCACTACCCTAGAGAGTGGTGGATGCTGAGACATTGAGAACATTTAAAGAAGAGGTGGATAAATTTTTAATTAGTAACGGGGTGAAGGGTTATGAAGAACGGGCAGGAAGGTGGAGTTGAGGCCGAGATGAGATCAGCAATGATGGTACTGAATGATGGAGCAGCTCAAGGGACTGAATGACCTCCTCCTACTTCTAGTTTTTATGTTAAAATGTGTATCATGTTTTGGTTTTAACATCGACACATAAATCTCTCCAAGTACACAATGAAATGTTCTCACCTTTACCCAAAGTGAAACATTTCGGTGAATAATCCTGATATTAAATTACAAAACTGGATTCTGTAGTTTTTCACTTTAAATCTTGTACAGCTGGTCTAACTGTATAAAAATCCCAGTCTGGAGGCTCACGTAGATCAATCCCAATAAACCACCAGAATTTAACTTCAGGTGAGTATTGATACATTTCCATCATAAACCTGTTTCTATGTTTTGATGTAAACCTCACCACAGGTCTCTACAGAAGTGTGGCGAATCTGTATAATTTAAAGCTGTGTCTATTAAATAAATTTTTCTGAAATATCAAAGTATCACACATCCACAGACCGAAAGCAGTCATTGGATGCAATTAATAAACACATCCATTAAGCAACAGGATTGTGAAGAGCTGTGAACAAATGAAGAAAATCCTTCTCATTATTTTTCACAATAAAGTTTCATTCCTGAACCGAGATCAACGCCAAAATTGACCATTTCTTCAGTTTTCAGCTGCTATTTTCCTGCAACTCATCTTTTATGCATTTGTGGGATGTGGGTATCGCTGGCCCGGCCAGCATTTATTGATGATATGGATATTGATAATGTGATTACAGCATTTATTGCCAATGCCCTGTTGCGCTTGAGGAGGTGGTGGTGGTTCCTGAATTGCTGCAATCCTTGTCCTATGGGTTGACCCACAATGATGTAGAGATGCCGGCGTTGGACTGGTGTAAACTCAGTAAGACTCTGGCCACACCAATTTTAAATCCAACCGATTTATTTGATAGTAAATCTGTGAGCTTTCGACTTTCGTCTTTGTCAGGCAAACGCAAAAGAACACTGCATTTGCCTGACGAAGACGAAAGTCGAAAGCTCACAGATTTACTATCAAATAAATCGGTTGGATTTAAAATTGGTGTTGCCAGATTCTTACTGAGTTGACAATGCCATGAGGGAGGAAATTCCAGGATTTCCAGTGGCAGTGAAGGAACGGTGATGTATTTCCAAGTCAGGATGGTGAGTGGCTTGGAGGGGAATTTGCAGGTGGTGGTGTTCCCATTTACCTGCTGCCCTTATCCTTCTAGATGGAAGTGGTTGTGAGTTTGGAAGGTGCTGTCTAAGAATCGTTGGTGAATTGTTGCAGTGCATCTTGTAGACAGTACACACTGCTACTACTGAGCATTGGTAGTGGAGGGAGTGAATATTTGTGGGTTGGTGCCAACTCAATGAGTGAGAAATAGCATTTCTAACTGAGCAAAAGATTTTTTTTAACAAAATCTAAAAATCATTGCATAAGAGTTATGGACGGGAGGAGGCCATTTGACCCCTCGAGCCTGCTTTGCTATTTAAGAAGAATCTGGCTGCTCTGTGATCTCAGTGCCACTTTCTTGCTCTATCCCCACATTCCTTTGCATCCAAAAAGGTAATAAGCCCACACTCCACTACATTCAATGATATAGTATCCACAGCTCTCCCAGATAGAGAACTCCAAAGCTTTACAACCATTTCACTGGATAAAGTTTCCTTCTGGTTTTGTGAAGGGTAGGTCGTGCCTTACTAACCTCATTGAGTTTTTTGAAAAAGTGACCAAAGAGGTGGATGGGGGTAAGGCAGTTGGTGTGGTATATATGGATTTCAGTAAGGCGTTCAATAAAGTGTCCCATGGAAGGCTTCTGCAGAAAATGCAGATGTATGGGATTGAGGGTGATTTAGCTAATTGGATCAGGAATTGGCTAGCTGATAGAAGACAGAGGGTAGTGGTTGATGGAAGTTATTAATCATGGAGTTTGGTTACAAGTGGTGTACCTCAGGGATCTGTTTTGGGGCCCCTGCTGTTTGTAATTTTTATAAATGATCTGGATGAGGGTATAGAAGGATGGATTAGTAAATTTGCGGATGACACCAAAGTCGGAGGAGTGGTAGATAGTGAAGAGGGGTGTTATAGTTTGCAGAGAGACGTGGACAAGTTGCAGAGCTGGGCCGAGAGGTGGCAAATGGAGTTTAATGCGGAAAAGTGTGAGGTAATTCATTTTGGCAGGAATAACAAATGTGTAGAGTATAGGGCTAATGGTAGGACTCTTAATAGTGTTGATGAACAAAGGGATCTTGGTGTATGTGTGCATAGATCCCTGAAAGTAGGCAATCAAGTCGATAAGATTGTTAAGAAGGCATACGGAGTCTTAGCTTTTATTGGTAGGGGGATTGAATTTCGCAGCCGCAACGTCATGTTGCAACTGTACTAAACTCTAGTGCGGCCGCATTTGGAGTATTGTGTACAGTTCTGGTCCCCGCATTATAAGAAAGATGTGGAGGCATTGGAGAGGGTACAGAGGAGGTTTACTAGGATGTTGCCTGGTATGGAGGGCAGGTCTATGAAGAGAGGTTGAAGGATTTGAGGTTGTTTTCGTTAGAAAGGAGGCGGCTAAGAGGGGATCTTATTGAAGCATATAAGATGATTAGAGGTTTAGATCGGGTGGACAGTGATAGCCTTTTTCCTAGGATGGAGAAAGCTAGCACGAGGGGACATTGCTTTAAATTAAGGGGTGGTGGTTATAGGACAGATGTCAGAGGTAGGTTCTTTACCCAGAGGGTGGTAAGGGTATGGAATGCCCTGCCTGCTGCAGTTGTAGATGCTCCAAGTTTGGAGGCGTTTAAGAGATCCGTGGATGGGTTTATGGATAAAAAGGGAATGGTTTAGGTTAGAGGGTCATTGCTTTTTCTTAATTGGTCGGCGCAACATCGAAGGCCGAAGGGCCTGTTTTGTGCTGTAATGTTCTATGTTCTGTCAGTCCTAATTGGTGATATTTCACTCTGAAAGTTATCTTTATTTCTACATTCTGCACCAAGGGAAACATATCCTGAACATTCAAAATTTTATACGTTTCAGTGAGATCATCTCTCATTCTTTTAAATCCTAGGAAATCTTGGTCTACCGTACACAATTTCTTCTCATAAGAAGCACCCTCTGGTCCCAGGGATCAGTTTGGTAAACCATGCTACAGTTCCTTCATGACAAGTATATCCTTTCTTGGGTAAGGAGAGTAAGATTATACATAATTCTCCAAATGCTACCTCACTAACCTCCAAAAAGAATACAAGACTTCTCTCATCATGTACATCAATTTTTTTTCTAATAAAATACTCAAATTGCATTTTCTTTCCAAGCTGTTTGCTGTTACTGCAGGTTAACTTTCTGCGTAAGGACTGAATATCAAACTCTCTCAATCTTTCACCGTTTAAATAAACAAAGTGAATAACTTCACATTTCCTATATTATACTCATCTGCAAAATTCTTATCCACTCTCTGTCTATTCATTAACCTCACTGATTGGATTTGCAGCCTCTACACAACCTGCTCACAGAATACTTTCCCACCTGACATTATATCATGTGTAAATTTGGATACAATTTTCATTACAACTTCAAAATTTTTTTAAGAAAATTACTAACCACTAATTTTCTGTGCAGTCTGCATTACTGACTGAAACAGGCTGTGAAACTATCAATAATTGGTCTTAATCACTGCCACAACCTATCCCTCCTCTGTTCGAGAAGGACATGCCTGTTTGACAGGGATCAGGTTGATGGGTGATTGAGACTTTGTGCAAGTTGTGGTACATGTTGTAGAGTTCTGGATGACGTCAGATTTACAAAGCTGCAAAGTGAGTCAGGAGAAGATTGAAAGTCAAAACGTAAGAATCTTCTGGAGTATCTGTCAGCAGGAGAAGGCAGAGAGGGAGAATGATACAGAACTGTGAATGATGGAATGAATAGGGATTCTCAGAGACCTTGCAGGGTCAAAGTAGAACAACAAGGGTCTGGTTCAACCAGAAAGAGGAGCACACACAGTGTCCGTATGACCTAAAGACACCCAGGTACCCTTTCCAATCCCATCTTCCTCTGCTGTGTGTGTGGATTAAACACTTTTCGATGATGAGGTGCAGTCTTTGCTCTCTCCCACGTAGGGGGCCGGCACTAATGCCCCATCTGTGGAGATTGGCCGAGCAGGGGCCATGGCTGTTCCTGAACCTGTTGAGAGGAATCACTCTTTCCTTGGAAAGTTGAAACCAGACAGCTGGTGGGTTGGGTTTGAGTCCAGGTCTTTGTTTGTCGTGTCCAATAGTTCCAATTCATTGTCTAGGTGGAATTTATATTGAAGTCCCGTGTGGGAGATCAGGATGCCAAATGGTGTCAAGGCAGTTGTAAGGTCGAGAAACACCACACCAATCTTCAGGTTTTTCCTTTGTAAGTGATTAGGGCTGGTACCTGTCAACTGTTCCTCTAGTTGGAGGATGAAGCGTTGAAGGATTTTGTATGCGACTGACAGTAGCTAGCTGCAAGTATGGGTTCTTTTCTGGGTTTCGGCATGGTGATGATTTTTGCTATCCGTCATTTCTTTAGAACAGTGCTGGAATTTATGATCATTGTATAAAACCAGATCAGCCAGATGGAAGCCTGGGACACTGACTGCTTCACAAATTCCGGCACGATATTGTCAATTTTACGGATGATACAAAGTTGGGTGGGAGGTGAGCTGTGAGGAGGATGCAGGGATGCTTCCTCTCACACACAGTCCCTCTCACACACACTATATTATTATTATCTATATTCTATCTCTGCTGCTGATGGCATTACCTTTGTTCACCCTGGATTTTCTTTGGGTGTTTTGTCTAGGGCTGCCTTAGCTATGGCCAATATGGATCAGGGTTCACGTATCTCACCATACCCCCCAACCCTCTCCCCGTCAGTAGCCCAACTTGCCAGGGGGATGTGAATGATCCGAACAGCAGACTGAATTCCAAGGACTGAAAGTCCACATGAATATATAAAATGAAAAAGAGTGGTGAAAGTAAACATTGGTCATTCAGAGGATGAGAAAGGGGGATGTAATAACTGGAAATGTAGAAAATGGCTGAGACATTGAACAGGTATTTTGTGTGGGTCTTCACAGTGGAAAACACAAATAGCATGCCAAAAATTAATGACAGGAAGTTTATGGCAGGTGAGAACCTATAAACTATTATCATGAAAGAAGTAGTGTTGGGCAAGTTAATGGGGGTGAAAGGTAGACAAGTCTCCTGGTCCTAATGGAATGCATCCCAGGATACTGAAAAAAATGGCAAGGGAAATAACAAATGAACTAGTGGTAATTTACCAGAATTCACTGGACTCCTGTGTTCCTGCAGATTGGAAAACAGCAAATATGACACCACTGTTTAAAACCTAGGTAGATAAAAGGCGAGTAACTATAGGCCAGTTAGCTTAATTTCTGGAATCTTCCCCTCTCCTCTAACCTAAAAATAAGGCTTGGAGTGAGAGCAGGTAAGCTTTTTTCTTTTTTCTTCATTCCTCTAATCTAAGAGGGTGAGAAAAATCAAATAAGATCTTTCTTTCTTTTTATCTCGAGGGAAAATCAGTGAAATCAGTGCAATGTTCCTTCTGCGGGATGTTTGAGGTGAGGGATGCCGTTAGTGTCCCTGCTGATTTCACCTGTGGGAAGTTCACCCATCTCCAACTCCTCAAAAACCGCGTTAGGGAACTGGAGCTGGAGCTGGATGAACTTCAGATCATTCGGGAGGCAGAGGTGATCATAGATAAAAGATTCAGGGATTTGGAGACTCCGAAAAATGAAAATAGATGGGTGACACTGAGAGAGGCTGGGAGGAAGCAGCCAGTGTGGGGATCCTCTGTGGTTGTTCCCCTCAGCAACAAGTATTCTGTGTTGGATTCTGTTGAGGGGGTGACCTACCAGTGGTAAGCCAGAGTGACCGGACCTCGAGCACTGAGTCCATCCCTGTGCCTCAGAAGAGAAGGGAGGAGAGCAGGAGAGCAATAGTAATTGGGGATGCGATGGTTAGAGGGACAGAGAGGAGGTTCTGTGGCAGCAAAAGAGACTCACAGATGGTTAGTTGCTTTATTGCCTCCTGGGTGCAAGAATCCATGGTGTTTCAGACCATGTTTTCAAGATTCTTAACAGGGAGGAGGATCAGTCGCAGGTTATGGTGCACATTGGTACCAATGATATAGGTAGAAAGAGGGATAGGGATTTAAAACAGGAATTTAGGGAGTTAGGCTGGAAACTGAAAGCCAGGACAAAGCATGTTGTCATTTCTGGTTTGTTGCCAGTGCCACGAGCTAGTGAGTTGAGAAACAGGGAAAGAGTGCAGGTTAACTGCAGGGATGGTGTAGGAGAGAGGGTTTCATTTACATGGATAATTGGAGCACATTCTGGGGAAGGTGAGACCTGTACAAACAGGACGGTTTGCACCTGAACCAGAGGGGAAACAAAATCCTGGGCGGGAAATTTGCATCAGCTCTTCGGGAGGGTTTAAACTAATTTATCAGGAGGTTGGGAAAATGAGCTGTAGTCCAGAAGCCAGTGTTGAGGATCATGAGGTACTGAGGAGGGTATCAAGGGCACAGGAGTCTACAGGCAGACAGGATGGTGGGTTGAAGTGTATCTACTACAATGCAAGAAGCATCAGGAATAAGGTAGGTGAACTTGGAGCATGGATTGGTACTTGGGACTATGGTGTTGTGGCCATTACGGAGACATGGTTAGAACAGGGACAGGAATGGTTGTTGGCAGTTGCGGGTTATAGATGTTTCAGTAAGAGTAGGGAAGGCAATAAAAGAGGTGGAGGAGTAACATTATTAATCAAGGATAATTTAACAGCTGCTGAAAGGCATCTCAAGGGGGATCTGCCTACTGAGGTAATATGGGCTGAAGTTAGAAATAGGAAAGGATCAGTCACGTTGTTAGGAGTTTTCTATAGGCCCCAAAATAATCATAGTAATGTGGAGGAGGAAATAGCAAAGCAGATTGTGGATAGATGTGGAGGTCACAGGGTAGTTATCACGGGCGACTTTAACTTTCCAAATATTGATTGGAACCTTTATAGGTCGAATAGTTTGGATGGGACACTTTTTATGCAGTGAGTGCAGGAGAATTTCCTGACACAATATGTGGATAAGCCAACAAGAGGTGGGGCCACATTGGACTTGGTATTGGGTAATGAACTGGGCCAAGTGTTAGATTTGTTTGTGGGGGAGCACTTTGTAGATACTGACCACAATTCGGTGTCCTTCATTATTGCAATGGAGAGGGATAGGGTCACACAGCAGAGCAAGGTTTATAATTGGGGCAGGGTAATTATGATGCAATTAGGCAAGAAATACAGAGCATAAAATGGGAACAGAAACTGTCAGGAATAGGCACAAATGAAAAGTGGAGCTTTTTCAAGGAACAAATACTGCATGTCCTTGATAGTCCCTGTCAGGCAGGGAGGAAATGGCCGAGTGAGGGAACCATGGTTCACAAAGGAGGTTGAATGTCTTGTTACAAAGGAAAAGGAAGCATATATAAGGATAAGAAAACAAGGTTTAGTTGGGTCACTTGAGGGTTACAAGTAAGCTAGGAATGAGTTAAAGAAAGGGCTTAGGAGAGCTAGGAGGGGGCATGAGAAGTCCTTGGTGGGTTGGGTAAAAGTAAAAAGCCTTGGGGTTTTCTTTTATGTGAGAAATAAAAGAATGACCAGGATGAGGTTAGGGCCAGTCAAGGATAGTAGTGGGAACTTGCGCATGGAGTCAGAAGAGAAAGGTGGGGTGTTGAATGAATACTTTTCTTCAGTATTCAGTAAGGAGAGGGGCCATGTTTTTGAGGAGGAATGCATGATACAGACTGATAGGATGGAGGAGGTAGATGTTCTGAGGGAAGATGTCTTAGCAATTTTGAAAAATCTGAAGGTGGATAAGACCCCTGGGCCAGATGGAATACATTCTAGGATACTCTGGGAGGCAAACGATGAGGTCACGGAGACTTTAGCTTTGATATTTGGGTCCTCACTGTCCAAAGGGATTGTGCCAAATGACTAGAGAGTGGCAAATGTTGTTCCTCTTTTCAAGAACGGAAATAGGAATGACCCAGGTAATAATAGGCCAGGTAGTCTTATTTTGGTGGTCAGTAAGTTAATGGAAAGGGTCCTGAGAAATAGAATTTATGACCTTTTGCAGAGATTCAGTTTAATCCGGGATAATCAGCATGCTTTCATGTGGGGTAAGTCCTGCCTCACAAATTGGATTGAATTCTTTGAGGAGGTAACTAAGTGTGTGGATGAAAGTAGAGCAGTTGATGTGGTATACATGGATTTCAGTAAGGCATTTGATAAAGTTCCCCATGGTAGGCTCATGAAGAAGATATGGAGGTGTGGGATAGAAGGAAATTTGGCCGATTGGATAAGTGACTGGCTATCTCATAGAACACAGAGGGTGGTGGTGGACGGAAAATTTTCAGACTGGAGACCAATTACCAGCGGTGTATCACAGGGGTCAGTGCTGGGTCCTCCGCTATTTGTGATTGTTATCAATGACTTGGAAGAGTGGCTGAAGGGTGGGTTAGTAAATTTGCTGATGACACCAAGATTGGTGGAGTAGTGGATGAGGTGGAGGGCTCTTGCAGGCTGCAAAAAGACATTGGTAGGATGCAGAGCTGGGCTGAAAAAAGTGGCAGATGGAGTTTAACCCTGATGAGAACAAGGTGATTCAAACTTGAATGTGGATTACAGGGTCAACGGCAGGGATCTGAGGAACGTGGAAGAACAGAGAGATCTTGGGGTTCATATCCACAGATCTCTGAAGGTTGCCACTGAAGAAGGCTTATAGTGTGTTAGCGTTTATTAACAGGGGGTTTGAGTTTAAGAGCCGTGGGGTTATGCTGCAACTATACCAGACCTTGGTGAGACCACATGTGGAATATTATGTTCAGTACTGGTCACCTCACTATAAGAAGGATGTGGAAGCATTGGACAGAATGCAGAGGAGATTTACCAGCTGCCTGGTTTGGAGGGGGGACTCTTATACGGAAAGGTTGAGGGAGTTGGGGCTTTTGTTTTTGGAGCAGAGGAGGATGAGAGGTGACTTAATAGAAGTTTGCAAGATGATGAGAAAGATTGATAGAGTGGATGTGCAGAGACTATTTCCTGTTTTCCTGGATGTTTTTCTGGATGGTGATTAGTGGCTAGTGGTGTTGGGACTGCAATTGTTTACAGTTGACATAGATGATTTGGAGTTGGGGACCAAGTGTAGTGTGTCAAAATTTGCAAATAACATTAAGATGAGTGGCAGAGCGAAGTGTGAAGAGGACACTGAGCATCTGCAAAGGGATATAGATAGTCAAAGTGAGTGGGCGAGGGTCTGGTAGATGCAGTACAGTGTTGGTAAATGTGAGATCATCCATTTGGTAGGAATATCAGCAAAATGGACTATTCTTTAAATGGTAAAAAATTGCAGCATGCATGGGGGTCCTTGTGCAAGAATCACAAAAAGTTGGTTTGCAAGTGTAGCAGGTAATTAAGAAGGCAAATGAATTTTGTCTTTCATTGCTAGAGGGATAGAGTTTAAAAACAGTGAGATTATGTTGTAGCTGTATAAGGTGCTGGTGAGGCCACACCAGGAGTTACTGGGTACAGTTTTGATCTCCTTACTTGAGAAAGGATTTACTGGCACTGGAGGGGGTGCAGAGGAGATTCACTAGGTTGATTCCGGAGTTGAGAGGGTTGGCTTATGAGGAGAGACTGACTTGACTGGGGCTATCCTCATTGGAATTCAGAAGCATGAGGGGGAGATCTTATAGAAACATATAATATTCTGAAGGGAATCGATAAGATAGAAGCAGGGAAGTTGTTTCCACTGGTAGGTGAAACTCGAACTAGGGGGCACAGCCTCAAAATAAGGGGGAGCAGATTTAGGACTGAGTTGAGGAGGAACTTCTTCACACAAAGGGTTGTGAATCTGTGGAATTCCCTGCCCAGTGAAGCAGTTGAGGCTCCTTCATTGAATGTTTTTAAGGCAAGGATAGATAAATTTTTGAACAGTAAAGGAATTAAGGGTCATCGAACATAGAACATAGAACATTACAGCACAGAACAGGCCCTTCAGCCTTCGATGTTGTGCCGACCAAAATAAAAAGCAATGCCCCTCCAAACTAAACCATTCCCTTGTCTTCCATATACTTATCAATTAACCTCTTAAACGCCACCAAACTTGGCGCATCTACAACAGCTGCAGGCAGGGCAGTCCACTCCCTAATCACTCTTTGAGTAAAGAACCTACCTCTGATATCCGTCCTATAACTCATACCCCTTAATTTAAAGCTGTGTCCCCTCGTGCTAGCTTTCTCCATCCTAGGAAAAAGGCTATCTCTGTCCACCCTATCTAAACCTCTAATCATCTTATATGCTTCAATAAGATCCCCTCTTAGCCGCCTCCTTTCTACCGAAAACAACCTCCAATCCTTCAACCTCTCTTCATAGGACCTGCCCTCCATACCAGGCAACATCCTAGTAAACCTCCTCTGTACCCTCTCCAATGCCTCCACATCTTTCTTATAATGTGGCGACCAGAACTGCACACAATACTCAAGTGCGGCCGCACTAGAGTTTTGTACAGTTGCAACATGATGCTGCGGCTCCTAAATTCAATCCCCCTACCAATAAAGCTAAGACTCCATATGCCTTCTTAACAACTTTATCCACTTGACTGCCTACTTTCAGGGATCTATTGACACATACACCAAGATCCTTCTGTTCCTCAACACTATTAAGAGCCCTACCATTAGCCCTATACTCTACACATTTATTGTTCCTGCAAACAGTCATGGTGAGTGGGTGGGTAAGTGGAGCTGAGTCCACAAGAAGATCAGCCATGATCTTATTGAATGGCGGGACAGGCTCGAGGGGCCAGATGGCCGACTCCTGCTCCTTGTTCTTATGTTCACATAAGAATCTTAGTTAAAGTCTCAAAGGCGAAAAGAACAATGTTTCTGAGGGAATGATTACCTTCCTCTCAGCAAAATAGCATATAAATGAAATTCATAAATTATTTTCAAGTCGCAGCAGCCAACAAACTAACTTTGATAGATTTGGAAATAAAAAAGTGGAAGCTGGAGATCAGGAAGGACTGGAAGCCATGTTAATCATATCTGAGATTCACAGATTTATTCTCACCTCCCCTAGAAGGAGCTGAGAAAGGATTAAAGCAGATCCACCTTTCTTCCTGTCTTGTGCTGTACATTTCCAGTATTTTGGGGTTTTATTTCAGATTTGTCAGCTGTTTGGAGACTTTGTCCCTGCAGTAATGTTATAAAAATGTTATATTCCTCCTGCTGTTTCCAGCAGGTCATTTTCCTCACGAGCATGTGTTGACATGTGATTACAGTGAGGCTGCGTAGGATTCAGGTTCTAATTCTTATTCCCAGCCACAATCATGTGGCTGAGAGAATGGGAATGAGGTGCTATTATTTAACTATGAAATTACAATTTGCTGGCTGTGTGTGAGAGATATTTGATCTGTGCCTGTGTGAATAATGACATGTCAATGATTTCCTTACAACCCCAGCATGTTTTTTTGAAAAACATTTCTTTGCTACTTCTTGCCACTTATAAATTGACAATTTCTTCTGTGTTGGGGTTGAATGAATTTGTTATTTCCTTTCTCCTGGGATACTTTACCTCCTGTTTTGTATAAAAATTGACAGCAAACGACAAGGGGCATTATTATCATATGTGAGAATCTGCCTCTCATCTCTGACTTGAATAATAAATGATTTGTTTCCTTGTACCTTACAACCTAGTTATACGTCATTACAGAACTCAAGAAACAGTTTATTTGCTTTGAAAAACAAACTCAAAGTCTAGCCCTAAAATATTTGACTGTCAATTCAATCAAAACAGGTTTTAGAAAAAGAAATATCTGTAAATACGATGGTTAAATGAAGTGTTTTGGTAAACAGACACAAATGAAGGAAGGTATGTCACGTTCATGTTCAATTTAGATTGTTTGTTTCTGTAGATGGGAACGGTGAGAGTGCACGATAACAACAAGAAAAATGTGGCTTAACGCCAGACAAGCGTTCCAGTCTTAGCAGCTTACCCTCAATGCCAACAGCCCACTCCCCTGGGAAAATCTTTCAACAAACTAAAGAACAATAGTTCAATTCATTCATTTTACTGCAGTTTGTAAGCAGTGTTCCCTCAATCAGATTCTTTCTATTTATCATATTCCTTCAGCTCAATGAAGAGGCTCGTTAACATGAGGCTGGTTAACGTGCTTTCAGTCAAATGAATGTGCCCATCAAGTCTTGAATTGCTTTAAATGTAATCTTGCAGCTTCCTGCATCATTCTCACTTTCAAACTTTAAATAATACCATTGTACCTTTCCACATGTTGTGAAGAGTAAAGTTATTAAAAGTTAATTATGTAAATATGATTTTAAACAAACTGGAGTACATTTTTAGCTTATCATGAAATCACTGTAGTTTAGTGGAAACAGCATTCTTTTCTGCAAAATGCTGTGATTTTTCTGCCAGGGCTGGACTGGGACGTGGCAGAGTTTTCCAGGGCTGTGTTGGACTGGGATATGGCAGGGTTTTCCAGGGCTGAGCTGTGTCTGCAATGTGGCAGGGTTTTCCAGGACTGGGATGTAGCAAGATTTTCCAGGCCTGTGCTGTGACTGCAATGTAGCAGGATTTTCCAGGCCTGTGTTGTGACTGCAATGTAGCAGGGTTTTCCAGGACTGGGCTATTTTCTGGGATGTGGCAGGATTTTCCAGCCCTAGGCTGTGTCTGTGATGTGGCAGGGTTTTTCAGGACTGGGTTGTGTCTGTGAGATGGCAGGATTTTCCAGGATCACTGTATCTGGGATGTGGCAGGATTTTCCAGGACTGGGCTGTGTCTGGGATATGGCAGGATTTTCCAGGACTGGGCTGTGTCTGAGATACGGCAGGGTTCTCTCTCTGGCTCTGCCAGTTTGTTGAATGTGACAGCTGGTAAGTGGGTGACCATTTGACTGCATCTCATTAACAATGTCAAGAACTGTTCCTATTTGGCTGAACAGAGGCAGCAGTGATTGGAGAGCAGAATTAACAATTCATAGCGATCTGGGACTTGTAGCCTCTTAATCATAGCTGCAGAAACCTCCTAAATCCATTGTAACCGAAACATGCATTAAGTTGCAGAAATGGGGCCCAGGGAATGTTTGCACAACAAATCACATCATAATTTGCAGGGTTTAAATTAAATCACAGTGTATTATGCGAAAGTAAAACTGTTTTGCATTGGGACACTTGGTCACAAGCTTCATTTACCAATTCCCCCCACCTCCCCACCCACTCCCTTCAGTGAGAATGAATCCTCTTGAGTTTCCAGCTAAAGGGTTTGGATTAGATTTACTGAGGGGGAATGGAATTGGAGCTTATTTGGGAGGGGGGGGGGGCGATGGTTATCCAAATGTGAAATCAATCCAAGTATAAATCTCATTCAATTTAAATGAACAAATTTGTGTTTGATCGTGCTTCATTTCTCAGACATAAAAAAAATCTCAATTTAACATTATACAAATCCCAATATAAAGTTTATCCATTTGTGACCAGTGAGCACATAAAATACAGTTAGGTAGAATTTCCGCAGGCACGCAATCATCTCCTGCCTAACAAGGGAAAGCCCTAAAGAAATTTCTAACAAGTCAATTCCAGGTCAACAATTAAACTCAAACACCTTTCCAGAACGTTTCCAGATATGGTTCTCCTTGGATTCTCATATTGGCAATTTGCAAACATGCTGCTAAACTAAACATGCCTATAGATTTGGGATTTTGTATGAAAATATTATAGCTATGGGGATGTTGAGCTGACAGGAGAAGTTGACAATACAACAAATCTGTCTCCCTAATGTCAGGCAATTAAAGACAATATTTTCCATTGCTCTAAATTCACTCAAACTCCAATCCAGTGAAGAATCACTTTGGAAAAGTATCTGGACAAGACCATTGGACTAGGAGAAATTTTAAAACTTCCGGGGAAAAACCGCACTCAATCATTAAGAAACTCTCCTACTCAACTTTTCAACCAGTATTTGATCTACATTATTATCGGGATTTAGCACAGACAAATGGTAAATGACTGATAACAAATTCCAATCAGCAACAGCACGGACACCGTTTGGGGAAACATACAGCTGACATTTGAACAAATAATTGGGAGATTCTAGACTCAGAATTTTTACAGTGCAGGAGGAGGCTATTTGGCCCATTGAGTCTGCACTAGCTTGCTGAAAGAGCATTCTATCTAATTCCACACCTGCACCTTTCCAAATTACAAATCAATTCGCTTTTATGAAATTTGATTGGACCTCATCCCTCAGGAAGTTCACTCCATTCACAAACCAGCCTCTGGGTGAAACCATGGTAATTTGACATGATGGAGAACAATTTAAACCTGAGATGCTGGTTAGGGGAATACTGGGATAGGGTGCAACACCTATACCCCAATGAAGAGTTATGTTGGGATGGGTGTAATAATGTCCTGGCATTCTGGACTGGGTAAGAAGTCTCACAACATCAGAACTCTTCACTGACGAAGGGGCAAACCTGGAAAGCTTGTGGGTTTACTATCAAATAAACTTGTTGGACTTTAACCTGGTGTTGTGAGACTTCTTACTGTGTTTACTCCAGCCCAACAAAGGCATCTCCACATCATTCTGGACTGGGAGAGTGTAAATCTGGAACATTCACGAGCACCTGTCCATCACAGCAAACTCTCTAATGTGTTGCATTATTAACCTGAGATGAATTCCATCTGTTGCCGCTCGGTGTGGATTCCGCTCCAGTCAATTACATTTAATGAGCATGTTTTTGCTTTTAAGAGGTATGTAGAAATCTGACATCCTGTTGGTGGGCCAGTGCAAGGTAAATGAAGCTGTTAGGATATTAAGATGAGTTTATCGGAAAGCTGTGTGAGAGAGTGAAAGTGGTAGATGTCTCTCAGAGATCCGTTTATGTGCCTTGCCTATCAGTAGCATTACAAATCCAAACAGAAAACTCATTCATTGCTGACTAAAACATTTCAGGCCCCCTGAGAAAGCAATGCTTTAGTCTGGACTGCACGTGTCGAAGGTCATAACATCTCAAATATGAGAAAATCAGTTAAAGGTAGGCCTTTCCTGAGGAAAAATCATCCAGGAGTTTGAAAATGTCCTTTCATTACCTAAAAAGTCCAAAAGGCCCCCCTGCCAGAATCAAAGAAATTAATTGATACTGAAAAAGGTGTTAGAGTTTATTCAGGTTGACTGAACAACATCATTTGCAGATTATTTTCCCACAACTTTCAATCTGATTACACTCTTGATGTAATTAAAGATCCCAAAAGATGCTTTGGGGAGGACTCAGAGCAGCAATTCTGAGATTCTGAAAGATTACAATAGGCAGAAAGGTAAACAGGTTTTCCAAAGCATTTGCAGGAATGAATTCTTTTTAAAACTGCAAAAAGTATGAATTCAGCAACTGCTCAGTCACAGCAAATGTCGAGAGTTTTAAATGAAGTCAGAAATCTGAAGCTGTCAGGATTGGTTTAAATTGTCTTTGCTCTGGTGTATCGGGCATTTCCCTCCTGGTTGTGCAGAACAATCAGCAATCCAGTCAAAAAGCAATATCCTCACTCAGCCTGTCCCAGCTCTTGTGAAGAAGAACTCAATTAGCTTCACTCCCTGGTTGTCTCTCCATTTCCCAGCAAGATTCCTGCCTTTCCCAGGTTGATAAAGTTGTTAAGAAGGCGTACGGTGTGTTAGCTTTTATTGGTAGAGGGATTGAATTTAGGAGCCGTGAGGTTATGTTACAACTGTACAAAACTCTGTGCGGCCGCACTTGGAGTATTGCATACAGTTCTGGTCGCCGCATTATAAGAAAGATGTGGAAGCATTGGAAAGGGTGCAGAGGAGGTTTACCAGGATGTTGCCTGGTATGGTGGGAAGGTCTTATGAGGAAAGGCTGAGGGACCTGAGGTTATTTTCATTAGAGAGAAGAAGGTTACATGGTGACCTAATTGAGGCGTATAAGATGATCAAGGGATTGGATAGGGTGGATAGTGAGAGCCTTTTTCCTCGGATGGTGATGACCAACACGAGGGGACATAACTTTAAATTAAGAGGTGGTATTTATAGGACGGATGTCAGAGGCAGGTTCTTTACACAGAGGGTGGTGAGGGCATGGAATGCCCTGCCTGCAGCAGTTGTGGATTCGCCTACTTTGGGGGCATTCAAATGGTCGGTGGATAGGCATATGGATGATATTGGAATAGTTTAGGTTAGAGGGTCCACTGGCCGGCGCAACATTGAGGGCCGAAGGGCCTGTACTGCGCTGTAATGTTCTATGTTTAAGCTTTTAATCAATTGCTTTTTGACAACTAGTATGCAGTCCATAGCTATCACTCCATGAGAAACATTGAAACATACAACAGTACAGCACGGTACAGGTGCTTCGGCCCTTAGTGTTGTGCCGAGCTATGTGCAAACCCAAGATCAAGCTATCCCACTCCCTATCATTCTGGAGTGCTCCATGTGCCTATCCAATAGGCACAATTCTGAAAGATTACAATAGGCAGAAAGGTAAACAGGTTTTCCTTTCAAGCTTGAAAGTTCCTAAAGTGTCCGGCTCCACAATCACAGCAGGCAGTGCATTCCACATCCCAACTACTGCCTGAGTGAAGAATCTACCTCAGATATTCCTCCTATATCTCCCACCATGAACCTTAAAGTTATGCCCCCTAGTAACAGCAAAACACATTGTTATAAATAAATGGTTTGGAGTTACAGAGACCTTCCTCATGTTCTTTTACAAATTGCTTCAGATCTGTGCTCGCTGGCCACAGACCTTTCAGTCATTAGAAATTCTCTTTATTTAGATGGGGTTATCTAAACATTCATGTCTTTAAACACCTCCATCAAATCTCCTTCTCTGCTGAAGAACCCAGTTTTTGCAGCCTGTTCCTTTTCCCAGGAACCATTTTTGTGAATGTCTTCCGCGCTTTCTCCAAAGGTTTTATGTCCTTCCTAAACATGGTGCCCACAACGAGATCTAATCCTCCAATCATTCTAATTTGGAGATGACCTTACTAATCACAGTCAACCCCCTTGATTCAATCTCATCCAATGAGAAGAAATGTGCTGCACCCAATCATTTGGCAAATCAAATTGTAGATAGAATGTGTTTATTTAATAGAAACATAGAAACCGGGAGCAGGAAGAGGTCATTTAGCCCTTTGAGCCATTAATTTTGATCCTGAGTGATCATTGAATTTAATATCCTGATCCCCTCTTCTCCCATATCCCTCAATCCTTTTCGCCCCAAAAGCGTTATTTAATTTCTTTTTAAAATCAGATAACGCTTTGGGCTCAACTACTTTCTATGGGACTGAATCCCACACATTCACTATCCTCTGGGTGAAGAAATTTCTCCTCACCTCAGTTCTACAAGGTTTATCTTCAAACTATGAGCCCTAATTCTGGATTCCCCCACCATTGGGAACATTCTCTCTGAATGTTAGCTTTTATTGGTAGGGGGATTGAATTTCGGAGCCGCAACATCATGTTGCAACTGTACAAAACTCTAGTGCGGCCTCACTTGGAGTGTTGCGTGCAGTTCTGGTCCCCGCATTATAAGAAGGATGTGGAGGCATTGGAGAGGGTACAGAGGAGGTTTACCAGGATGTTGCCTGGTATGAGGGCAGGTCTTATGAGGAGAGGCTGAGGGATTTGAGGTTGTTTTCGTTAGAAAGGAGGCGGCTAAGAGGAGACCTTATTGAAACATATAAGATGATTAGAGGTTTAGATAGGGTGGACAGTGATAGCCTTTTTCCTAGGATGGAGAAAACTAGCACGAGGGGACATAGCTTTAAATTAAGGGGTGGTAGTTATAGGACGGATGTCAGAGGTAGTTCTTTACCCAGAGGGTGGTAAGGGTATGGAATGCCCTGCCTGCTGCAGTTGTAGATGCGCCAAGTTTGGTGGCGTTTAAGAGGTCAGTAGATAAGTTTTTGGACGAAAAGGGAATGGTTTAGGTTAGAGGGTCATTGCTTTTTCCTAATTGGTCGGCGCAACATCGAAGGCTGAAGGGCCTGTTCTGCGCTGTAATGTTCTATGTTCTATGAATCTACCCTGTGTAATTCTGTTAGAATTTCGTAAGTTTCTACGAGATCCCCTCTCCGTCTTCTAAACCCTTCACTATACTTCCCTCTAGCAAGGAAGTCCTTCCTCAGATAAAGATACCAAAATTGTGCACAATACTCCAGGTGTGGCCTCACCAAATCCCTGTACAATTGCATCAAAACATCCCCATTCCTGCACGGAAATAATCTACTATGAAGACCAACGGACTATTTATCTTCTTTACACTTCAGCGATCGTGGGCATTCGGCCTCTGATCTTCGGGTAAGCATTCTCCAAGGTGGCCTTCATGACTCATGGCAGCGCAGAGTCGCTGAGCAGAAACTGATAGCCAAGATCCGCACACATGAGGACAGCTTCAACCGGGATCTTGGGTTCATGTCACACTATCTGTAACTCCCATGACTTGTCTGGGTTTGCAACATCTCACTAACTGTCCTGGCTGGGGACAATATACATCACTTTAACCTCTCCCCACTTGCATTGTCTCTACCTATAAAGACTTGCATTCCAACCATTATCCTGTAATTGTGTCTTTGAGTATATATGCCCTGTTTGTGAACTCTCCCACTCACTTGACACATGAACAATGCTCTGAAAGCACATGATTCCAAATAAACCTGTTGGACTTTAACCTGATGTAGTGAGACTTCTTACTGTGCTTACCCCAGTCCAACACCAGCATCTTCACATGAAGCTTTTGGATTTAGCACTCTACAAAAATTTATGCTCTTAAACTTCCCAAGATGAGCTGGGTCCAGGTCACAATGAGATTTCTGGTGTGAAATACATAAAACAGGTCAGGTGGTGCACTTCCAACCTGACTTTCTAACAAACGCTGTAGGATTCAGACATACGTCAACGTTCAAAGCTTCAAACAAATTCAAGAGCACGTGTAGGGGAGGAAAGATGACCAAAATTCAACTGATGAAATTACAATTTTCATCCCTTTTCTCCTTCCCATTGGTGAATTGTGCCCCAAAGTCCTGAGGAATTGAGACTAAAGGTTAAATCTTAGTGAGCGATGTAAACATGAGGCCTAGATTGAAAAACATTTCCCAGCCACTTCATAGCATAAAAATATTCATCACTTCAGTCCGATATAAACCTTATCAGAGAACAATGATACCTGTGGTACACTGGGAAAATTCACTTTCTAATGAGAGAAATTTAATCAGTTTACATTCACTGGACTGAAATTATTTCCCCCGGTCAGTTTACCAAGTAGTTGTATATTATACTGATGTACGTGCCTCTGTACACGCTCATAGAATCCAGCACAGAAAAACGCTATTCAGCCCATCAGTCTGCACTGACAACAATCCCACCCAGTCCAACATATTTACCCTGCCAATCCTTTTAACCTACACATCCCAGGACACTAAGGGGCAATTTAGCATGGCCAATGCACCTAACATTGATGGTCTTGATGCAGCCAGGAAAATAGGCCTCCTTTTCGAAGAATACCTGAAACTTGTGCAACAGCAATACTTCCTCCTGCCTCCCCAAAAAGGATATTAAATAAACCCCTAAGTAAATCACCACAGACCAGGACCAGGGGCTAATGGTTCCTACACCAAGATACCAGCAGAAACTCAATGCTCAGGAGCGATCTTGTCGTTCTTGATTCAAGGGATAAAATCATACAATCAGACGATGGAGGGTAAGTCTCATCACAGTGATCTGTTGCTCAAACCATAAATTAGGTGATCTGCTCAATTCCTCAGATCATGGATGAGGATGGACGTTACAGTTTGCAGAGGGACATAGATAAGTTGCAGAGCTGGGCCGAGAAGTGGCAAATGGAGTTTAATGTGGAAAAGTGTGAGGTGATTCACTTTGGTAAGAGTAATACGTGTGCAGAATATAGGGCTAATGGTAGGACTCTTAGTAGTGTAGATGAGCAGAGAGATCTTGGTGTAAAGGTGCATAGATCTCTGAAAGTTGCACAAGTTTCAGAAAGGTTGGGGGGAGGGAATCGAGATGAGGTGACTGGGAGCGAGGAGGTTAGCTCCCAAGTAGAGAAGGATTATAGACAGTATGGGGGGAGGTTAGACAGTTGATGGAGAAGGGAAGTGCCCAGACTGAGGGTCTGAGGTGTGTCTATTTTAATGCCAGGAGTGTAGTGAATAAAGTGGGTGAGCTCAGGGTCTGGATTACTGTTTGGGAATATGATGTGGTGGCCATTAGAGAGACTTGAATGTCTCAGGGACAGGACTGGGTACTTCAGATGCCGGAATTCAGATGCATCAGGAAGGACAGGGAGGGAGGTAAAAGAGGTGGGGGAGTGGCACTGTTGATCAGGGACAGTGTCACAGCTGTAGAGAAGGAGGATGCCGTGGAGGGACTGTCTACGGAGTCTCTGTGGGTGGAAGTTAGGAACAGCAAGGGGTCAAAAACTTTGCTGGGTGTTTTTTATAGGCTACCCAATAGTGACAGGGATGTTGAGGTGCAGATAGGGAAACAGATCCTAGAGAGATGTAGAAATAACAGAATTGTCATGATGGGAGACTTTAATTTCCCAAACATCGACTGGAATGTCCCCAGGGTAAGGGGTTCGGATGGTGAGGAGTTTGTTAGGTGTGTTCAGGAGGGTTTCCTGACACAGCACGTGGATAAGCCTACGAGAGGAGAGGCTGTACTTGACCTGGTGCTGGCTAATGAACCAGGACAGGTGTCGGATCTCTCGGTAGGAGAGCATCTCGGAAATGGTGATCATAATTCTATCTCCTTCACGATAGCATTGGAAAGAGATAGGATCAGGCAGGCTAGGAAAGTGTTTATCTGGAGTAGGGGGAAATATGAAATCATTAGGCAGGAAATTGGAAGAGTAAACTGGAAGGAGGTGTTCTTGGGGAAAAGTACTGAAGGAAGAACATAGAACATAGAACATAGAACATAGAACAATACAGCACAGAACAGGCCCTTCGGCCTTCGATGTTGTGCCGACCAAAAATAAAAAGCAATGCCCCTCCTAACTAAACCATTCCCTTCTCATCCATATACTTATCAACTAACCTTTTAAACGCCACCAAACTTGGCGCATCTACAACAGCTGCAGGCAGGGCATTCCACTCCCTAATCACTCTTTGAGTAAAGAACCTACCTCTGATATACGTCCTATAACTCATACCCCTTAATTTAAAGTTGTGTCCCCTCGTGCTAGCTTTCTCCATCCTAGGAAAAAGGCTATCACTGTCCACCTATCCAAACCTCTAATTATCTTATATGCTTCAATAAGATCCCCCCTTAGCCGCCTCCTTTCTAACGAAAACAACCTCAAATCCTTCAACCTCTCTTCATAGGACATGCCCTCCATACCAGGCAACATCCTAGTAAACCTCCTCTGTACCCTCTCCCATGCCTCCACATCTTTCTTATAATGTGGCGACCAGAACTGCACACAATACTCCAAGTGCGGCCGCACTAGAGTTTTGTACAGTTGCAACATGATGCTGCGGCTCCGAAATTCAATCCCCCTGCCAATAAAAGCTAAGACTCCATATGCCTTCTTAACAACTTTATCCACTTGACTGCCTACTTTCAGGGATCTATTGACACATACACCAAGATCCTTCTGTTCCTCAACACTATTAAGAGCCCTACCATTAGCCCTATACTCTACACATTTAGTGTTCCTGCCAAAGTGCATTACCTCACACTTTTCCACATTAAACTCCATTTGCCACCTCTCGGCCCAGCTCTGCAACTTGTCCAAGTCACTCTGTAAACTAAAACAACCCTCTTCACTATCTACCACACCACCAACTTTAGTATCATCTGCAAATTTACTGATCCATCCCTCAATACCCTCATCCAGATCATTTATAAACATTACAAACAGCAGGGGCCCCAAAACAGACCCCTGAGGCACACCACTTGTCACCGAACTCCACGATGAATATCTCCCATCAACCACCACCTCTGTCTTCTATCTGCTAGCCAATTCCTAATCCAATTAGCTAAATCACCCTCTATCCCATACATCTGCATTTTCTGCAGAAGTCTTCCATGGGCCACCTTATCAAACGCCTTACTAAAGTCCATATATACTACATCAACCGCCTTACCCCATCCACCTCTCTGGTCACTTTCTCAAAAAACTCAATGAGGTTAGTAAGGCATGACCTACCCTTCACGAACCCATGCTGACTATCCCCAATCAATTCATTTCTCTCTAAATAACTATAAATCCTATCCCTCATAATTCTCTCCAATACCTTGCCCACAACAGAAGTAAGACTCACTGGCCTATAATTCCCTGGAAGGTCTCTCTTCCCCTTCTTAAACAATGGGACCACATTCGCTATCCTCCAGTCCTCCGGAACCACACCCGTAACCAACGAGGACCTGAAGATCAGAGCCAGAGGCTCTGCAATCTCCTCTCTTGCCTCCCAGGGAATCCTAGGGTAAATCCCGTCCGGCCCAGGGGACTTATCCAACTTCAAACCCTCGAGAATTTCTAACCCATCCTCCCTATCTACTACAATACTCCCCAATTTGCAACCCTGTACCTCAGTGCTCTCCACAGCTACATTTCCAGCACTCTACGTGAATACCGAAGAGAAATATTTATTCAGTGGCGGAAGGTGGCGGATTTTCAAGGAATGTTTGTCTGGAGCTCTGCATGACAATGTTTCGGTAGATCAAGAGAACCGTGGTGCACAAAGGTTGTGATGAACCTAGTTAGGCAGAAAAGAAAGTTGTACAATAGGTTCAGGGAGCTAGGGGATGTTAAGGATCTAGAGTCATATAAGATTTGTAGAAGGCAGCTTAAGAAGGAAATTAGGATAGCCAGAAGGGGTCACGAGAAGGCTTTGGCGGGTAGGATTAAGGAGAATCCCAAGGTATTCTATAAATATGTGAAGAGTAAAAGGATGAGAAGAGAAGGGATAGGACATAGAACATAGAACATAACAGCACAGAACAGGCCCTTCGGCCTTCGATGTTGTGCCGACCAAAATAAAAAGCAATGCCCCTCCAAACTAAACCATTCCCTTCTCTTCCATATACTTATCAATTAACCTCTTAAACGCCACCAAACTTGGCGCATCTACAACAGCTGCAGGCAGGGCATTCCACTCCCTAATCACTCTTTGAGTAAAGAACCTACCTCTGATATCCGTCCTATAACTCATACCCCTTAATTTAAAGCTGTGTCCCCTCGTGCTAGCTTTCTTCCATCCTAGGAAAAAGGCTATCACTGTCCACCCTATCTAAACCTCTAATTATCTTATATGTTTCAATAAGATCCCCTCTTAGCCGCCTCCTTTCTAACGAAAACAACCTCAAATCCTTCAACCTCTCTTCATAGGACCTGCCCTCCATACCAGGCAACATCCTGGTAAACCTCCTCTGTACCCTCTCCAATGCCTCCACATCTTTCTTATAATGTGGGGACTCAGAACTGCACACAATACTCCAAGTGCGGCCGCACTAGAGTTTTGTACAGTTGCAACATGATGCTGCGGCTCCTAAATTCAATCCCCCTACCAATAAAAGCTAAGATTCCATATGCCTTCTTAACAACTTTATCCACTTGACTGCCTACTTTCAGGACCTATAAAAGGTGAAGGAGAAAAAGTCTGTGTGGAACCAGAAGAAATGGCAGAGGTGCTAAACAAGTACTTTGCCTCAGTATTCACGGTGGAAAGTGAACTGGGAGGTTGTACTACAGGAATGCGGCAAACTGAAAAGATTGAGTATGTGGACATTAAGAAAGAGGATGTGTTGGAACTGTTAAATTCCATCAAGGTAGATAAGTCACTAGGTCTGGATGGGGTGTACCCCAGGTTATTGTGGGAGACGAGGGAAGTGATTGCAGAGCCCCTGGCGATGATCTTTGCGTTGTTGATGGAGACGGGAGAGGTTCCAGAAGATTGGAGGATTGCGGATGTGGTGCCTATTTTCAAGAAGGGGAATAGGGATAGCCCAGGCAATTACCGACCAGTGAGTCTGACCTCAGTGGTCGGTAAGTTGATGGAGAGGATTCTGAGAGATAAGATTTATGAGCAATTAAAGAAATTCAATATGATCAGGAATAGTCAACACGGCTTTGTTAAGGGCAGATCGTGCCTTACGAGCGTAGATGAGTTCTTCAAAAATGTGACTGAACACATTGACGAAGGAAGAGCAGTGAACGTGGTTTACATGGATTTCAGCAAGGTGTTTGATAAGGTCCCCCATGCAAGACTTCTTGAGAAGGTCTTATAAGGAGAGGCTGAGGGATCTGAAGTTGTTTTCGTTAGAAAGAAGGTGGCTAAGAGGAGACCTTATTGAAACATATAAGATGATTAGAGGTTTAGGTAGGGTGGACAGTGATAGCCTTTTTCCTTGGATGGAGAAAGCTAGCATGAGGGGACATAGCTTTAAATTAAGGGGTGGTAGTTGTAGGACGGATGTCAGAGGTAGGTTCTTTACCCAGAGGGTGGTAAGGGTATGGAATGCCCTGCCTGCTGCAGTTGTAGATGCGCCAAGTTTGGGGGCATTTAAGTGGTCAGTGGATAGGTTTATGGATGAAAAAGGGAATGGTTTAGGTTAGAGGGTCATTGCTTTTTCTTAATTGGTTGGCACAACATTGAGGACCGAAGGGCCTGTTCTGCACCATAATGTTCTATGTTCTAAGGTGAGAGGGCATGGGATCCAAGGGGCTTTGGCCTTGTGGATCCAGAACTGGCTTGCCTACAGAAGGCAAAGATTAGTTGTGGATGGGTTTTCTTCTGCATGGAGGTCAGTCACCAGTGGAGTGCCCCAGGGATCTGTTCTAGGACCCTTGCTGTTTGTCATTTTCATAAATGACCTGAATGAGGAAGTGGAGGGATGGGTTAGAAAGTTTGCCGACGATACGAACGTTGGTAGTGTTGTGGATGGTCTGGAGGGATGTCTGAAGTTGCAGCGAGACATAGATAGGATGCAAGACTGGGCAGAGAAGTGGCAGATGGACTTCAACGCAGATAAATGTGTGGTGGTCCATTTTGGCAGGAACAATGGGATGAAGCAGTATAATATCAAGGGTAGAAGTCTTGGCAGTGTTGAGGAGCAGAAGGATCTTGGGGTCCAGGTCCATAGGTCTCTTAAATCTGCCCCGCAAGTGGAGGATGTGGTCAAGAAGGCATATGGTGTACTGGCCTTCATTAATAGAGGAATTGAGTTTAGGAGTCAGGAGGTAATGATGCAACTTTATAAGACCCTTGTCAGACCCCACTTGGAGTACTGTGCGCAGTTCTGGTCACCTCACTATAGGAAGGATGTGGAAGCTATTGACAGGGTGCAGAGGAGATTTACAAGGATGTTGCCAGGATTGGGGGGCATGCCTTATGAAGCTAGGTTGAGAGAGCTAGGTCTCTTCTCCCTGGAGAGACGAAGGTTGAGAGGTGACATGATAGAGGTTTTTAAGATGTTGAGAGGAATAGATAGAGTGGATTCTCGGAGGCTATTTCCCAGGGCTGAAATGGTTGCTATGAGAGGACACAGGTTTAAGATGCTGGGGGGCAAGTACAGAGGAGATGTTAGAGGTAAGTTTTTCACTCAGAGGCTGGTGAGTGAATGGAATCGGTTGCCGTCAGTGGTGGTAGAGGCAAACTCGCTGGGGCCTTTTAAAAGACTTCTGGATGAGTACATGGGATGTAATGGGATTGGGAGTTACCAATAGGTCTATGGCCTGGTAGGCATAGATATATTCGGCACAACTTGTGGGCCAAAGGGCCTGTTTGTGCTGTAGTGTTCTATGTTGTATAGAACATAGAACATAGAACAATACAGCACAGAACAGGCCCTTCGGCCTTCGATGTTGTGCCGACCAAAATAAAAAGCAATGCCCCTCCTAACTAAACCATTCCCTTCTCATCCATAGACTTATCAACTAACCTCTTAAACGCCACCAAACTTGGCGCATCTACAACTGCTGCAGGCAGGCATTCCACTCCCGAACCACCCTTTGGGTAAAGAACCTGCCTCTGATATCCGTCCTATAACTATCACCCCTTAATTTAAAGCTGTGTCCCCTCATGCTAGCTGTTTCCATCCTAGGAAAAAGGCTATCACTGTCCACCCTATCTAAACCTCTAATCATCTTATATGTTTCGATCAGGTCCCCTCTTAGCCTCCTCCTTTCTAACGAAAACAACCTCAAATCCCTCAGCCTCTCCTCATAAGACCTGCCCTCCATTACCAGGCAACATCCTGGTAAACCTCCTCTGTACCCTCTCCAATGCCTCCACATCTTTCTTATAACACGGGGACCAGAACTGCACACAATACTCCAAGTGCGGCCGCACTAGAGTTTTGTACAGTTGCAACATGACGTTGCGGCTCCGAAAATCAATCCCCCTACCAATAAAAGCTAAGACTCCATATGCCTTCTTAACAACCTTCTCGACTTGACTGCCTACTTTCAGGGATCTATGCACATATACACCAAGATCCCTCTGTTCATCAACACTATTAAGAATCCTACCAGTAGCCCTATACTCTACACATTTATTATTCCTGCCAAAGTGCATTACCTCACACTTTTCCACATTAAACTCCATTTGCCACCTCTCGGCCAGCTCTGCAACTTGTCCAAGTCTCTCTGCAAACTATAACACCCCTCTTCACTATCTACAACTCCTCCGACTTTGGTGTCATCCGCAAATTTACTAATCCATCCTTCAATACCCTCATCCAGATCATTTATAAAAATTACAAACAGCAGGGGCCCCAAAACAGACCCTGAGGTACACCACTTGTCACCGAACTCCACGATGAATATCTCCCATCAACCACCACCCTCTGTCTTCTATCTGCCAGCCAATTCCTAATCCAATTAGCTAAATCACCCTCTATTCCACACATCTGCATGTTCTGTAGAAGTCTTCCATGGGCCACCTTATCAAAAGCCTTACTAAAGTCCATATATACTACATCAACCGCCTTACCCCCATCCACCTCTCTGGTCACTTTCTCAAAAAACTCAATGAGGTTAGCAAGGCATGACCTACCCTTCACGAAACCATGCTGACTATCCCCAATCAATTCATTTCTCTCTAAATAACTATAAATCCTATCCCTAATAATTCTCTCCAATACCTTGCCCATTCTCTCCAATACCTTGCTATGTTCTATGAAATACTATGTTCTATGAAAGTTGGTACTCAAGTTGATATGGTTGTTAAGAAGGTGTATAGTGTGTTAGCATTTATTGGGAGAGGGATTGAATTTTGGAGCCAAGATGTTATGTTGCAACTGTTCAAAACTCTGGTGCGGCCGCACTTGGAGCATTGTGTACAGTTTTGGTCGCCACATTATAAGAAAGATGTGGAGGCATTGGAAAGGGTGCAGAGGAGGTTTACCAGGATGTTGCCTGGTATGATGGGTAGGTCTTCTGAGGAATGGCTAAGGGACTTGAAGTTATTTTCATTAGAGAGAAGGCGGCTAAGAGGTGACTTAATTGAGACACATAAGATGATCAGAGGGTTAGATAGGATGGATAGTGAGAGCCTTTTTCCTCGGATGGAGATGGATAACACGAGGGGACATAGCTTTAAATTAAGGAGTGGTAGTTAGAGGACAGATGCTAGAGGTGGGTTCTTTACTCAGAGGGTAGGAAGGGCGTGGAATGCCCTGCCTGTAGCAGTTGTGGACTCGTCAAGTTTAAGGGCTTTCAAATGGGCAGTGGACAGGCATATGGATAACATTGGAATAGTTTAGGATAGAGGGTCATAAAATTGGTTACATTGGTCAGCACAACATTGAGGGCCAAAGGGCCTGTACTGAGCTGTAATGTTCTAACGTTAAGAACATAGAACACTACAGCGCAGAACAGGCCCTTCGGCCCTTCGATGTTGCGCCGACCAATTAGGAAAAAGTAATGACCCTCTAACCTAATCCATTCTGTTTTCGTCCATAAACTTATCTACTAACTTCTTAAATGCCACCAAACTTGGCGCACCTACAACTGCAGCAGGCAGAGCATTCCATACCCTTACCACCCTCTGGGTAAAGAACCTACCTCTGACATCTGTCCTATAACTACCACCCCTTAATTTAAAGCTATGTCCCCTCGTGCTAGCTTTCTCCATCCTAGGAAAAAGGCTATCACTGTCCACCCTATCTAAACCTCTAATCATCTCATACGTTTCAATAAAGTCTCCTCTTAGCCGCCTTCTTTCTAACGAAAACAACCTCAAATCCCTCAGCCTCTCTTCATAAGACCTGCCTTCCATACCAGGCAACATCCTGGTAAACCTCCTCTGTACCCTCTCCAATGCCTCCACATCTTTCTTATAATGCGGGGACCAGAACTGCACACAATACTCCAAGTGCTGCCGCACTAGAGTTTTGTACAGTTGCAACATGACGTTGCGGCTCCGAAATTCACTCCCCCTACCAATAAAAGCTAAGACTCCATATGCCTTCTTAACAACCTTATCGACTTGACTGCCTACTTTCAGGGATCTATGCACATATACACCAAGATCCCTCTGTTCATCAACACTATTAAGAATCCCACCATTAGCCCTATACTCTACACATTTGTTATTCCTGTCAAAGTGAATTACCTCACACTTTTCCGCATTAAACTCCATTTGCCACCTCTCGGCCCAGCTCTGCAACTTGTCCAAGTCTCTCTGCAAACTAGAACACCCCTCTTCACTGTCAACCACTCCTCCGAGTGGTGTTCTATGTTCTATGTACAGTATCAGTGATTCAATGCTCCAAGGGCAATGATTGGAGGAGTGACTGCTTAAGCTTGATTCTGTTATTTATGGGCAATCTTTAATTTTAACGACCTTTACTGTGGGAAACTGCAGTAACACTTGGGAACAAAGGATCACGAACAAAGGATATAACACCATCCTTGCTATATGTGGTGTGTACGTCGTATAGATGTGTGACCGAATCCTATGACACATTTCTCCAACTGCAGTTTAGCTAAGATCTTATACAAGTTCAACATTATCACTATGGTGTTCTTTTAAATTCTGAAAGAATATGTTTTCTGTTTTGTGTTCTTATCTCCTTACAGTAATATCTTTAATGAACTGTGGAGAGATATCACAGTCCAAAGAACAATACAGCACAGGAACAGGCCCTTTGGTCCCGACCATGCTGCCTGATTTAACTAAAACCCCTACCCTTCTGGGCACCATATCCTTCTATTCGCATTTTATTCATGTATTTGTCCAGGCGTTGCTTAAAAATAACTATTGTATTTGCTTCCGTTACCTCCCCCGGCAGCGAGTTCCAGGCACCCACTACCCTCTGTGTAAAAAATTTGCCTCGTACACCTCCTTTAAACTTATGCCCCCCTTGTAATTGTTATTGCCTCATTTGGTATTTTAGTGAATTTCATTATGCCTATAATTAATACGTAATGGCAGCAACACAGTGCAGTGTAGAACATCACTCACTCTCGATTTTCAGTACAATAAAACTTCCTTTCACATCAACCGTAATTTCAGCCAGTTTTCTCCAATAACAATGAACACAAGGTGAAATCAGATTTTAAAACATTTCTGAGGCACATTATAAACACTGATTTCAGAATATCAATGGACACATGATTACAATGCCTGGTATTTAACTGGTTGCTAAAGACTTGTGAAACATCATACTTCAATTCATCATACTTAGTTGAAAAAAAAGGACTAAAACATAAATCCTGTTATGTTTGGGATAATCAGGAACAGAGTTTGCACTTCACCATGTGCAGAATAAGTGAATGTGACATGCTGCTTACCCAATACTGTGGGGAGATGCTGTTTTTTTAATTTACCCCGTACTGACCATAGATTTGAATTTCATCCAGCTCTAATGTAAAAAGCTCTTTCCACTGTGCACAATGCCTTGCCTCATTGCCAGTTATACGCCTTCAAGCTATAATCTTGCTGAAAATTGATTACTGATCAAGCTTAATAAAGCCATTCGTTAAAGAGTTATCACATCTATACTGTCTTTATAACATAATTAAGAATTAGATTAGTTTAAATGTGTGACATTTGGCTATATACAATGGTCAATAAAGTCACAGCAATAACATCCTATAGATTAATAGATCTTTGGCAATTTAGATTCATAAAATTCATAGAAAATAGAAGCAGGAGGAAGCCATTCAGCCCTTTGAGCCTGCTCCACCATTCATCTTGACCATGGCTTTTCATCCAATTCAATATCCTGATCCTCCCTTCCTCCCATTTCCCTTGATCTCTTTAGCCCCGAGAGCTATATCTAATTTCTTCTTGAAATCAGACAATGTTTTGGCCTCAACTACTTTCAATGGGACTGAATTCCACACATTCACCGTCCTCCGAAGAAATTTCTCCTCACCTCAGTTGTAAAAGGGTTATCCTTATCCTCAAATTACGGCCCCTAGTTCTGGATTCCCCCACCATTGGGAACGTTCTTTCTGAATCTACCCTGTCTAACCCTGTTAGAATTTTATAAGTTTCAATGAGATCCCCTCTCACTCTTCTAAGCTCCAGTGAATATAATCCTAACCCACTTAGTCACTCCTCATGTGACAGGCCTGCCATCCCAGGAATTAATCAGGTAAACCCTCGCTGTACTCTCTGTTTCACAAGGATTTCACTATATCCTGTCTGGAAAAGGCAACAAGTAAGCTTCAATTGGACCAGGATCTTTGACACTGTCAATGTTCTTAAACAAAAACAAATTAATTTATGTGAATCTCTCCTCTTAAATATGCTCTAACCTAAAGTTTTGAATGATATTTTTTATCGAATTGTGAGTCAGAATGCAGTCTCTGCTCTGAATTCACTCCAAGGAATTTGAAGGTCAGCATCCCAAACTACGCTTGAGATGCTAAACGTTGCATCATTTTCATGCAGGAAAACATTGACGTGCCCTATTCTGGGCCCGATTTCCAAAATTGTCAATGAGGCCAAACTTCAAAGTGCCCAGTTTACCTCGAACAATCTTAGGATGAACAGTTTTCATATTTCTTGTTCCAGGGTGTGTTACCTTATATTTTAATTCCACATCAATCACATCATTTCCAAGTTTCAAAATAGCTACCTGCCAATATATTGTTATTTAAACAGGGAATTCTAGAAGGCAATCAGGTACATTTGTGACGGTAGAATTATAAAGCTAATGTTTCAGGACAATGATCCTCAGAATTTCTCCAATGTTAGAAACTAAATACAAATGTATTAAATTTACTGAATAGAGAAATATATTGCTGAAGTTTTTCATCACTTATGATTACTTATCAAGACAAACACATGAATTCCAAATTTTAAACCAATCAGCAGCAACATGCCAATCAACCAGTGCTCTTTTCTCCTGTAGTATAACGTGTTGTGGTTGTTTGAAATTTGGCATTCTTGTGTTTGTCCTGATTAGAGTGAAGTGAGAAATTTCAGAAAAATTAATCTCTTTTTAACAATGTTCAAATTCAAAAATACTTCACTGACTGTGCGGTTGCTTTGGGACATGCTGTGTTTAGAGGGTGCTACATGAATTCAATTTATTTTCTCTAATTTTGTCTTTTAAGATAATAACCTGTTAAAATAAACATTTCTATATAAGTATGAACACATTAAGTATTCATTCGCTAACTTTAAAATATACACAATGAACCACTGTCTACAGAAAAAAAAATTCTAAAACATTTCCCCTGTAGGAAAAGATCAGATTACAATGAAATCAAAATGTGTCCAATAGTGAAGAATTCCAAGTTCTCTCACTGTAACAACAATTCAAAATGTTAACAATTGCTGCAAATTTGGGTTCATTTCTATTTGATCTACCTATGATTGTGAGAAACAGAAGTGTTCCATCAACCATATCTTGTGTAAAATATAGTCAGAAACTGTTTTGAACATCTAACTGGCTGGCTACACAGAATCACTATCCAATCAGCATTACATTACGCTGCTCAAATGAGCAGGCAGTGCTGCTTTGTGCTTGAACACTACTGATCAAATTTACTGTGCTCAGGTTTTAAAGTACAATTTTATTTTCCCCAGATAATTTTAAAAACCAAACAAGTGTGGTGTATTATATCGAGAAGGCTCAATTAGAAGATTACATTATTTCCTGTGCAAGTCCACTGATTTCTTTAAAGTGGTTACAAAAAATATGTCCATCTTTCATGATGGAATTCAACTTCCCTCTGATCCTTGTGAGATTAATTAGGATAGGAACTCTTGTAATGGAAACTTTTAGACTGGGATTGGAACTCGCATTGTAACAGTCAGTTTTAGACTGGGATAAGAACTCTCATTGTAACAGTCAGTTTTAGACTGGGATAGGAACTCTCATTGTAACAGTCAGTTTTAGACTGGGATAGGAACTCTCATTGTAACAGTCAGTTTTAGATTGGGATAAGAACTCGCATTGTAACAGTTTCAGACTGGGATAGGAACTCTCATTGTAACAGTCAGTTTCAGACTGGGATAGGAACTCTCATTGTAACAGTTTCAGACTGGGATAGGAACTCTCATTGTAACAGCCAGTTTCAGACTGGGATAGGAACTCTCATTGTAACAGTCAGTTTTAGATTGGGATAGGAACTCTCATTGTAACAGTCAGTTTCAGACTGGGATAGGAACTCTCATTGTAACAGTCAGTTTCAGACTGGGATAGGAACTCTCATTGTAACAGTTTTAGATTGGGATAGGAACTCTCATTGTAACAGCCAGTTTCAGACTGGGATAGGAACTCTCATTGTAACAGTTTTAGATTGGGATAGGAACTCTCATTGTAACAGTCAGTTTCAGACTGGGATAGGAACTCTCATTGTAACAGTTTTAGATTGGGATAGGAACTCTCATTGTAACAGTCAGTTTCAGACTGGGATAGGAACTCTCATTGTAACAGTCAGTTTCAGACTGGGATAGGAACTCTCATTGTAACAGTTTTAGATTGGGATAGGAACTCTCATTGTAACAGTCAGTTTCAGACTGGGATAGGAACTCTCATTGTAACGGCCAGTTTCAGACTGGGATAGGAACTCTCATTGAAATAGTCAGTTCTAGATTGGGATAGGAACTCGCATTGTAACAGTCAGTTTCAGACTGGGATAGGAACTCTCATTGTAACAGTTTTAGATTGGGATAGGAACTCTCATTGTAACAGCCAGTTTCAGACTGGGATAGGAACTCGCATTGTAACAGTCAGTCAGTTTCAGACTGGGATAGGAACTCTCATTGAAATAGTCAGTTCTAGATTGGGATAGGAACTCGCATTGTAACAGTCAGTTTTAGATTGGGATAAGAACTCGCATTGTAACAGTTTCAGACTGGGATAGGAACTCGCATTGTAACAGTCAGTTTCAGACTGGGATAGGAACTCTCATTGAAATAGTCAGTTCTAGATTGGGATAGGAACTCGCATTGTAACAGTCAGTTTCAGACTGGGATAGGAACTCTCATTGTAACAGTTTTAGATTGGGATAGGAACTCTCATTGTAACGGCCAGTTTCAGACTGGGATAGGAACTCTCATTGAAATAGTCAGTTCTAGATTGGGATAGGAACTCGCATTGTAACAGTCAGTTTCAGACTGGGATAGGAACTCTCATTGTAACAGTTTTAGATTGGGATAGGAACTCTCATTGTAACAGCCAGTTTCAGACTGGGATAGGAACTCGCATTGTAACAGTCAGTCAGTTTCAGACTGGGATAGGAACTCTCATTGAAATAGTCAGTTCTAGATTGGGATAGGAACTCGCATTGTAACAGTCAGTTTTAGATTGGGATAAGAACTCGCATTGTAACAGTTTCAGACTGGGATAGGAACTCGCATTGTAACAGTCAGTTTCAGACTGGGATAGGAACTCTCATTGAAATAGTCAGTTCTAGATTGGGATAGGAACTCGCATTGTAACAGTCAGTTTTAGATTGGGATAGCTCACTCTAAACTCTGGGGATTCCTGATTTGAAATTGCCGCCTGTTTAATGTTTCACTGAGGAGTGAGTGATTAGCTGAGAATGCAACACAGTTTCTTATGAAATTGTGACTTTTACAACAACATCTAAACAGAAATCTGAGGAAATCTCTGAGGACCGATTATTCTTTGTCACTTTGAAAATCCATGTATTCCACAGTTTGCATTATTAACAGAATATAGAACACTACAGCACAAACAGACCCTTCGGCCCACAAGTTGCACTGATTATATCCATACCTACCAGCCCATGGAACTATCTATAGCTCCCAATTCCATTAAATCCCATGTACTCACCCAGAAGTCTTTTTAATAATAACAATGGAACAGGCAGTGTCTCTGAGAGAGTCCCGATAAATGGTAAACAAAATAGAACTTGATTAGAGTTTAAACTCCAGATTCATACACTAATCTCTGTAAGCAAGCACAAGCCAAAGCAACCTCAGTCAGTGAAGTATTTTTGAATTTAAACATTGCTAAAAAGAGATTAATTTTTCTATCTCACTCTCATCAGGACAAACACAAGAATGCCAAATTTCAAATAACCACAATACATTATACTGTAGGAGAAAAGGACACTGATTGGTTAGCAAGTTGATGCTGATTGGTTTGAAATTTGGAATTATGTGATTGTCACTGGATTAGTAATCCAGACACCCTGGGTAATGCTCTAGGAACCCCTGAGTTTGAATCCCAACACAGCAGATGATGACCATGAAACCATTATTGATTATTGTAAAAACCCATCTGATTCACTAATGTCTTTTAGGGAAGGAAATTGGCTGACCTTACCCAGTCTGACCTACATGTGGCTCCAGAGTCACAGCAATATGATTGATTCTTAAATGCTTGCAGGGAATTCCCTTCCTAACAGCATTGTGGGTCAACCCACAGCATGTGGAAGGCAGCTCGCCACCACCTTCTCAAGGGTGACCAGGGATGGGCAATAAATCCTGGCCCAGCCAGTGATGCCCACATCCCATGAATGAGTAATATTGGTGACAATTAGTCGATTGTTTGGTTACAAAAACAAACTCATCTCGATTTGCCCACACCCTCTCGTTTGGGATTGTGGTTTTACATCTCGCTCAAGCACGAGGGTGGAAACATTCCAGTTTTTTTGCCAAATCCCTCCTACAATGAACTCAACCCCAGAGGCAACATTGTCTACTTTCCATGGCAACTGATTAAAGAACTTCAGCCTGACTGAAAACTCCTCAGTGACTCAATGATTCTTTACAGATCTATTATTCTATTTTAATGACCGAAGCAGGCAGTGAATCCAGACACATTTATAAAATATCCTTATTGATATTTTTGCTTCATTTGCTCTGACGAGCATTTTGATCTGTCTTCAGATAGAAAGCAACATGACCCCTGTGTGGGTGAAATTGATCCAGTCTGTGACTGACCAATATGAGATGCTGGGGACACTTTTATTTCATCAAAGCTGACAGAACAGCAGGACCTACAAACTGTCCAACTGACCACTGGTCAAATAGAAACTGTCAACAGCTTGATGAGAATCATACTTGTTACTTCAACTGGGGAATAAACCGTCTAAGTGTCTGAGAATTCGTAACTGTCTCCGAGAGAGTCCAGATAAATGATAAACAAAACGGAACTTGATCAGAGTATAAACTCCAGACTTAATAAACTGATTTGTGCAAATTTATCAAGTAAAATTATTCCTGATTGTACTATGTTCAATACGAAAATGATTTAATGTTCAGAATGCATTGCCAGTTTTAAATAAATCTGTATTATTTGCCATTACACTCGGATAAATGGGTAGTGGTCCATTTTGGCAAATGGGATGAAGGAGTATAATATCAAGGATAAGATTCTTAGCAGTGTAGAGGATCAGAAGGACGTTGGGGTCCAGGTCCATAGGACTCTTAAGTTGGCCTTGCAGGTAGAGGTTGTGGGTAAGAAGGTGTATGTTGCACTGATCTTCATCAATCGAGGAATTGAGTTTAGAAGTTGGGAGATAATGCTGCAGCTTTATAAGACCCTTGTCAGACCCCACTTGGAGTAGGTGCTCAGTTCTGGTCGCCTCACTACAGGAAGGATGTGGAAGCTATTGAAGGGGTGCAGAGGAAATTTACAAGGATGTTGCCTGGATTGGGAGACATGCCTTATGAGGATAGATTGAGGGAGCTAGGTCTCTTCTCCCTGGAGAGACGAAGGATGAGAGGTGATCTGATAGAGTGTATAAGATGTTGAGAGGTGTAGATAGGGTGGATTCTTAGAGGCTTTTTTCCAGGGCTGAAATGGTTTCTATGAGGGGACACAGGTTTAAGGTGCTGGGAAATAGAACATAGAACAATACAGCACAAACAGGCCCTTCAGCCCACGAGTTGCGCCGATCACATCTACCAATCCATAGACCTATCTATAACCCCCTATCCTTTTTTTCCATATACTCATCCAGAAGTCTCTTAAAAGACCCCAGTGAGTTTGCCTCAGCAACCTCCGACGGCAGTCAGTTCCATTCACTCACCACCCTCTGAGTGAAAAACCTACCCCTGACATCTCCTTTGTATTTGCTTCCCTGCACCTTAAATCTGTGTCCTCTCGTAGTGACCATTTCAGCTCGGGGAAATAGTCTCTGAGAGTCCACCCTATCTATCCCTCTCAACATTTTATAAACCTCTATCAGGTCGCCTCTCAACCTACGTCTCTCCAGTGAGAAGAGTCTCAGCTCCCTCAACCTATCTTCATAAGGTACAGAGAAGACATCTGGGTAAGATTTTCACTCAGAGGGTGGTGGGTGAGTGGAATCGGCTGCCGTCAGTGGTGTTGGAGGTGGATTTGATAGGGTCTTTTAAGAGACTTCTGGATGAGTACATGGGACTTAATAGGATTGAGGGTTATAGGTAAGCCTAGTAGGTAGGGATATGATCAGCACAACTTGTGGGCCAAAAGGCCTGTTTGTGTTGTAGTTTTTCTATGTTCTATGTTCTATTATTTTATGCCCAATCAAATCAGGGAACCATCTCAAAGTGCAATAAACAATAAATTACACACACATGCTTGTTATATTGGTGAAAATGACAGAATTTCTGAATGTGCCTAACATGCCCCAGAAACAGCATCTGTCCCAGATTGAATTAGTGCTTCTTTTGGCATTGATGGAAGAATGTTGGCTAGGATATTAACCAATCTCCACACTGCTCTTCAAACGCCTTGAACTTTTCTCCACGTCACTCGTCATCCTGACTTGGAAATATAATCGGTCAGCCCTTCATTGTCACTAGATCAAACCCTTGGAATCTCTTCCCTAACAGCACTGTGGGTGTACCTACACAGTAAGAAGTCTCACAACACTAGGTTAAAATCCAACAGATTGATTTGGTAGCAAATGCCACTAGCTTTCTGAGTACTGCTTCTTCGTCAGAAGAAGAAGTACTGCTTCTTCGTCATTTTCATAAATGACCTGGATGAGGAAGTGGAGGGATGGGTGAGTAAGTTCACTGATGACACAAAGGTCGGTGGTGTTGTGGATGGTCTGGAGGGATGTCAAAAGTTGCAGCATAACATCGACAGGATGCAAGACTGGGCGAAGAAGTGGCAGATGGACTTCAACGTGGATAAATGTGTTGTGGTCCATTTTGGCAGATCCAACGGGATGAATGAGTACACTATCAAAGGTAGGAGTCTTAGCTGTGTGGAAGAGCAGAGGGATCTTGGGGTCCGGGTCCATAAGACTCTCAAATTGGCCTCCCAGGTGGAGGATGTGGTTAAGAAAGCTTACGGTGTACTGGCCTTCATTCGTCGAGGGATTGAGTTCAGGAGTCAGGAGGTAATGCTGCAGCTTTATAGGACCCTTGTCAGACCACATTTGGAGTACTGTGCGCAGTTCTGGTCGCCTCACTATAGGAAGGACGTGGAAGCTATTGAAAGGGTGCAGAGGAGATTTACAAGGATGTTGCTGGATTGGGAGGCATGCCTTATGAAGACAGGTTGAGGGAGCTGGGACTGTTCTCCCTGGAGAGACGAAGGTTGAGAGGCGACCTGATAGAGGTTTACAAGATGTTGAGAGGAATAGATAGGGTGGACTCTCAGAGACTATTTCCCAGGCTGAAATGGTCGCGACGAGAGGGCACAGATTTAAGGTGCAGGGAAGCAAGTACAGAGGGGATGCTAGGGGAAAGTTTTTCACTCAGAGGGTGGTGAGTGAATGGAATCGGCTGCTGTCGGTGGTGGTCGAGGCGAACTCGCTGGGGTCTTTTAAAAGACTTCTGGATGAGTATATGGGATCCAATGGGATTGGGGGTTATAGATAGGTCTGTGGCTGGGTAGGTTTTGATGTGTTCGGCACAACTTGTGGGCCTAAGGGCCTGTTTGTGCTGTAGTGTTCTATGTTCTATGTCAGCTAAGTGGGAGATCTGTTCACAAATAGGGCATATAAAGACACAAACTCAATTTGCAGAATGCAAGTCTTGACAGCTAATCAAGTCTTAAAGGTACAGACAATCTGAGTGGAGAGAGTATTAAGCACAGGTTAAAGAAATGTATATTGTCTTCAGACAGGACAAATAGTGAGATTTTGCAAGTCCAGGCAAGTCGTGAGGATTACAGATATTGTGACATGAACACAAGATCCCGTTTGAGACCATCCTCATGTACGCAGAACTTGGCTATCAGTCTCTGTTCAGTGACTCTGCATTGTCGTGTGTCGGGAAGACCACTTTGGAGAACGCTTACCCAAAGATCAGAGGCCAAATGTCTGTGACTGCTGAAGTGTTCGCCAATAGGAAGGGAACAGTCTTGCCTGGTGATTGTCGAGCAGTGTTCCTTCATCCGTTGACATAGCGTCTGTATGGTCTCCCCGGTGTACCATGCCTCGGGACATCCTTTCCTGCAGACAACGTTGGCCGAATTGCAAGAGTATGTGCCGTGTACCTGGTGGATGGTGTTCTCACGTGTGATGATGTCATCCACGTCGATGATCCGGCATGTCTTGCAGAGGTTGCTGTGGCAGGGTTGTGTGGTATTCTTGTCACTGTTCTCCTGAAGGCTGGGTAGTTTGCTGCGGACATTGGTCTGTTTGAGGTTGTGCGGTTGTTTGAAGGCAAGAAGTAGGGGCGTGGGGATGGACTTGGCAAGATGTTCCTCTTTATCAACGACATGTTGAAGGTTCCGGAAGAGATGTTGTAGCTTTTCTGCTCTAGGGAAGTACTGGATGATAAAGAATACTCCGTCCTCTGTGTCCCGTGTTTGTCTTCTGAGGAAGTCAGTGCGGTTTATTGCTGTGGCACGTCAGAACTGTCGATCGATGAGTTGAGCACCATATCGTGTTCTTACGACGTCATCTTTCAGCGTCTGGAGGTGTCTGTTGCGATCCTCCTCATCTGAGCAGATCCTATGTATACAGAGGGCTTGAACGTAGCAAATGGCTTCTTTAATGTCATTAGGGTGGAAGCTAGAAAAGCATTCCAATCATCATGCTGTAAATTGAGTTTGTGTCTTTATATGGCCTGTTTGTAAACAGATCTCCTACTCACCTGACAAAGAAGCAACGCTCTGAAAGCTAGTGGCATTTGCTACCAAATAAACCTATTGGACTTTAACCTGGTGTTGTGAGATTTTTTTATCGTGTTTATCCCAGTCCAATGCCTACATCTCCACATCAGGTGTACCTACACCACATGGATTGTAGGAATTCAAGAAGGCAGCTCCTCACCACCTTTTGAAGGGCAGTTAGGGATGGGCAATAAATGCTGGTTTAGACAATGAAGTCCAACTCCCACAAATACATTGGTATATTTCCATGAATCTCACAGGAATGATACTTATCTCACGACCTCAATGAAATGTTTCTTCATCCCTCATCAAAAGAATTCTTTGCACTAAGGATCGTATTTTTCAACTCTATACAATTTTCCACAAATTAAATCTACTCCAAATATTAATCACTGATTATTTACAAATATACGGCAAAGAATTTGAGCTCGGAGCATTCTCTATACTGGCTGGTACATACGTCTCTGTCCAAAACAATACCAATCCCTAGTTGTTGATCATGCTCAGTCCCACATTAACCCTATATGTCCTATGTGCCCGTGTGACGCTGCATGTCACATTTTCATCTGAAGTAAATGATGCAACTAAATGAAAAATATTTGCAAATTTGTGCTGATACTGAAAAGGGTGAGAGAAATGCCACAAGGAAGGAAATTCCCGTGGTTCCTCAGGATGAAGATCACTCCTCTAAACTCTACAAGAACAACCTGGCTTGCTGCCACACTGGATTCTACTTTGCAAACACTCACCTCCTTGTCTAGTTGACATGTGTAGTCTCCTGACAGTGCGATAATGTGGCCCACCCTCAAACTGACAATCTTTTAATAAATTTTAACCTGTGGTTTATTTGTTGTGTCAGAGTTGAATTTTCACAAAGTAGTGAGAATCACTCAAAATATTGGCAACTGGGATCTAATCTCCATTAAACTCTTTGTGATGGAATTATGTCTCGGTATGTCTCAAACAGGAACAAAGGTCTGTATTATCTCTTCTGTTTAATACAACATTGGAATAGAAAGCAAAATGTGTTTTCAAAATTGACTTTGCCGAGACAAGAGTTCTTCTGTTTTGGTCTCTGGGGAGAAAAGTAATCCCTGAGCCACTTGAAGAGAGTTCGTGATGTCAAGGGGAAGCAGCTCAGCATTTCAAATTCATTTCAAATTCATCCAAAATTCACCCAAAATTCATAGAACATAGAACATTACAGCACAGAACAGGCCCCTTCGGCCTTCGATGTTGCGCCGACCAATATAAAAAGCAATGCCCCTCCAAACTAAACCATTCCATTCTCTTCCATATACTTATCAATTAACCTCTTAAACGCCACCAAACTTGGCGCATCTACAACAGCTGCAGGCAGGGCATTCCACTCCCGAACCACCCTTTGGGTAAAGAACCTGCCTCTGATATCCGTCCTCTAACTATCACCCCTTAATTTAAAGCTGTGTCCCCTCGTGCTAGCTTTCTCCATCCTAGGAAAAAGGCTATCACTATCCACCCTATCTATACCTCTAATCATCTTATAGGTTTCGATTAGGTCCCCTCTTAGCCGCCTCCTTTCTAACGAAAACAACCTCAAATCCCTCAGCCTCTCTTCATAAGACCTGCCTCCATACCAGGCAACATCCTGGTAAACCTCCTCTGTACCCTCTCCAATGCCTCACATCTTTCTTATAATGCGGGGACCAGAACTGTACACAATACTCCAAGTGCGGCTGCACTAGAGTTTTGTACAGTTGCAACATGACGTTGCGGCTCCGAAATTCAATCCCCCTACCAATAAAAGCTAAGACTCCATATGCCTTCTTACAAACCTTATCGACTTGACTGCCTACTTTCAGGGATCTATGCACAAATACACCAAGATCCCTCTGTTCATCAACACTATTAAGAATCCTACCATTAGCCCTATACTCTACACCTTTATTATTCCTGCCAAAGTGCATTACCTCACACTTTTCCACATTAAACTCCATTTGCCACCTCTCGGCCCAGCTCTGCAACTTGTCCAAGTCTCTCTGCAAACTATAACACCCCTCCTCACTATCTACCACTCCACCGACTTTAGTGTCATCTGCAAATTTACTAATCCCTCCTTCAATACCCTCATCCAGATCATTTATAAAAATTACAAACAGCAGGGGCCCCAAAACAGACCCCTGAGGTACACCACTTGTCACCGAACTCCACAATGAATATCTCCCATCAACCACCACCCTCTGTCTTCTATCTGCTAGCAATTCCTAACCCAATTAGCTAAATCACCCTCTATCCCATACATCTGCATTTTCTGCAGAAGTCTTCCATGGGCCACCTTATCAAACGCCTTACTAAAGTCAATATATACCACATCAACCGCCTTACCCCCATCCACCTCTTTGGTCACTTTTTCAAAAAACTCAATGAGATTAGTAAGGCACGACCTACCCTTCACAAAACCATGCTGACTATCCCCAATCAATTCATTTCTCTCTAAATAAATATAAATCCTATCCCTAATTATTCTCTCCAATACTTTGCCCACAACAGAAGTAAGACTCACTGGCCTATAATTCCCTGGAAGGTCTCTCTTCCCCTTCTTGAACAACGGAACCACATTCGCTATCCTCCAGTCCTCCGGAACCACACCTGTAACCATCGACGACCTGAAGATCAGAGCCGGAGGCTCTGCAATCTCCTCTCTTGCCTCCCAGAGAATCCTAGGGTAAATCCCGTCCGGCCCCGGGGACTTATCCAACTTCAAACCCTCAAGAATATCTAGCACATCCTCCCTATCTACTTCGATACCTTCCAGTTTGCTACCCTGTACCTCAGTGTTCTCCATAACTACATTACATCACCCTGCGTGAATACCGAAGAGAAATATTTATTCAGTACCTCTCCAATCTCCTCAGGCTCCACGCACAACTTCCCACTGCTGTCTATGACTGGCCCTAATCTTGCCATAACCAATCTTCTATTCTTAACATATCTAAAGAAAGCTTTAGGATTCTCCTTAATCCTATCAGCCAAAGTCTTCTCGTGTCCTCTCTTAGCTCTCCGCAATTCACTCTTTAGCTCCCTCCTGGCTAATCTATAGCTATCCATTGCACTAACCGAGCCTTCAAGCCTCATCCTGACATAAGCCTCCTTCTTCCTTTTAACCAGCAAATCAACTTTTTCGTACACCAAGGTTCTCTTACTCGACCATTTCCTCCTTGCCTGACAGGGACATACTTATCAAGGACTCGAAGCAGCTGCTCCTTGAATAAGCTCCACATTCCAGATGTTCCCAGTCCCTGTAGTTTCCTAGTCCAATCTATGCACCCTAATTCTCTCCTGATGGCCTTATAATTACCCTTCCCCCAGCTATAACTACTGCCCCCAGCTTCATGCTTATCCCTATCCATCACTAAGGTGAACGTAACCGAATTGTGGTCACTATCACCAAAATGTTCACCAACTTCCAACCCTAACATCTGGTCTGGCTCATTGCCCAGCACCAAATCTAATGTAGCCTCACCTCTAGTTGGCCTATCTACATACTGAGTCAAAAAACCTTCCTGCACATTCCAAATTCAGTGCAAATAAATTGTTTTGTCCATTTTTTCATTTCTTTGAAAGGCTAAACACAACTAAACCTGCAAACACACACCAGAACTCTTCATTCCTACATTTTTCAACAAGATGGTGCAGGGAAATGACTCAAAAGAACCAAGAAACCACTGTTGATAAGTTAAGGTTGGGGTTGCAGCTACACTGGGAGCTCACCCTCTGTGAGACTGCTGTAGGTGCCCACACTGCCAATGACACAGTGAGTGCCCACCTATTCAAACACCATCACAAGCATCACAAGCTTGACAGGATGAAGTGTTAGTTGCTGCAATAGTCCCTTACGGAAAGGCAAATATTCCTCATGTTGCAGAATGCTCAGGAGGGATTTTAAGCTTATACTACACGTGCAATTGTGCAATAATATCAGAACACTATTTAATTCATTGTGTTGTCCATGCTGAATCTCAGATCAAGTGTTCATTTATTGACCTTAGCTGATAACGAGTCCTCCTTCTGTCAGTGTCCAATTAGCTGACTAGATTAACCCATGCAGTGCCTCATATTAACAGTGAAATTGTTCATCTTTATCTAATCTCCCGACCCATTCAGGAAATGACAGGAACATATAGCTTAGAGATATGAAATCTGGTGAAAAGATATTTTGATTGTATGTGTGTGGGTGGGGGGGCGGAGATGGAGGGTGCAGGGGAGAGGCACAAAGTAACAAAACAATTGGAAGGAAAAAAGAAATAAATCTGAGACTTAGGTCCTGAACCTGAGGAAAGTGAACTTTGATGGTATGAGATATGCATTGGCTAGAATAAGCTGTAAAGGATATTTAAGCGGGTGACAGTGGCTAGCCAATGGCAGATATTTAAAGAACACGTGGATAAATCTCAACAACTGTACGTCCCTGTCTGGTGTAAGGATAAAACGGGGAAGGTGGTTTATCCATGGTCAACAAAGGAAATCAGGGATTGTGTTAAAGACAAAGAAACGGCTTATAAATTGGCCTGAAAAAGCAGCAAACCTGAGAACAGGGATTTAAAATCAGCAGAGGAGGACAAAGGGTTTAGTTGGGAAGAAGAAAATAAAATGTGGGAGTAATCTTTCAGAAAATATAAAAACTGACTATAGAACCTTCTATAGATATGTGAAAGGGAAAAGACTGGTAAAGACAAATGTAGGTCCCTTACAGTTAGAATTAGTGAATTCATAATGGGCAACAAAGAGATGGTTGACCAGCTGAACTAATACTTTGGATCAGTCTTCACTAAGGAGGATGCAATTAACCTTCCAGGAATACCAGGGGACAGGGGGTCTAGCATGAAAGAGGAACTGAAGGAAATCTTTATCAGTCAGGAAATTGTATTAAGAAATTTGCTAGGATTAAAATCCGATAAATCGCCAGGGCCTGATGTTCTGTAACCCAGAGTAGTCAAGGAAGTGATCCTATATATAGTGGATGCAGTGCTGATTATTTTGCAGCATTCTATAGATTCTGGATGAGTTCCAATGGATTGAAAGGGATCTAATGTAACCCCACCCTTTTAAAAAGGGAGTGAAAGAGAAAACCAGGAATTATAGACTGGTTTGCCTGACATCAGTGAGGGAGAAAAAGCTGGAGTCAATTATTAAGGATGCAATAACTGAGCATTTGGAAAGCAGTGACAGGATTGGTCCAAGTCAGCATGGATTCACTAAATTGGGCTTGATAAATCTTCTAGAATATTTTGAGGATGTGACCAGCAGAGTGGACAAGAGTGAACCAGTGGATGTTGTCTATCTGGACTTTCAAAAGGCTTTTGACAAGAGATTGGTGAGCAAAATGAAAGCTCATAGTATTGGGGGTAATGTATTGATGTGGATTAGAGAACTGATTGGAAGACAGGAAGCAGAGAATGAGAATAAAAAATCCTTTTTAGAATGGCAGATAGTGTCTAGTTTTTTTTTAGAGCAACACAGCACAGGAAACAGGCCCTTCGGCCCAACGAGCCCGCGCTGCCGTCATAACTATATAGTAACAGTTCCATTATCCTATCCTAATTTTAGGTTATTCCTAATATAGAAGAGTCTAAATGTAGGGACAATTTGTTTTCCAATCAGCCTAAGAGCAAATTTTTGGGTTGTGGGAGGAAACCGGAGTGCCCGGAGAAAACCCACGCAACCACGGGGAGAACGCGCAAACTCCCGCAGACACCGGCCCAATTCCAAGTGTCTGCACAGCCACATCGATAGTCTCTGAGCTGTCATGGTGCCCTTCAGATGGTCCATATAAAGCACTCATTTACGACATGAAGCACCAGGCAACCCATGAATCAACATCCAAGAGCTGTCCTCGCACCACCTGACGAATGCATGCTCCTTGATGGTCAAGTATGGACCGAATTACCTGTGGAAAAAAAAAGCCATAGTTAAACAGTCCTACTATATCCCTCTATCTGCATAACGCTCACGTGGCTGTCCAAGTTGTTCTCCGGTTGGGGTATCACAGGGTTCAGTACTGGGACCCAGCGATTCACAATATACATTAATGATTTGGATGAAGGAATTGAATGCAATCTCTCCAAATTTGCACTAAATTTTCTCTAAGCTGGATGGCACTGTGTGCTGTGAGGAGGATGCTAAGAGGTCGCAGGGTGTCTTAGACAGACTGGCTGAGTGGGCAAATACTTGGCAAATACAATATAATGTGGATAAATGTGAGACTATCCATTCTGGGGGCAAAAACAGGAAGGAAGATTATTATCTGAATGGTGGCAGTTTAAGAAAAGAGGAAATGCAATGTGACCTGGGTGTCATAGTGGATCATTCGCTGAAGGTTGCCATGCAGGTACAGCAGACGGTGAGGAAAGCGAATAGCATGCTGGTCTTCATAGTGAGAGTGTTTGAATTTAGGAGTTAGGATATCTTGCTGCAGTTACACAGGACTTTGGTGAGGCCACACTTTGAGTATTGTGAGCAGATCTGGTTTCTGAGTCTAAGGACATCCTTTCTATTGAGGGAGTCCAGTGAAGGTTCACCAGACTGATTCCCTGGAAAGGCAGAACTGACATGTCAAGAGAAGACTGGATCGACTGGGCTTGTACTCACTGGAATTTAGCAGAAATGAGAGGGAATCTCATAGAAACATATAAAATCCTGATGGGACTGGACAGGCTGGATGGGGAAAGAATGTTCCAGATGTTGGGGAAGTCCAGAGCAAAGGGTCACAGTCTGAGAATAAGGAGTAAACCATTCAGGACTGAGATGAGGGAGAACGTCTTCACTCAGAGTATTGTGAACCTGTGGAATTCTCCACACAGAAAGCTGGTGGGGCCGGTTCATTAGATATGTTCGAGAGGAAGCTGGACGAGGCCCTTATGGTTAAAGGGATCAAGAGGGATGGAGAGAAATTGGGGTTGGGATACTGAAAGTGTATGATTAGCTATGATCACATTGAATGGTCAAGCAGGCCTGAGGGGCTGAATGGTCTCTTCCTGCTCCTATTCTCTATGTTTCTGTGTTTAACTGGTGAAAATGACAAAGTTCAATCCTTGAGCTGTGGAACAAACAATTTTTACAGATGCAGCCTTGTAGGTCTCAGTCTCTGGGGTGATTGATACAAACAAGTTTTCTCTTAGTTGACAGAATGTGCCAGAAAGAGAGAGAACAACATCTCAGAGAACACAGTAGGAGGTCTGCCTTAAAAGAAGGCATTTAAAAAGATCAAAGAACACATTTAAAAAGAATGCCAAAGAATAAATACAGATATTACTGAAAGGTAGCATGAAGGAGCTATAAGCTACTGAAGTTACAGACAAAAGAAACTGGGCCTGATGCAGAAGAGATTGACAAAGATTCAGAAAAGTAGGTTGTGAAAGCAGAATTGAAAGATTGTACAAAATAAATCCCAGGAATGTCAAAGGAATGTCTGAGGAAACAATTGTCAAATCCCACAGTTGTGATGTTTAAAAGTTAAACATGCTCCAACTCATTTTATTCAAGATTACAGCAAATGGGCATTTTTAACAAGAAACTTTGGTCAGGTCGAGGCATTTTGTACATTGGTGCAGACACAATGGGCTGAAGGGCCTCTTCTGCATTGTAGTATTCTGTGATTCTCTAAACTTTCATCAGCACATCAGGAACAGGGACAGCCTGTTTTCATTAGTCTCCCGTCGCTGCAGTATGTTTTACCCCACAGATTGGTTCGAGTGCATCCATTACTGGAGGTGAAAGCAGCAATCTATTTGATCATACTTAGAGCTTTAAAGAGTGCGGAATGTACTATTTGGGAATGGGGAACGGGTGGGCTTCCCGCCCATTAATTAAATGGAGATAGACTGCAGAATAGTGAAGTATGGAGGGATCTGGCTGTCCTGATATTTGGTTCTGTGTTGATGTTCTGCTCGGTGTTTAGTCCTGACACATGAACATCGACACCATTAGCACACTCCTTTTCCTCCACTCCAATGATCACGGCCAACAGCAGAGCTCTCAAATACTGTTTGCCATTGGAAACATGCTTCCTGCATCCAGCCTGCCCAGTCCTACTGGGAGGGAGATCCGGCTGAATGGTACTGAGCTACAGCAATGGTTCAAGCTTGAAATAAGCATTAGTGGAAAGAAGATGTTTTCACCTCCTTATCTCAGACTGGGTTTCTCCTGAAGATTCCAAGCATAAATATTATAGCTTTTGAATTATTGAATTGTGTGCTGGTCAGGGTATTAATCCTGATTTATGGAACTCTAAGTGCAGCTATCTGCTATCAGCATTACAGTAAAGTTCCTCACTGTGTTTCTGCTCCAACTTCAGGAGAAAGACCATTTACCTGACCTGCTGAGTGTCTCCAGCATCTTCTGATAACCTGCCTCTTTCCTGCATATTTTCAATATTCTGCTTTATATTTTAGTGAGCTGTGAAGTTAAATTATAATATGCATTTCAAACATTTACACTGATAGTGACAATTTTTGCCTTTTTCCCAGTGGCCAAAGCTGTGACTGCTAAGTAATGTCACTGGTTCTTGCCAGATTAGAATCAGTTTGATCTTTAAGTGATACCTAGAAAGAATTAGATTGAAACTATCCAAACTACAATAGGAAGCATCCTTTCTAGCTGTATCACATCTTGGTATGGCTCCTGCTCTGACCTGAACTGCAAGGTTTGTGAGCAAAGTCCAGTTCATCACACAAACCAGCCTCCCATCTACTGACACTGCCTACACGTCCTGCTGCCTCAGAAAAGCAGCCAGCATAATCAAAGATTCCATACACCCAGACATTCTCTCTCTACCTTCTTCCATCAGGAAAAATATGTAAAAGTCTGAGGACACGTACCAACCGCCTCAAGAACAGCTTCTTTCCTGGTGCTGTTGTCAGACTTTTGAATGGACTTACCTTGTATTAAGTTGATCTTTCTCTGCACCCTAGCTATGACTGTAGCACTACATTCTGCATGCCCCCTTTCCTTCTCTATGAGCAATATGCTTTGCCTGTATAGTGCACTGTATACTAATACATGTGACAATAATAAATCAAATCAAATTCTCATTCCTCCTTCCCCTGATAACTTTCATCCCTTTACTGACCAAGAATCAATCTATTTCTGCATTAAAGGCATTTAAAGATTCACCCTAAATCATCTTTCAAGAGAAAGAATTTTAAAAACTCACAACACTCAAAGAAAAACACTCCTCATAGAACATAGAACAATACAGCACAAACAGGCCCTTCGGCCCACGAGTTGCGCCGATCACATCTAGCAATCCACAGACCTACCTATAACCCCCTATCCTATTCTTTTCCATATACTCATCCAGAAGTCTCTTAAAAGACTCCAGTGAGTTTGCCTCAACAACCTCCGACGGCAGTCGGTTCCATTCACTCACCACCCTCTGAGTGAAAAACCTACCTCTGACATCACCTTTGTATTTGCTTCCCTGCACCTTAAATCTGTGTCCTCTCGTATGACCATTTCAGCTCGGGGAAATAGTCTCTGAGAGTCCACCCTATCTAATCCTCTCAACATCTTGTAAACCTCTATCAGGTCGCCTCTCAACCTTCGTCTCTCCAGGGAGAACAGTCCCAGCTCCCTCAACCTGTCTTCATAAGGCATGCCTCCCAATCCAGGCAACATCCTTGTAAATCTCCTCTGCACCCTTTCAATAGCTTCCACGTCCTTCCTATAGTGAGGCGACCAGAACTGCGCACAGTACTCCAAGTGTGGTCTGACAAGGGTCCTATAAAGCTGCAGCATTACCTCCGGACTCCTGAACTCAATCCCTCGATGAATGAAGGCCAGTACACCGTAAGCTTTCTTAACCACATCCTCCACCTGGGAGGCCGATTTGAGAGTCTTATGGACCCAGACCCCAAGATCCCTCTGCTCTTCCACACAGTTAAGACTCCTACCTTTGATAGTGTACTCATTCATCCCGTTGGATCTGCCAAAATGGACCACAACGCATTTATCCACGTTGAAGTCCATCTGCCACTTCTCCGCCCAGTCTTGCATCCTGTCGATGTCCTGCTGAAACTTTTGACATCCCTCCAGACCATCCACAACACCACCGACCTTCGTGTCATCGGCAAACTTACTCACCCATCCCTCCACTTCCTCATCCAGGTCATTTATGAAAATGACAAACAGCAAGGGTCTTAGAACAGATCCCTGGGGCACTCCACTGGTGACTGACCTCCATGCAGAAAAAGAGCCATCCACAACCACTCTCTGCCTTCTGCAGGCAAGCCAGTTCTGGACCCACAAGGCCAAAGCCCCTTGGATCCCATGGCCTCTCACCTTCTCAAGAAGTCTTGCATGTGGGACCTTGTCAAATGCCTTGCTGAAGTCCATGTACACCACGTCCACTGCTCTTCCTTCATCAATGTGTTCAGTCACATTTTCGAAGAACTCAATTAAGCTCGTAAGGCACGACCTGCCTTTTACAAAGCCAAACTGACTATTTCTAATCAACCTAAACTTCTCCAAATGCTCGTAAATCTTGTCCCTCAGAAGCCCCTCCATCAACTTACCAACCACTGAGGTCAGACTCACTGGTCGGTAATTTCCAGGACTATCCCTGTTCCCTTTCTTGAAAATAGGGACCTCTCCCATCTCCATCGACGATGCAAAGATCATCGCCACGGGCTCTGCAACCACTTCCCTCACCTCCCACAATAACCTGGGGTACATCCCATCTGGTCCCGGAGACTTGTCTATCTTGATAGAATTTAACAGGTCTAACACATCCTCTTTCGTAACATCCACATACTCAATCTTTTCCGTATGCCGCAAACCTGCAGTGCAATCTCCCAGTTCACTTTCCACCGTGAATACCGAGGCAAAGTACTCGTTAAGCACCTCTGCCGTTTCTTCTGGATTCACACAGACTTTTCCCCTTTCACCTTTTATAGGCCCTATCCCTTCTCTTCTCATCCTTTTACTTGTCACATATTTGTAGAAGGCCTTGGGATTCTCCTTAACCTTACCCACCAAGGCCTTCTCATGACCCCTTCTGGCTCTCCTAATTTCCTTTTTAAGCTCACACCTTATACTCCTCTAGATCCCTAACATCCCCTAGCTCTCTGAAACTTTTATACACCTTTCTTTTCTTCCTGACTAGGGTCACCACAACCTTCGTGTACCACAGTCCCTGCGTCCTACCAAAACCTCCTTGTCTCCTCGGAACGTTGTCTTGCAGAGCCCCAGACAAACATGTTATTTCTACAACTGTCTAGGATCTGTTTCCCTATCTACACCTCAAGTTCCCTGCCGCTGTTGGGCGGCCTATAGAATACACCCAGCAAAGTTATCGAGCCTTTGCTGTTTCTAACTTCCACCCACAGAGACTCCGTAGACAATCCCTCCCCGTCTTCCACCTTCTCTACAGCCATGACACTGTCCCTGATCAACAGTGCCACACCACCTCCTCTTTTGCCCCCAACCCTGTCCCTCCTGAAGCACCTGAATCCCGGCACCTGAAGTACCCAGTCCTGTCTCTGAGACAACCAAGTCTCTGTAATGGCCACCACATCACACTCCCAAGCAGCAATCCACGCCCTAGGCTTATCTACCTTATTTACTACACTCCTGGCATTAAAATAGCTCATCTCTACATTAGATGGTGACTTTTTTTAAACAGTGACCCTAGTTCTAGATTCTCCCACAAGAGGAAACATCCTTCCACATCCATCCTGTCAATAACCCTCAGGGTGTTATATGCTTCAACCCTGTTTCATTCACATTATGCTGATCAGACTAGAATCGCAAGACCAAATCTCAATGAGAACAACAGTTTATATTACATGAGAAAGAGGTACTGATTGGTTGACAAATAGATTCTGATTGGCCAATCAGCACTGTTTTCTCAAGCCATATAAATTGCTGCTCCTTTTGAAATTTGGTATTCTTGTATCTGTACTGATAAGTGCAAAGCAAAAAAGTCTCTTTTTGTAGTAATGCTAATTTCTATACTAACACATGACTACTTGGCTCGATCTTCTTTAGAGATGAAAAAATTAAAAGGTGGAAACAGAGGAGAGGAGCTGAATAGGAACCAAAAAAAGATTTACTCATGAAAGCTGGAACATGCCCAAGATATTAAATTATACTTTGCATCTTTCTTAATCATGAACAAAATATTGTGCAGGACATGATTAAAGAGAAGGTAATGCAGACATCTGAATTTTAAAATTGAAAGGGAGGGAGTATTGGATTGACTATCTGAACTGTTATTTGGGCAAATGCAGGTTAACTAAGGAGAGTCAATTTGGATTGATTAAATGAAAATAATGTCTAAGTTGGAGCTTTTTGATGAGGTAACAGAGAGGGTTGATGAGGGTGATGCTGTTGATGTGGTGTACATGGATTTCAAAAAAGCATTCAATACAATGCCATACAACAGACATGAGAAAAAAATTATAGCTCCTGAATAAAATGGAGAGTAGCAGCATAGATACAGAATTGGTTAAGTGACAGCAATTAATGGTGTTTTTCTGGAGGGAGGTTTGTAGTGGAACTCTCCAGGGATCTTCCTGATCTACATTAATGTCCTAGACTCTGATGTACAGGATACAATTTCAAAATTTGTGGATCATACCAAAACCTAAATACACTGTATATTGCGAATATGATAATGTATAACTTCAACTAGACACGGAAAAGTGGTGGAGTGAGCAAGAGAGGTGACAGATAAAATTCAATGTGAAGAAATATAAGGTGAGGAAGAATACAGGGAGCCAATATAAAATAAAGGATACCACGCTAAAGATGGTCTATGAGCAGAAGGATCTGGGTGTATATGTGCAGAAATCATTAAAGTTGGTAAGTATTCAATTCACAGAATTGTAAGAGTAAAGGTGCTTATGTTTGTATAAGAATTAGTCTGAGCTCCAACCCTGGACATCACATTACAGGAAGGATGTGAAGTCATTAGAGAGAGTATAGAAAAGGTTCACAGGAATGGTTCCAGTTCTGAAGAGAAATTTGAGAGGCAACATGAAAAAAGCATTTTCATATAGCAAGTGGTTAGAATCTGGAATGTACTGTCTGAGAGTGCGGTGGAGACAGATTCACACAGCAAGTGGTTAGAATCTGGAATGTACTGTCTGAGAGTGCGGTGGAGACAGATTCACACAGCGAGTGGTTAGGATCTGGAATGTACTGTCTGAGAGTGTGGTGGAGACAGATTCACACGCGAGTGGTTAGAATCTGGAATGTACTGTCTGAGAGTGCGGTGGAGACAGATTCACACAGCAAGTGGTTAGAATCTGGAATGTACTGTCTGAGAGTGCGGTGGAGACAGATTCACACAGCGAGTGGTTAGGATCTGGAATGTACTGTCTGAGAGTGTGGTGGAGACAGAGTTATTCAAGGGAAATTAATTAATATCCGAAAAGCAAGAATGTTCTGGGTTATCAGGGAAAGGAGAGTGGCATTAGATGAATTGTTTCAACAGAGGTCCAGCACAAGGATGCTGTGCCAAATGGCTTCCTTCTGTGTTGTAACTATTTTTGATATTCATTCAGGGGATCTAGGTGTTACTGGCTGGACTAGCATTTATTGCCCATCCCTCATTGCCCTTGAACTGAGGGATTTGCTTGGCCAGTTCAGAGGACAACCACATTGCTGTTGCTCTGGAATCACATGTAGGCCAGACTAGGTGAGAGAGGCAGATTTCCTTCCCTAAAGGACATTAGTGAACTGGATGAGTTTTTTTTTTTACAGCAGTCAACAATGGTTTTCATGGTCATCAGTAGACTTTTTATTCCAGATCTTTATTGAATTCAAATTTTACAATCTCTCATGGTGAGATTCAAACCATTTCCCCAGAGTATTACCTTGGGTCTCTGGAGTACAAAGTAAAGAGTAAAGAATTAGGAGTCAGTTAGCTCCGTTGGCTGGACAGCCTGATAGCAACACCAACAACATGGATTCAATTCCTGTACCACTGAGTTTATTCACAAAGTCCCCGCCTTCTCAAGCTTGTCCCTCACCTGAAGTGTGGTTAAATCAGATTAATCCAGATTAAACCAAGTTAAATCAGGTTAAACCACTACCAGTCACTCCCCCATCAAAGAGCAGAGCAGTCATTGGTCACTGAGGATGTGGCGACTTTATTTACTTTTTAATTTAAAGGATGAATATTTAACAATGAATGGTTTGGAAAGAATTGGGTTGGCAGTGGTGAGATGCACGATTCTGAGCAACTGAAAAGCTTAAAAAAAGCACAATGAACAAACCACGTGTGCTCATAAATCCTGAAACATTCTCAATTGGAAATGTTAAAATTAACATGTTGTGATGGGTTGAATATATATCCCTGGGCCTAATTAAAAGACAAAGAAATGTGTTGCCTTTTGCATTCACTTCTTGCATCACTTGGGAACTCTGGCCCAAAGGCATCCTACATTGTGTTATTAATTCACATTATCAGATCATCCAACAATCATTCTCAAAATCCTCAGCAGAGAGTATTTGACTCTGGATTCTGATTAACGCAACTAATTTTAAATGGACCATGTTACATGGCACATGCGTTGCCATTGATTTACATTCTGTATCAGAGTTTTGTTGGATATAAACTCAAAGGTCATTTCCCCATCTACTCTCACAGACAGCTGTTTCAGGTCCATTTTTCACAAAATGCCTGTTTGAAATTTCAGGAAAATGTCCCATTGTGCACCCTCCTCCCCATGGTGTTTCCTGTTACCTCTCATGTACTTTATCTCAAATCTCTTCCTACTTGAAACATTCTGCAAACACCAGTAGCAAAGCCATTTTTTATTGAATTTGTAAAAGGCAGTGTAAAATAATTACAGATACACTCAGAGTATAAGATATCAGTGGAATCATAGAACGTAGAATCCTACAGTGCAGAAACAGGCCCTTCGGCCCATTGAGTCTGCACTGACCACAATCCCACCCAGGTCCTATCCCCATATATTTACCACTAATCCCTCTATCCTACATATCCCAGGGCACTAAGGGGCAATTTTTACCATGGCCAATCAACCTAACCCTCACATCATTGGACTGTGGGAGGAAACCGGAGCACCCGGAGGAACCCACGCAGACATGAGGAGAATGTGCAGACTCCACACAGACAGTGACCCAAGCTGGGAATCAAATCCAGGTCCCTAGAGCTGTGAAGTAGCAGTGCTAACCACTGCGCTACCATGCTGCCCCCCCCCCCAAAGGAATAATATTTATTCTTTACACAAAGCAGCTTGATTTGCCTTGAAAAAATTATCCATTTAAAACAATCTCCATTTCACTTGACTCAATTTGACACCAATTTTCCGACGATATTATTAGACAAGGTTATTGAATCAATCCCAAATCCCAGCTCATCTCCCACGGCCTGAGAATATCTTTTATCTAATTTGTTTTTCACATTATTGTCAGGATTGCTCAGCAAATAGAAAATTAATTCAATTAAATGATTTAACAATTCCGCACTAATAATGGAGCTTTGGGTTGTGGGATAGAATTGGATACATTGTGCTCGATTTTGGTAGAGCGGATATAGTGAAATCTTCCAGCTGTGTTCCTTCCTCTGCCTAAACCAATATATTCTTAGTAAATCTACCTGTGCCAAAGTCTTCAACATTATCTTTTCCCACTTAGAACCAATCAGGGATCTCCTAAAAATAAGAACATATGAATTAGGAGCAGGAGTTAGCCATCCGGCCCCTCGAACCTGCTTCGCCATTCAACAAGATTGTGGACTCAGCTCCACTTACTTGCCCGCTCAGCATAACTCTAAATTCATCTACTATTCAAAAACGTATCTATCCTTGCCTTAAAAACATTCAATGAGGTAACCTCAACTGCTTCACTGGGCAGGGAATTCTACAGATTCAACACCCTTTGTGTGAAGAAGTTCCTCCTCAACTCAGTCCTAAATCTGCTCCCCCTTATTTTGAGGCTGTGCCCCTAGTTCTAGTTTCACCCACCAGTGGAAACAACTTCTCGGTTTCTATCTTACCGATTCCTTTCATAATCTTATATATTTCTATAAGATCTCTCCTCATTCTTCGAATTCCAATGAGTGTAGCCCCAGTCTACTCAGTCTCTCCTCATAAGCCAACCCCCTCAACTCCAGAATCAACCGAGTGAATCTCCTCTGCACCCCCTCCAGTGCCAGTAAATCCTTTCTCAAGTAAGGAGATCAAAACTGTATACAGTAACTCCAGGTGTGGCTTCACCAGCACCTTATACAGCTACAACATAATCTCACTGTTTTTAAACTCCATTCTTCTAGCAACGAAGGACAAAATTCCATTTGCCTTCTTAATTACCTGTTGCACCTGCAAACCAACTCCTTGAGATTCCTGCACAAAATCCATCTGCACGGCAGCATGCTGCAATTTTTCACCATTTAAATAATAGTCCATTTTGCTGTATTCCTACCAAAATGGATGACCTCACATTTATTAACATTAGACTCCATCTGCCAGACCCTCACCCACTCACTTAAATTATCTATATCCCTTTGCAGACTTTCAGCATCCTCTGCATACTTTGCTCTGCCACCCATCTTAGTGTCATCTGTGAATTTTAACACACTACATTTGGTCCCTAACTCCAAATCATCTATGTAAATCGTAAACATTGCGGCCCCAACACTGATCCCTGAGGCACACCACTAGTCACTGATTGCCAACCAGAAAAACACACATTTACCTGCACTCCTTGCTTCCTGTTAGTTAACCAATCCTCTATCCATGCTAACACATTACCCGTAACACTGTGCACCTTTATCTTATAATGCAGTCTTTGGTGCAGCACTTTGTCAAATACCTTCTGGAAATCCAGATTCACCGCATCCACAAGTTCCCTATTGTCCACTGCACAATGTTCTCAAAGAATTCCACCAAATTAGTCAAACATGACTTTCCCTTCATGAACCCATGCTGTGTCTTATCAATGGAACAATTTATATCCCAGTGTCTCGCTACTTCTTCCTTGATGATAGATTCAAGCATTTTCTCACTACACAAATTAAGCTAACCAGCCTATAGTTGCCTGCCTTTTGTCTACCTCCTTTTTTAAAAAGTGGCATCACATTTGCTGTTTTCCAATCTACAGGAACCACCCAGAGTTCAGATTCTGATTTCAGAGTCTGAAATCATCAGTCTTTATCTCTGACCATCAGATCAAGACTTCTTCAATTCAGCAAACTATCAACTGCTTTAGTGTAATCTGGACAGGTGGGGAAGTTTAGGATGAGGGATCATGGTCTAAGGATAAGGGGTAAACTTTTTAGGACTGAGATGAGGAGAAGTTAGTAAACCTGTAGAATTCACTATTACAGGAAACAGCTGAGGCCAAAACATTGTGGCCAGAATTCTCCAGCCGTTCACACTCTGCTGCTGTTGCAGCGAGGATAGAGAATTTGGCACTCAGCCAAACCACCGCTCGCTGCAGAGACTCCCACTGTCGTGAATGGCTGGAAAATTTCAGCAAGTATGTTTTTGAGGAAATTAGATATAACTCTTGAAGATAAGGGAATCAAATGAAAAGAGGGGGGAGGCATGATTATTGAGTTGGATAATCAACCACAATCATAATGAATGCTAGAGCAGGCTCAAAGGACTGAATGGCCTCCTCCAGCTCTTAATTTCTATGTTTCTATATTTCCTACAACATTTTCCTGGCTGAGATCACAAAAAGGGCAAAAGAATGTGGACGCAGAGGATGGGGGCATGAATTAAAGGCAAAGCCTTGGTAAAATAGTTGAATCTATTGGGTAATATTGGATCCCTGATTACCGCCAGGGTGGTAATTAAGGAAAGTGTAATGATGGACATCAATGAAGACTCAACAGCAACTTTCTAATCATCATAATCATTTTATGAAGATGTTCACAGGAGCATAGGGAAAGTCCGAACCAATTTCTGATTGATCTGGACTCATTTATATATTTGCACGGCTGATAACAGCATCTTGGGGAAAGAAAGAGATCAATTTGTTTGATGCAATATATGTGACATGAAAATTTGTAAAGAGTCCTAAACAATGACTGTAAGAACTTAAAACTGATATTGGAGTTAAGTTGAAATCAGATATGTGTTTTGCGTGGATAGAACTTTCATAATTTTAGCACAAAACCATCTCGTTCTAACAGCTTAATAGAGAAGGTATACATTTTTGCTGTACTCAAATTTTCAGTTTTGTAAGCTCAATGATTGGATTAATACTGGAATTTCTGTGACAACATGAACATTGTCCGAAACAAGTGGTCCTGTTCAGTTATAACAATGGGCGCTGTTTGATAGTCAAATACCCTGAGGCATAGGTACCTTTAACTCAGTGCAAAGCCTGCAGTTCAGAAATAAACTATTGTCAAACTGCGATTGGTTTCCTAAAGCTCAGGATTTCACATAAATCAGCACAAAACTCACTGAGTGATCCTGTAAAGTGTAAACTGACAGACAACTGAACAAAAGATGAAGCCAGAAGCTTCTGAAAATGGAAGCAGTTAGTTACCAGGTTAGAAAATCATCAGTTCACTTGTAAAACTTTAAACACACTGGGGAATTTGAGAAATGTCCAACAAGGGTTCTTTACAATGGATCCATTCAATCACCAAACTCAACAGAATCACTCAATCTTTTCATGTATTTTTGGGACAGAGAAGATATTTATTCATTTCACCAGTTTCTCTGAAAAATGTTTCCTGTGAGAACACTCTCCTTCGCAGAGAAACAAGTCCAAAATATATCTGTCATTGTCAGCCCACTTCCTGATGTCAAGTCCACGTCTACCACATTTCTCCTTGTTTGCTGGAAGCCTTTCTTGTCATCTCCAGATTTCAGTGCTCCCTCAGCTGTTTATATGGTTTATGTCAACCTTTGAACTGAGTGGCTTGATGGGCCATTTCAGAATGCAGTTAAGAAGCAATCACATTGCTATAGCTCTGGAGTCACATGTAAGTCAGGCCAGGTAGGGACGGTAGATTTCCTTCCCTAAAGGACACCAGTAAACTAGATGGGTTTTTCCTACAATCGACAATGGTTTCATGGTCATCAGTAGACTTTTAATTCCAGATTTTTGTTGAATTCAAATATCATCTGCCATGGTGAGATTCGAACCCAGGTCCCCAAAGCCCTGGATCTCTGCATTGCTAGTGCAGCGATAATATCATTTCAAATTCAGTTTGAGGACAATAAACCTGAGCAGCACACTAGTGTTCTGATGTTAAACCAAGGTATTTAATTAGATATTAATTTAGTAAGTTTGCTGATGATACGAAGGTTGGTGGTGTTGTGGATGGTCTGGAGGGATGTCTGAAGTTGCAGCGAGACATAGATAGGATGCAAGACTGGGCAGAGAAGTGGCAGATGGACTTCAATGCGGATAAATGTGTGGTGGTCCATTTTGGCAAGACCAATGGAATGAAGGAATATAATATCAAGGGTAGGAGTCTTGGCAGTGTTGAGGAGCAGAAGGATCTTGGGCTCCGGGTCCATAGGTTTCTTAAATCTGCCCCGCAAGTGGAGGATGTGGTCAAGAAGGCATATGGTGTACAGGCCTTCATTAATAGAGGAATTGAGTTTAGGAGTTGGGAGGTAATGCTGCAACTTTATAAGACCCTTGTCAGACCCTACTTGGAGTATTGTGTGCAGTTCTGGTCGCCTCACTATAGGAACGATGTGGAAGATATTGAGAGGGTGCAGAGGAGATTTACAAGGATGTTGCCTGGATTGGGGTGGCATGCCTTACGAAGATAGGCTGAGAGAGCTAGCTCTCTTCTCCCTGGAGAGACGAAGGTTGAAAGGTGACCTAATAGAGGTTTATAAGATGTTGAGAGAAATAGATAGAGTGGATTCTTGGACGTTATTTCACAGGGATGAAATGATCACTATGAGAAGACATAGGTTTAAGGTGCTGGGGGGCAAGTACAGAGGAGATATTAGAGCTAAGTTTTTCACTCAGAGGGTGGTGAGTGAATGGAATCGGCTGCAGTCAGTGGTGGTAGAGGCGGACTCGCTGGGGTCTTTTAAGAGACTTCTGGATGAGTACATGGGATTTAATGGGATTGGGAGTTATAGATAGTTCTATGGCCTGGTGGGTATGGATATGATCGGCACAACTTGTGGGCCAAAGGGCCTGTTTGTGCTGTAGTGTTCTATATGAGGACATTTGACATTTGCATTTAACAAAGTTCCTCATGACAGACTGGTGCAAAAGGTTAAATTACATGGGATCAAGGGTGAACTAACTAGATGGATTCAGAATTAGTTTGGCCAGAGAAGACAAAATAGAAAACAAGACCAGCTTCTTCACTACTGTCATCAGATTTTTGAATGGACTTACCTTGCATTAAAGTTGATCTTCCTCTATACCCTAACTATGAATGTAACACTATATTCTGCACTCTTTCCTTTCCTTCTCTATGAACAGTACAGCACACAAGAACCAATACTGTTCACTGTGTGCTACTAGATATGGGGCAGCACAGCGGCACAGTGACCAGCACTGTTGCCTCACAGTGCCGAGGACCAGTGTCTGATTCCTGGCTTGGGTCACTATGCGGAGTTTGTACATTCTCTCTGTGTCTGCCTGAGTTTCCTCTGGGTGCTCCAGTTTCCTCCCACAATCTGAAAGTCATGCTGGTTGGCTGCACTGACCTGAATTGGCACCGGACTGTGGCAACTAGGGGAATTTCACAGTAACTTTATTGCAGTCTTAATGTAAGTCTTGTGACTAATAAATAAAACTTTAACTTCAAACTTTATGTAACAATTGTAAATCAAATCAAATAAAAAAACCATTTAGTTTAACATCTGTAGGTGAGAAATTGTTGGAATTCATTGTTAAGGATTTAGTAACAGAACTTTTAGAAAATCAAAATGCAACCTATCAGAGTCAGATGGTTTTATGAAGAGTAAATTGTGTTTGACTAATTTGTTGGAGCTCTTCAACAAGCAAAGTGTTGAATTTGATGATTAGCTACGATCAAGATGAATGGCGGAGCAAGCCTCACTCCTGCTTTTGAGTTTTAAGTTTCTAAAGTGAATAATGGGGGTCCTCTAGATGTTGAATATCTGGATTTCAGGAAGGAATTTGATAAGGTGCTGCACAAAAGGTCCGATGCACAAGATAAGATCTCACAGGATTGAGGGTAATATATTATCTCGGATAGTAGATTGACTAACCACCAGAAAAGAGAGCATCAGGATATTTTTTTTCTGGCTAGCAGGATGTAACTAGTGGGGTGCCACAGGGTTTGATGGAATTCAATGTAGATACATAACTCCTCAGAGACCAGAGTCCCTTCACCAAATTCCTTTTACTTACAAACTTCCAATCCTAAGAGTATTTCAGGTACAAAATCAAATCAGAAGAAATATACACACAGATAGGGCTCCCTGATTGGGCAGATAATCATTGCCTCAATCAGGGAGCTCATACTCCAAGAGGCCTATCTCATGGGCCTCACTGAGATCATTACAGTGGGCAAGTTTATTACTCTTTGGAGAGCAGCTGAGAATCAACCACATTGCTGTGACTCTGGAATCACATGTAGGCCAGACCAGGTAAGGATGGCAGATTTCCTTCCCTATAGAGCATTAATGAACCAGATGGGGTTTTCTGACAATCGACAATGGTTTCATCAGTAGATTCTTAATTCTAGTTTTTTATTGGATTCAAATTCCTTCCATGAGGGGATTCTCCATTTTGGTTAGAGGAATAAAAGGCAATTGGAGAGAAACTTCAAAACGCTTCAATGTACCTCCAGGGAGATAATAGCCTAATGGTATTGTCACTAGACTATTAATCCAGAAACTGAGCTAGTGTTCTAGGGACCTGGCTCCGAATCCCATCATGGCTGATGGTGGAATTTGAATTCAATAAAAAAACTAGAATTAAGAATCTACTGTTGAAACTCTGTTACTAATGATGTACCACAAGAAATCTGTTTTAGGACCACTGCTATTTGTCATTTTTATAAATGACCTGGATGAGGACATAGAAGGACGAGTTAGTAAATTTGCAGATGATACTAAAGTCTGTGGAGTTGTGGACAGCGTGGAAAGATGTTACAGGTTAAGACAGATATAGATGAGCTGCAGAGCTGGGCTGAGAGGTGGTAAATGCAGTTTAATGTGGAAAAGTGTGACGTGATTCACTTTGGAAGGAGTACTGGACTAATGGTAAATTACTTGGTACATAGAACATAGAACACTACAGCACAAACAGGCCCTTCGGCCCACAAGTTGTGCCAAACCCATCAAAACCTACCCAGCCATAGACCTATCTATAACCCCCAATCCCATTGGATCCCATATACTCATCCAGAAAGTGGTAGTGTGGATGAGCAGAGAGATCTTGGTGTCCATGTGCATAGATCCCTGAAAGCTGGCACCCAGGTTGATAAGGTTGTTAAGAAGGTGTACGGTGTGTTAGCTTTTATTGGTAGAGGGATTGAGTTTTGGAGTTGTGAGATCATGTTGCAGCTGTACAAAACTCTGATGTGGCCGCACTTGGAGTATTGTGTACAGTTCTGGTCGCCACATTGTAGGAACCATTGTGTGGAAGCATTGGAAAGAATGCAGATGAGATTTATCAGGAAGTTGCCTGGTGTAGTGGGAAGGTCTTATGAGGAAAGGCTAATAGACTGAGGCTGCTTTCATTAGTGAGAAGGAGATTAAGAGGTGACGTAATAGAGGCATATAAGATGATCAGAGGATTAGATAGGGTGGATAGTGAGAGCCTTTTTCCTCAGATGGAGGTGGCTGGCACAAAGGGACATAGCTTTAAATTGAGGGGTGATAGATATAGGACAGATGTCAGAGGGAGGTTCTTTACTCAGAAAGTAATAAGAGTGTGGAATGCTTTGCCTGCAATAGTAGTGGACTCACCAACTTTAAGAGCATTTAAATGGCCATTGGATAAACATATGAATGATATTAAAATAGCGTGGGTTAGATGGGCGTTAGATTGGCTTCACAGGTCAGCGGAACAGAGAGCCGAATGACCTGTCCTGCCCTGCAATGTTCTATGTTCTATTGTCGATTGTCAGCAAACCCCATCTTGGTTCACTAATGTCCTTTAGGGAAGGAAATCTGCTGTCCTTATCTGGTCTGGCCTACACATGTTACTTCAGAGCCACAGCAATGTGGTTGACTCTCAATTGCTCGCCAAAAAGTAATAAATGCTCATGTTCCAAAGATGAATAAAAATTTTTTGATTTGATTTATTATTGTCATATGTATTGAGATACAGTATAAAGTATTGTATCTTGTATACCCTACATAGACAAAGCATACCATTCATGGAGTACATAGTGGAGAAGGAAAGGAAAGGGTGCAGAATGTAGTGTTGTAGTCACAGCTAGGGTGTAGAGAAAGATCAACTTAAAATATTGTAAGTCCCTTCAAAAGTCTGATGGCAGCAGGGGAGAAGCTGTCTTTGAGTCGGTTGATATGTGACCTCAAACTTTTCTATCTTTTTCCATTTTTCCCAATGGAAGAAGATGGAAAAGAGAATGACCGGGGTACGTGGGTCCAAGATTATGCTGGCTGTTTTTCTGAGGCAGTGGGAAGTGTGGAGAGTCAATGGATGGGAGGCTGCTTTGCATAATTGCGTTTACATCCCTTTGTAATTTCTTGCAGTCTTGGTCAGAGCAGGAGCCATTACAAACTGTGATACAATCAGAAGAATGCTTTCTATGGGGCATCTGTAAAAACTGATGAGCGCCATAGCTGACATGTCAAATTTCCTTAACCTCCTCAGAAAGTAGAGGCACTGTTAGGCTTCCTTAATTATAGTGTCGGCAATGGGGAGACCAGAACAGGTTGTTTATGATCTAGACAACTAAAAACTCAAAACTCTCAACCACTTCTACTTCGTCCCCATTGATATAGACAGGGGCATGTTCTCTTCTATGCTTGCTGAAGTTGATGACAAACTCTTTGTTTTTGTTGATATTGTGGGAGAGATTATCACTGACTCTTTTGCACTGTATGACTCTCTTATTCCAAATCTCCTCCCAAATTCTTAATCACAGCCAAGTTTAACAGCACTCCCAATGTTGCGAATTTAACTCTCAATGCATTGAATGTCATGTCTCCTTTGTATTATCAGCAGGCAAAAAATTCCCAAATTACCAAATAAATTCCAATTTACAGAATAATTCTGAACCCAATTTCTCTTCATATCGCTGATAAAAAGCTTCATAATATAGAAGAAAATTTGGAGTAAAATGTCTTAAAAGACAGCCTGGTCTGAATAAGAGCACTCATCACTACCCTTCCTGGAAGCTAATTCGATTTGCAGCTAACTCACTCTGTGCCAACCTACCCTGCCATCCTAACACACTGCTTATGGGCTAAACAAGATCTCTACTCAGGGGAGTTGGGGAGAGTGTGGGGTGGCAAATTCCTACCCACGGGGGTGGTAAGTTTAAATGTCACATCAGAAAACTAAGATGCTGAAAGTTAGTTAGATATTTTGACTGCAAGGGGAGGAAACAGATGAAGGAAGTTCCCACCAACAGTTGTTCACAGAACTCAATTTCTACAGGGTGACATTCAATCAGGCAAAAAATTAAATTATCAGCTGCAAAGACTAAATATTCCCCAAACTAAAACATTTTGTTCGTGTTATCAAAAGTCTGATGGATTAGTTTCCTCAAGCAACGCAACAGTTAGGAAATTTTTCACAGAATAGTTAGCTCATTTCATACCAATCCCATCTGCTCCTGAAGGTCAAGGCATAAATTCTTCATATGAACACCCAAACTGGGGACATAGTGATCAACTCCCTGTCCAATATTTCACTATTTTCTTGACTCTATCGAGAGAATCAGTCCTAAATAAAGAAATTGATCAAGCATCAAAAGACAGAGGAAAGTCTCTCTAAGAATTTTCCAGTTGTATTTAGATTTCTGATTTTCTTTCCCCTACTTCAGGTTTTTGTTTTTCACATTAAAGTCATTCATCCTGTTTGAACAGCTGGATATCAGTAAATAAATGGGAGAATTTGACATCAATGGACTTGAAGGTACTTTAAAGTTTGTCAGTGTAAAGTGCCAACTTCAAACACTGGGAGACAGTGTGAGAAAAGGAATATGTTCTCTCAGAACCAGAAAATAATTGCAATGGAAAAATAAAGTTTTCTTCCAGTTTCCTGCAGCTGGCTCCTGAAGTGAAGTCAGCTGGTTAATGCTCTGACCAAAATAATGCTGGAAATTGGCTGCAATCACTCACATTGGCTTCATCAAAAGAGAAAATGCAGCTCTGGTTCTATTGAGACCTAAAACAAGAGGCAGCTGATGTCAGAATCTCAGTTCCTGTTCTCTTTCCATCGTCTTTGATAGAACAGTTCAAAGTAACAGACTAAACATTTAACCTTTTACACAAACAGAACCACTTGACACATTGGCTGAGCCATTCAATATCATGTCCTGCAATGTAATGCAATGTGTGTGGGATGAGAGAGCTTTGGGGCTGACACTAGCAAACAAGTCCTGTGTTTTCACAGCCAGCTGTGAACCTAGTTTGGCAACAGAATATATAGACAGCAGATTTCCAAATCTTTCAATGTCGACCTCTTTCCAGTCTCTTTGAGGCAGAAGATGTGACAGCCTTTGTGCGGAGTCTGTCAGTTCCAGAGTGAATGGTTTAATCTCGACATGAAATTCATATCACTAACAGAAGGATGCACAGATTAGACCACATCACGTCACACTGACATAATCTCTTTTAAATCCGAGACATGTTGTCAAAGGTAAAGGATTTTTAATTAAATCTGGTTGTGAGGGTTAGTTGACTCAGTTGGATGGAGTTCTTGCATGTGGTGTAGAATGATGCCAATGTAATGGCTTCAACTCCATACCAGCTGTGGCAGTTCAACAAGGCTAACATCTCCACCTTGGCCCATGCTTAATGTGGAGTAATGCCTCTCATGTTATAGACACACTTGACTCTCTCTGACAGGAAAAGATTCTGCTTTATGGACGATGTCTAGTTACCAACAAACTCAAATAATACTCATGATGTGGGGTGAATCTATAAGCTTTCCTCTGGTAGTAGAAACTGTCCCCTCTCCACACCCTGAAGATTTGACAATGAGGCACTGTTCCAATACCCACATCACTGGCCATAGGTTTTGTTGCTCTGCTGGATTATTCCTGGGTCAGCTGATAAACATCTGCCATCCTGCTCTTTTAAAAATCATGTTGGGTATCTAGTACCAACACTGTGGAGTCAGGCGCTACTGGTTAAAGTTCCAATACAGTGTTACCAAGCACAGAGGCCTAACCATAAGCAGCTGGTAAGAGTATTCCTGGTAACCGTCAATTAGCTGATAGGCTGTACAGAGATTGTTGAACTGACAGAAGCTGCTATGTGTAAATAAATACTTTATGGTTTAACTATCATGCTTTGGGAATCACAGAAACTAGGTTTAACTCAAGCTGTTGGTTTTAGAACATAGAACACTACAGCACAGAACAGGCCCTTCGGCCTTTGATGTTGCGCCGACCAATATAAAAAGCAATGCCCCTCCAAACTAAACCATTCCCTTCTCTTCCATATACTTATCAACTAACCTCGTAAACGCCACCAAACTTGGCGCATCTACAACTGCTGCAGGCAGGGCATTCCACTCCCGAAACACCCTTTGGGTAAAGAACCTGCCTCTGATATCCGTCCTATAACTATCACCCCTTAATTTAAAGCTGTGTCCCCTCGTGCTAGCTTTCTCCATCCTAGGAAACAGGCTATCACTGTCCACCCTATCTAAACCTCTAATCATCTTATATGTTTCAATAAGGTCTCCTCTTAGCCGCCGCCTTTCTAACGAAAACAACCTCAAATCCCTCAGCCTCTCTTCATAAGACCTGCCCTCCATACAGGCAACATCCTGGTAAACCTCCTCTGTACCCTCTCCAATGCCTCCACATCTTTCTTATAATGCGGGACCAGAACTGTACACAATACTCCAAGTGCGGCCGCGCTAGAGTTTTGTACAGTTGCAACATGACGTTGCGGCTCCGAAATTCAATCCCCCTACCAATAAAAGCTAAGACTCTATATGCCTTCTTAACAACCTTCTCGACTTGACTGCCTACTTTCAGGGATCTATGCTCATACACACTAAGATCCCTCTGTTCATCAAGACTACTAAGAATCCTACCATTAGCCCTATACTCTACACATTTATTATTCCTGCCAAAGTGCATTACCTCACACTTTTCCACATTAAACTCCATTTGCCACCTCTCGGCCCAGCTATGCAACTTGTCCAAGTCACTCTGTAAACTAAAACACCCCTCTTCACTATCTACCACTCCACCAACTTTAGTATCATCTGCAAATTTACTGATCCATCCCTCAATACCCTCATCCAGATCATTTATAAAATTACAAACAGCAGGGGCCCCAAAACAGACCCCTGAGGCACACCACTCGTCACCGAACTCCACGATGAATATCTCCCATCAACCACCACCCTCTGTCTTCTATCTGCCAGCCAATTCCTAACCCAATTAGCTAAATCACCTTCTATCCCATACATCTGTATTTTCTGCAGAAGTCTTCCATGGGCCACCTTATCAAACGCCTTACTAAAGTCCATATATCCCACATCAACCGCCTTACCCCCATCCACCTCTTTAGTCACTTTTTCAAAAAACTCAATGAGGTTAGTAAGGCATGACCTACCCTTCACAAAACCATGCTGACTATCCCCAATCAATTCATGTCTCTCTAAATAACTATAAATCCTATCCCTAATAATTCTCTCCAATACTTTGCCCACGACAGAAGTAAGACTCACTGGCCTATAATTCCCTGGAAGATCTCTCTTCCCCTTCTTGAACAACGGGACCACATTCGCTATCCTCCAGTCCTCCGGAACCACACCTGTAACCAACGACGACCTGAAGATCAGAGCCAGAGGCTCTGCAATCTCCTCTCTTGCCTCCCAGAGAAGGAGGTGTAGGCTAACCTCATGTCATAATGTTAATTATCTAATTGCAAGGCAAATATTTTATTACAATCTGCCTCAAAATGCCTCTGATCGGAAACACAGAACCACAGAATTGTTACGGATGCAGAAGGAGGCCATTCAGCCCATCATGTCTGCACTGACCCTCCAAATGAGTATCATGACTGAGTGTCATTCCCTGCCTTTCCCCCCTTCTCCTGCACGTTGTTTCTATTCAACTCATCATCTAACACCCTCTTGAATGCCTCGATTGAAGCTGCCTCCACCATACTTCCAGACAAAACATTCCAGACCCCAAACACTTGCTGAGTGAAAAAGTTTTTCTTAAATCTCAAGTGCTTCTTTTGCAAGTCAATTTAAATCTGCTCCCTCTCATTCTGCATCCTTTTATGAGTGGAATAATTTTTCCCAATCTATTGTCCAGTCCCTGCATGATTTTGAACATCTCTATCAAATTTCTTCTTGGCACTTTTTTCCCCCCCCAAGGAGAACAGTCCCAACCTCTCCAATCTATCATCATAACTGAAGTTTCTCATCCCTGGAACTATTCTAATAAACTTCTTTTGCTCTCTCTCCAATCTGATCACATCCATCCAATATTGTGGCACTCAAAACTGTACACAATATTCCAGCTAAGATCTAAGCAGTATCTTGTATAAGTGCAACATAACCTCCTTGCTCTTGTACTCTGTGTCCTTTATCAATAAGTTCAGAATATTAGATGCTTTATTAACTGTTTTCTCCATCTGTCCTTCCACCTTCAAGGAGGCAGAGAGGGGGTGGGAATCAGGGAGGGAGAGGCAATCAATGAGAGGATGAGGTGGAGATGGGGGTCAGGGAAAGGACTGGGGCCAGGGAATGACCGGTGGGGCTGGAGGGAAGGCCCAGCGTAAAAAGGAACGGGTTGCCATCATTGTGAAGGAATGTGATTCCAGTTTATTGCAACCCCATAAGAACAGGAGCAAGAGCTATTCAAGCCCATCAATCCTACCCCACTTTTCAATGAGATCTTGTTTGATCTGCTGCTCTAACCCCATGTTGCTGCACTGTCCCTGTATCCTTTAGTGTTTTAATTTGTAGAAATCTCCCAGTCTCAGTATCAAACATAGTCATTAACTCACTCTTCACTCTGGCAGATCTTCTGGTGCTGCTGAAGGAGCGTCCCTCTCCGCTATCCCCACAACTCTCACGCCCTCCCCCCCACATGCACCCATATCCCCCACGTACCCACATCTACCTCCCCCAACCCTCACCCTATTGAAGTATGGCCACCAAGCTGCAATCAAAGGGATTCTGAAGCTAAGGGAATGCCGGGATGAATCTCATAGCTCTCTGCACCGACACAAATCTATTCTCCTGGATCTCTCTGTGATATGGGACACTATCTTCCTGGAATTCTGGGGTCTTTTAAAAGTCGCTGGGGTCTTTTAAAAGACTTCTGGATGAGTATATGGGATCCAATGGGATTGGGGGTTATAGATAGGTCTATGGCTGGGTAGGTTTTGATGTGTTCGGCACAACTTGTGGGCCGAAAGGCCTGTTTGTGCTGTAGTGTCCTATGTTTTATGTTCTATGTTCTAACTCCCTCTGATATAGAGCTGTATTCACCTGGATCTCCCTATGAAACAGGGCTGTATTCATCTGGATCTCTCTGCTCTGTGATACAGGACTCTCTCCTCCTGGAATTCCTTGCAATATGGGACTTTATCCTCCTGGATCTCTCTGTGATATGGGGCTCTGTCCTCCTCGAACTCCCTGCGATACGGGGCTCTATTCTCCTCGAATTCTCTGTGACATAGGACTCTCTTTCAACAGCTTCCAGGATCAGGGTCAAGTGCTTGAGAAAGGAAATTAGGGATGGGTAATTGTTACAAAACTCCGTTGCTGTTATGCTCGAGGATGTTCCAACCTGAAACACGTCTTGTGTGTATATTTTTTGGAATCATGAGAAACATTTGCAGAAACTGTGAAATCTCAGCCCTTTCTTTTGTTAACAAACAAAGAGTATTTACTAAAGTAGAAGAGAGATAATAAAACACAACAAAGAATAGCCTTTGAAATCGGCAGATTAACAGTAAGCACCCGATCCCTCAAAGACTGAAAACCAAAAATATCTGTTTCTTCCGTACCCAAACTCTGTCAAGATTCCATAACCCTATTGGTCAAATCTAGCCAGTAATTATCACCATTCATCATCAGGACTAGGGAATGATCTTCAGTTCAGCAAAGAAAATGATCTTTTACACAAACTGACTTTTGCCTTCACCACTCCATCTCGAACAGAGACATTTCCTGAGGAAGGAAGAGGAAGAGCCCTCTCCCTTGCTCTTCAGCCCCTAGTCTCTGGTTGAGCAGGTTCTGAGGGATGGCTGTTTCCCTCTCTCACTCTGTCTCTTGCTGCTGCTTCTTCAACACCTCATCTGTGTTGAAATTGCTTCCTAACTCACAGCACTCTGACTGCTAATTGTCTCAATTGCAAAGAACACCCTGTTCCCTATTCTTTCCTTGTTCTAAGCTGCTGCCCAGACATGGTTTACAAAATGCAGGTCAGTTTGATCTTATTTGTACAAAAAAACATTAATTTTAATAGCTTTCAAATATTTTGTGACATAATAAATGCTGGGCCACTTACATCCAGCAAAGTAACATTTCTTTAAAAGGTCCACCCAGCTCCACAGTTGATCCTTGAAATGATCTGGTGCAAAGGCACACACTGTCATTCCGATTGTATGTTACTGGGGGCGGGACAGGGGGGGCAACAGTGCCCTGGGGGAGGGGGTGGTAACACTGCTCTGGAGGCACTGCCACAAGACCTGTCAAACCTAAGGTGATTCTTAACAATAGCAAACAGGTCAAAACCACCTTCCCAGATTGGTATAGCATCCTGTGGTATCAATGTCCTTTCCAGGAAATGCATTCTTTATTTGGGAAGTGATGACATAATGATATGATCACTAGACTATTAATCCTGGAACTCAACTAATGTTCTGGAGACTCAGGGTTCGAATCCTACCACAGCAGATGATGAAATTTGAATTCATTAAAACCAAACTGGAATTCAGTGTCTATTGATGACCATGAAACCATTATTTATTGGAGAAACACATCTGGTTCACGAATGTCCTTTTGGGACGGAAATCTGCCATCCTTACCCAGTTTGGCCTACATGTGACTCCAAGACCACAGCAATGCAGTTAATTCTTAACTAGGGATGGACAATGAATGTTGGCCTGCCAGCAACACCCATGTCCTAGGAATAAATTTAAAAGAAAATCAGCACTGCCTTTGCTGAGGTTTTGTCTTCGTTGCCTTCCAGTTCCCCATTCTTCACCACAGAGTTCCTTACGGCCTGTGAGTTTGGTTCCAATGCTCCTCATTGCTGTTCATCTGAACTGAGAGCAGTTAGCCTTCAGTTTTACGAATGGCCCTGCTTGCCTCTAGTTGGATAGTTACAATGACATTGACCCTCATACTGTGCTGTGTTCACTCTCCCCTTACCAACGCCCTGGTCAAACACCTACAGAATGCTGATCACATGATTTCCCAGTGAGCCAAGCACACAAGTGATTCCTGAGCCTGCATCTTTCCCAGAGCAGCAGCAGAGCCAACACCCTGTAGCAATATATCACATCTCCCCCAGGCCATAGACACAGTGCATTCCCCAGTGCCTCTGCTTAAAGATTAGAAAATGCACTGCAAGGATTGGCACAAGCTCATTTGCATTCTTAATTTTCAATCATTTTGCTGCTGGCTTCCCTGATGTTTTTTAAAAATTACAATGTGTTGGGACAACATCAGGAAAGTGTCACACACTGTTGGAGTAGACTCGATAGGCCAATATTGTCTAACTCTATGATTTGTCGATGAATGTCCTGTCTCTGACCCAATCGCTACCACACTATAAATATTCGGACCTCTTTGTCCCTGTCTCACACAGTAACATTCTGATTGATTCCAATACTGGATACTAAACAGAATCCCTCAAACTGTGTTCACTCAATCATAAACAATCATGGGAGTGAAAACTGAGCTGTGAAAACTCAAATCCAGCAGAATGGTGAGGTAGGTTCCACTGACATCAGGTGAAGATGATGTTTTAAAAATGAAAGTGATTGCATTTTGATTTTTAAAGCATTCAAACTCTCTCAACAAATAGAACTAATTCACATCATTGATCCTGTGTTGAATTCTCTGTTTGGGGTGGCTGTAGGTGTGTAACCATGGATTTCAGTTCTCCCTTTGCTGGTGGGGGTGGGGAGGGGTAGGGTAGGGGCAGAGATGGGGCTGGGGGCAGAGCAGGGTGGGGGGCCTCAAGGGAGGAAGTGAGAAATATCAGCTAAGATTTCTGCTCCTTGTTACAATGGAATGAGTTGGACTGGACAATGGATAAGTGCCAGGGAATAACAGAACGCAGTGACGCTGCCTTTACCCTGAGCAAGATGTCATTTATTACTGTACAGGTTGACAATCTAAAAGGTGGGTCGCACTGGCGAGTCTTTGTGGAGCACTCTTTCCCAATTCAGGTTAGTGACGTGTGACTGGGAGGAAATTGGAGATTGATATGATCACGATCAGCTGGAACACTGAGCTCCATCAGGAATCAAACAGAACCCACTGGTCTGTTCAGGTGAAACAAGGCACACTAAATCATTTTCAACTTCTGTGCAATAATGTTTATCCAATCAGAGATTCCTGGGCTGGATTTGACAAGATGTCACAGTTCCCCATTCATTGCTAAAATGTCAGAGTGGGGAGCACACCTGTGATTACAATCTGTGTCCCACAGCAACTCAACACTAGGAACGGCACTCATTGCTTTAAGGCTAAACATTTGTCCTTATTGCCAGCAGAAATCCAGCTGAGAGATTTGCTGGCCAATCAGATGGTAGTGGTTTTCGAGTCCCAGCAGGTCAGGCAGGAGCTGGAACCACATCCTGAATCCAAAAGCTCACTGAGAATGGATAGTGTCATCTAGAAGGACAAGTACAACAGATACCTGGGAACATCACCACCTGTAAATTCCCCTCCGAGTCACTCATCAACCTGACTTGGAAACTTATCACTGTTCCTTCACCATTGCTGGGTCAAAATCCTGGAACTCACTCCCTAACAACACATTGGTTGCAGCGATTCAAGAAGGCAGCTCATCACCACCTCCTCAAGGGCAATTAAGGATCGGCAATAAATGCTGTCCACATCATACAAATGAATATGAAAAAAAACACACTGGGAAGTGCAGGTAGGTCGAGGGGATCTCAGCAAGGAGGCTGGGGGGAGGGTACAAGGCCAGTTCTAGACTCTGGGAGGGGAGGGACGAGGTGGGAAGGGAATAACTTTGCCTGACAGGCGGGGCTGGGAAAAGGGGGCTAGTCTCTGACAGACTCAGGGCACCACATCAGCCTATACAGCTGACGTTATTAGGTTACCTGCATCATACGCCTGCTTCTCTCCACCATGACTGAAGTACTCACAGCAGTGGGACGTGGCCATTGCTTGGCCTTTAATTGGCCTTTTCAGGTCTCAGAATGTGCAAGGACAGGATGGTATCCATAGCAAGGGATAGAAGATGGGACAAGTGGTGAATATGTCTTCCACTCGATTCTCCATATCCAAAGCTGTGAGAAAGGGTAAAACCTGCTCCTGTTATGTACAGTTCATAAATTGTGTGTCCAAGTGAAGAAATTGACATCAGGTATAATATTCATTTGGTTATTTAGTTCAGTTCTGATGTCTGTAATGTTTCCCTTGAGAGAGGGAATGTTTGAACTCGTGGCTGCGGGGATGGTGCAGGAGGGAGGGGTTCAGGTTCCTGAACAATTGGATCTCATTCTGGGATAGGTGGGACCTCTACAAGAGAGATGGTCTACATCTGAACCAGAGGGGAACTAATATCTTGGGGGGAAAATTTGCAAAGGCTATGCAGGGGGCTTTAAACTGATTCAGAGGGGGGGTGGGATCCTGAGTAGTTTGGATGTTAAGAGGGACGAGAACAGGGGGGTCATAGATGAGAACTGTAAAACACAGCAGCATAAGGGTGGAGTAGGGCATGGTTTGAAATGCGTATACTTTAATGCAAGAAGTATTCGCAATAAGGTGGAGGAACTTGCAGCTTGGACCAGTACCTGGAACTTCGATATTGTGGCCATTTCAGAAACATGGATAGAACAGGGACAGGAATGGTTGTTGCAGGTTCCGGGGTTCAAATGCTTCAGTTGGAGTAGAGAAGGAGGTAGAAGGGGGGGAGGGGTGGCATTATTAGTCAAGGACTGTATCACAGTGACAGAAAGGAAGTTTGATGAGGACTTGTCTGTTGAGGTAGTATGGGCTGAGATTAGAAACAGGAAAGGAGAGGTCACCCTGTTGGGAGTATTTTATAGACCTCCTAAAAGTTCTAGAGAGGTTGAGGAAAGGATTGCAAAGTCAATTCTGGTCAGGAGTGAAAGTAATAGGGTAATTGTTATGGGGGACTTTAACTTTACTAATATTGATTGGAATAGCTACAGCTCTAGCTCGTTAGAGGGGTCAGTTTTCGTACAAAGTGTGCAGGAAGGTTTTTTGACTCAGTATGTAGATAGGCCAACTAGAGGTGAGGCTACATGGGATTTGGTGCTGGGCAATGAGCCAGACCAGGTGTTAGGCTTGGAGGTTGGTGAACATTTTGGTGATAGTGACCACAATTCGGTTACGTTCACCTTAGTGATGGATAGGGATAGGCATGAAGCGGGGGCAGTAGTTATAGCTGGGGGAATGGTAATTATGAGGCTATTAGGAGAGATTTAGGGTGCATAGGTTGGACTAGGAAACTACAGGGACTGGGAACATCTGAAATGTGGAGCTTATTCAAGGAGCAGATACTGCGAGTCCTTGATAAGTATGTCCCTGTCAGGCAAGGAGGAAATGGTCGAGTAAGGGAACCATGGTATACTAAAAAAGTTAATTTGCTGGTTAAAAGGAAAAAAGAGGCTTATGTCAGGATGAGGCTTGAAGGCTCAGTTAGTGCAATGGATAGCTATAGATTAGCCAGGAGTGAGCTAAAGAGTGAGTTAAGGAGGGCTAAAAGGGGACACGAGAAGACTTTGGCTGATAGCTTTAGGATTCTCCTTGATGCTTTCTTTAGATATGTTAAGAATAGAGGATTGGTTAGGGCAAGGTTAGGGCCAGTTACGGACAGCAGTGGGAAGTTGTGCGTGGAGCCTGAAGAGATTGGAGAGGCACTGAACAAATATTTCTCTTTGGTATTCACGCAGGGAGATGTAAATGTAGTTGCGGAGAACACTGGGATACAGGGTTGCAAACTGGAAAGTATCGAAGTAGATAAGGAGGATGTGCTAGATATTCTTTAGGGTTTGAAGTTAGATAAGTCCCCTGGGCCGGACGGGATTTACCCTAGGATTCTCTGGGAGGCGAGAGAGGCGATTGCAGAGCCTCTGGCTCTGATCTTCAGGCCGTCGTTGGTTACGGGTATAGTGCCGGAAGATTGGAGGATAGCGAATGTGGTCCCATTGTTCAAGAAGGGGAAGAGAGACATTCTGGGGAATTATACGCCGGTGAGTCTTACTTCTGTTGTGGGCAAAGTATTGGAGACAATTATTAGCGATAGGATTTATAGTTATTTAGAGAGAAATGAATTGATTGGGGATAGTCAGCATGGTTTTGTGAAGGGTAGGTCGTGCCTTACTAACCTTAGAGTTTTTTGAAAAAGTGACCAAAGAGGTGGATGGGGGTAAGGCGGTTGATGTGGTATATATGGACTTTAGTAAGGCGTTGGATAAGGTGGCCCATGGAAGGCTTCTGCAGAAAATGCAGATGTATGGGATAGAGGGTGATTTAGCTAATTGGGTTAGGAATTGGCTAGCAGATAGAAGACAGAGGTGGTGGTTGATGGGAGATATTCATCGTGGAGTTTGGTGACAAGTGGTGTACCTCAGGGGTCTGTTTTGGGGCCCTTGCTGTTTGTAATTTTTATAAATGATCTGGATGAGGGTATTGAAGGATGGATTAGTAAATTTGCAGATGACACTAAAGTCGGTGGAGTGGTAGATAGTGAAGAGGGGTGTTCTAGTTTGTAGAGAGACTTGGACAAGTTGCAGAGCTGGGCCGAGAGGTGGCAAATGGAGTTTAATGCGGAAAAGTGTGAGGTAATTCACTTTGGAAGGAATAACAAATGTGTAGAGTATAGGGCTAATGGTAGGACTCTTAATAGTGTTGACGAACAGAGGGATCTTGGTGTATATGTGCATAGATCCCTGAAAGTTGGCAATCAAGTCGATAAGGTTGTTAAGAAGGCATACGGAGTCTTAGCTTTTATTGGTAGGGGAATTGAATTTCGGAGCCGCAACGTCATGTTGCAACTATACAAAACTCTAGCGCGGCCGCACTTGGAGTATTGTGTACAGTTCTGTCCCCGCATTATAAGAAAGATGTGGAGGCATTGGAGAGGGTACAGAGGAGGTTTACCAGGATGTTGCCTGGTATGGAAGGCAGGTCTTATGAAGAGAGGCTGTGAGATTTGAGGTTGTTTTCGTTAGAAAGAAGGCGGCTAACAGGAGACCTTATTGAAACATATAAGATAATTAGAGGTTTAGATAGGGTGGACAATGATCACCTTTTTCCTAGGATGGAGAAAGCTAGCACGAGGGGACATAGCGTTAAATTAAGGGGTGATGGTTTTAGGACAGATGTCAGAGGTAGGTTCTTTACCCAGAGGGTGGTAAGGGTATGGAATGCCTTGCCTGCGTCAGTTGTAGATGCGCCAAGTTTGGTGGCGTTTAAGAGGTTAGTAGATAAGTTTATGGATGAAAGGGGAATGGTTTAGGTTAGAGGGTCCCTGCTTGTTCCTAATTGGTTGGCGCAACATCGAAGGCCGAAGTGCCTGTTCTGCGCTGTAATGTTCTACGTTCTACGTTCTATGTACAGGGAATGCCTAAAGTGTGTGGAGGCCAATGGTGGAAAAGCATTTAGCTTTCAGCATCACTGCACCTCATTCAAATGTTGCGAGGATTTGTTTTAAACGACCATAATTCCAAAAATTCACTTTAATTCAGACTCCAGACTGTGCTCCTGCTGCACCCGAGGACATCCCCAGATCTGTCAGATTTTACAGCATCTGTGGAGGGAAATTGGAGAATTAATGCCAATTAGTGTCGAGTGTGAGCAGAATTCCGAGTTGTGGATTCATGTCCGCTGGGAATGAGACTGAGATTGTCCAGGCTAATTTCCCTCAGGACTTTTAGGATCTATCAGCGAGAGAAGCTTCCATCCCATCTGTCTAAGTTGGATTCAAATCTTAATCTTAAAGGTAACAGAAAAAATGGATTTCTTTCCTTCGGCATTGTGCATATTGGTGACATAATTTACATAAATTATTCCTCTAAAAGGTGTAATGCAGATTTGGAAATGAAATTGTTTATCCTGAATAAACAGGATCTATGAACTTATTTATAGATAAGATTTATAGAATAAACTTGTTCAGTTAATGTAGATTTCAGCATAAAAACATTTTATAAAGCAAATTAAGATAATCAAGGCCCCAGAATGTTAACCTTAAAGGGGATCCTTATTATCACAGAGTATTTCTTTCAATTCTTATAGTTAACGGGTCCCTTAGGGACTATCCAGCCTCATCATCTTTCTCAGCAGAATACAAAAAAATATTCTTTTTCTTGGTTGTGACTGATATTATAATATAAATGAAAATTGGTCATATATCTTTCATACAGATCAGGTACAGAGTAAACCATTTCACATTGCAGCTTTTGGCTAAATGTTTCCGAATACAATGTGAAAGACAGGAAAAGTGCATCTTTCCAGTAGAATAAGGTTTTTAACAGTAATAGTGGGCAAATGAGGAAGGCTATCCAGAATATGATGTTATGACTTTCCATTATCTTCACCAAGATTCCAAATCACAGAATTGTTATGGTGCAGGAGGCCATTCAGCCTATCATATCCACATTAATTCTCCAAACAAGCATCATGACTTAATATCATTCCCCTGCACACTCTTTCTATTCAAATAATCACCTAATACCCTCTTGAATACCTCGATTGAAGCTGCGTCCACCATACTTCCAGACTCCAAACACTCACTGGGTGAAAAAGTTTTCAGGAACAATTTCTCCTGATATACTCTGTCCCAGCTCCCTCATGATTTTGAGCATCTCTATCAAAATTCCTCTTAGCTTTCTTCTCCCCAAGAAGAACAATCCCAACCTCTCCAATTTATCCCCATAACTGAAGTTTCTCATCCCTGGAACCATTCTAATAAACCTTTTTTGCTTTCTCTCCAATGCGATCACATCTGTCCTATATTGTGACACCCAGAACTGTACATAATATTCCAGCTGAGATCTAACCTGTATCTTCTATGAGTTCAGCATAACCTCCTTGCTCTTGTACTCTATGCCCCTATTAATAAAGTTCAGAACACCATATCATGACAATTAGTAGGGACATAGATTTAAAGTGTGAGGGGCAAGGTTTAAAAAGATGTATGAGACAAATTTATTTACACAGAGGGTAGTGGGTGCCTGGAACTTGCTGCCGGGAGAGGCAGTGGAAACAGATATGGTAGTAGCTGTTATGGGCTGTCTTGACAAATCCACGAATAGGATGGGAATAGAGGGATACGGTCCCCAGAAGCTTTTAGGGGGTTTTAGTTGAGTTGGGCACACGGTCGGTGCAGGCCTGGAGGGCTGAAGGGCCTGTTCCTGTGCTGTAATTTTCTTTGTTCTTTATTAACTGCTCTTTCCATCTTTCCTTCCACCTTCAGCGATGTCTACACAAATACACCCAGCTCCTTCTGCTCCTGCAAAATTTCACCTTTTTTAAATATTGTTTCTCCATGTTCTTCCCACCAAAATGCATCACCTCACACTTCTCCATATTGAACTTCTATCTGCACCAATATACTATCACGTTTGTTCTGCTCACAGGAAATGATAAGTGTTAGTAGCTCAAATGAGAAATTACTGCGAATGTAGCTTAACCTCAAATAGCAAATCCAACACAAATTAAGACACAGCAAAACACAACAACATAAATCATAAATTTGATTGAGAGTAGATTTCAGTCTTGTCAAGATGAGCGATGTCACTGTGTAGAACAGAACATTTTCCATTTTTTATACACAGGAGTCAGGGAAGCAGAGCCGCTCTTAATGAGACAAACAGTTTCAGGAGCAGCGGAGTTTTATGCAGAGTGTAATTCTTCCAATAGCTTGATTCAGCCAACTGGGAAAAGCATTAATGACAAAACCTCCCCATTCCATACCTCTCTCCCTGAGTGAGGCTGATCCTTCCCCACGGAATCTCCCAACCAATCGATTCTGAGATAAACACTAAAGATTTTCACCCTATCACTCTGTTCTTAAATCAAAGCTGAGGCAATAAACTCTTCTTGCAAACCAGAACCAATGAGTTCTTTAAACAAAACTCTGAATAATAGGGAGTGGGGTAGCTTGATCTTGGGTTCAGACATAGCTCAGCACAACATTGAGGGCCAAAGGGCCTATACTGTATTTACTGTTCTATGTTTTATGTTCTACTTATACACCAGCATTGCACACTGATCTAGTAAGTGTATACATTCAATGCAGATTACAGAATTGAGCCGAATCATTCTGTTTGTGTCAAAATCAGCATTATAATTTACTGCTTCCCCAAAACTATAAAAAACATAAAGGTCAGATTTTACAAAAACACCCCCGTCTCCAGGACAGTTTAATGCACCTTCTGCCAACCAGCAGGTCAGTGCAAACCAATAATACTCTCATACATCTCAGTGGCATTTTTACACTAATTATGGGCTTGTAGAAGCAAAAGGAAATGATTACAATACCATTGTACATGTTAACTTTCAACAATACACTCCTGACACACACATCTCTGTCAATCACTGATGAAATAAAGGGATCAGCAGGTTTGGAGACGTGCCCAGCAATTCAACTAGACTTTATTTTCTCTTTCTTTCTAATTAGTCCACGATTTTATCAAATGCTTCTGGTATTGGTGGATTATAGTAACTATTTAATCACATATTACAAAATTATACCACAATCATTTCAAAATCATCAAAAAGAAGTTCTACCATCCTGAAAAATCACATTAAATGGATTGTTAACAAAAAAGGCGGAAGAGGAAAGATTATGTGCTGAAAAGATTAAATTGTTGTGGTCACAATTACAGAACAGAAACCATACATAATTGTTCAGTTTCCACCTCAATACAACAAGAAGTATTTATTTTTACAATCCCAGGAGTTAATTAACAGTAACTATTACAGCACTCTGACAACTCTTACCAGACTGAGGACTTTTCCCAATATCTATTATTCTGCAGGCCTGAATCTAAGTCAAGAAAACACTCCAGTACATTTTAATTATTGTAAAGCTGTGCCTATAACTAACAGAGGCCAACAAGGTAACAAGAATTTCAGTATTGTACTCATCTCACTTATAACAGATATTAAAAAGCAGGATCAATGTGTTCTTGTTGACTTTTTAATCTGTGGCGATAATCTCAATTAAAGCTTGAACAGCTGGGAAATATTCATGCTGCTCTTGTCCAAAGAAACTGACTGTGTTACAAATCTCATGAATCCCTAGCACAGCCAGGTAAAGTTGCTCCTGGAACATTTATGCGTAACCATTTATCTCTAGCTAATTTACAGATAATAACAAGATATAACAATGACTAAACTGCTAAACTGGTGTTGAATTAACATAGAACATAGAACACTACAGCACAGAACAGGCCCTTCGGCCTTCGATGTTGTGCCGACCAAAATAAAAAGCAATGCCCCTCCAAACTAAACCATTCCCTTCTCTTCCATATACTTATCAACTAACCTCTTAAACGCCACCAAACTTGGCGCATCTACAACAGCTGCAGGCAGGGCATTCCACTCCCTAATCACTCTTTGAGTAAAGAACCTACCTCTGATATCCGTCCTATAACTCATACCCCTTAATTTAAAGCTGTGTCCCCTCGTGCTAGCTTTCTCCATCCTAGGAAAAAGGTGTTCCTGCATTTGCCATTGCAGTATATATGCAGCTCCTGTTACACCTTGTGATATTCTGTGCTGAAGTTAATATTATATTTTACAAGTAAAAGTCCTACCATCCTTGAAGCAGAATGCCTGTAAATTCATTCAAACAGGTTTCTAACTGTTCAGTTCTAACAATAAAAGAATAACTGATCTTATCAAATCATGATACACAGCTACATTAAAAGTTTGTGAATGATCTGGCTCTGAATTCAGCCTGGATAGCATGGATATGGGAAAGGTATTCCCATGAGTCGGACAGACTAGGATCTGAGGGCACAGCCTCAGAGTAAAGGGACGACCCTTTATAACGGAGAAAAGGAGGAATTTCTTCAGCCAGAGGGTGGTGAATCTGTAGAACTTTTTGCCGCAGAAGGCAGTCATCAGTCATCAATTGTATTTAAGACAGAGATCGATAGATTCTTGATTAGTATGGGATCAAAGGTTAGGGGGAAATGGTGGGAGAATGGGGTTCAGAAACCTATCAGCCATGATTGAATGGCTGAGCAGACTTGATTGGCCGAATGGTCTAATTTGACTCCTATATCTTATAATCTTATGGTTTTTCCACATGAAAACAACTCCAATGATTTCATAATTTATACAGTGTGTGTACATTTGAGCTTACTGCTACAAGCACTACTTGGGGATTCAAAAACACGTCCACTTCTGCTGCAAATCACCTCAAAAGGTCAAGACCTTAGCACACGCACACTAATGAAATATGTAGATCAGGACAATGATGATCAGAGAGCATTGCTACAGCGTTGTCAATGCTATATAAGTTATAGAACATAGAACATTACAGCACAGAACAGGCCCTTCGGCCTTCGATGTTGCGCCGACCAATACAAAAAGCAATGCCCCTCCAAACTAAACCATTCCCTTCTCTTCCATATACTTATCAACTAACCTCTTAAACGCCACCAAACTTGGCGCATCTACAACTGCTGCAGGCAGGGCATTCCACTCCCGAACCACCCTTTGGGTAAAGAACCTGCCTCTGATATCCGTCCTATAACTATCACCCCTTAATTTAAAGCTGTGTCCCCTCGTGCTAGCTTTCTCCATCCTAGGAAAAAGGCGATCACTGTCCACCCTATCTAAACCTCTAATCATCTTATATGCTTCAATAAGATCCCCTCTTAGCCGCCTCCTTTCTAACGAAAACAACCTCAAATCCTTCAACCTCTCTTCATAGGACCTGCCCTCCATACCAGGCAACATCCTGGTAAACCTCCTCTGTACCCTCTCCAATGCCTCCACATCTTTCTTATAATGTGGGGACCAGAACTGCACACAATACTCCAAGTGCGGCCGCACTAGAGTTTTGTACAGTTGCAACATGACGTTGCGGCTCCGAAATTCAATCCCCCTACCAATAAAAGCTAAGACTCCATATGCCTTCTTAACAACCTTATCGACTTGATTGCCAACTTTCAGGGATCTATGCACACATACACCAAGATCCCTCTGTTCATCAACACTATTAAGAGTCCTACCATTAGCCCTATACTCTACACATTTGTTATTCCTGCCAAAGTGAATTACCTCACACTTTTCCACATTAAACTCCATTTGCCACCTCTCGGCCCAGCTCTGCAACTTGTCCAAGTCTCTCTGCAAACTATAACACCCCTCTTCACTATCTACCACTCCACCGACTTTAGTGTCATCTGCAAATTTACTAATCCATCCTTCAATACCCTCATCCAGATCATTTATAAAAATTACAAACAGCAGGGGCCCCAAAACAGACCCCTGAGGTACACCACTTGTCACCGAACTCCACGATGAATATCTCCCATCAACCACCACCCTCTGTCTTCTATCTGCTAGCCAATTATGAAATCATTGGAGTTGTTTTCATGTGGGAAAACCATAAGATTATAAGATATAGGAATCGAATTAGACCATTCAGCCCATCGAGTCTGCCCAGCCGTTTAATCGTGGCTGATAGGTTTCTGAACCCTATTCTGAACCCCATTCTCCTGCCATTTCCCTATAACCTTTGATCCCTTAGTAATCAAGAACCTATCTATCTCTGTCTTAAATACACTTGATGACTGCCTTCTGCGGCAAAGAGTTGTCAATGCTACCATTCTGGAGCTGAAAATTAAAGACCCTGTCTTGAACTCAGACATGAGCAGCAAGAACCCTTAGCAGCGCAAAGAGATCATCATCGACAGGGTCATTGATGCTTCATTCTATCTGCTGCTGCTAGGATTTCACTAATGGTTGATATTTTATGTTTGTTTCAAATTGCATAGCTCGACGGAGTGTAGAGTGTCGGATACCAAAGGAAGTTTTTGCTGACTTGAAGGCTTCTTGTTTGAAGGCATGGGTTCAGAGTAAGACTTCCCTTTATCTGACCACATGACAAGGAGAGTGAGCAGAGGCTGGCATCTCTGTGCTTTTTTCAAAAGCAATCCTGTTTAGCCCCCAGTACGTTTGAAAACTTTCCATCAATATTCAGACTCAAAAGTGATAACTGAACAAATATCCAATTTAGAAGCCAGGAAACTTCCATATTTGATTAGGGATTCTATAAAACATAGAAAACAGGAACAGCAGGAGATCATTCAGCCCTTCAGCAAGTTTGCTCTGTCATTCATTATGATCATGGCTGCTCATCCAATTCAGTAACCTGTTCCTTCCCCTCCCCCCCCCCTCCCCCCACCAATCCCCTTCAATCACTTTTGTCCCAAGAGCAATATCTAACTCCTTCTTGAAAACACATAACGCTTTGGCCTCAACTACTTTCTGTTGTAATGAATTCCACACATTCACAACTCTCTGGAGAAGTAATTTTTCCTCATCTCTATCCTAAAAGATTTACCCCCCATCCTTAGACCATGACCCCTCGTTCTGGATACCTATATTATTTGCCTTTTTTTACCCCCTGGGTGGGTGGGGAGAGATGTGGGGAGCAGGGATTGAGTGGGGGAGGTCTGAGGGGGGTGAATGGTTTATCTTTTAGATAGAGATGAGGAAAAATTGTTTCACTAGAGAGTGGTGAATGTGTGGAATTCACTACAATAGAAAGTAATTGAGGTTAAAACATTGTGTTTTCAAAAGGAGTTAGATATTACCCTTGGGACAAAAGCAATCAAAGGGGATTGTGGGAGGAGGGGGAAGGAACAGATTACCTGCATGCTTACCTTCAGTGACTGGTGATGATGACACCCAGCTCTTGCTGCCTGTTTGTCCCTCTCAATACGTAGCCATTCAGATAATAATCTACCTTCCTATTTTTGCTGCCAAGGTGGACAATCTCACATTTATCCATCTTACGCTGCATCTGTCAGCCTGTCCAAATCACACTGAAGCATCTTTGCATCCTCCTCACAGCTCACCTTCCCACCCAACTTTGTGTATCCGCAAATAGGTAGAATTTATTGTGGCAGGGACTCCAATATTACGTTGACTTGTTCTTGCATGTTTATGTATCAATAGACTTTTGCAAATTAATTTGATAGAAATGTGAACTGAAAACAGTTTAATGAGAGAAACAAGAGCAGCATCCAGGAGCTAAGCAACAGGTATCTCCTTAACAGTCCAAATTAAGGATTGAGAAATAAACAGCAGAGAGAAAAGTTCAAATGAGAATTAGTGATTTCAATGCCAGATCAAGTCCAGCAAGAGCTGAGAAAGAGGAAAGCAAAGGTAATAATTTCAGGATTGCTGCCTGCGCCTCGGGAGAATGAGAGCAGCAACAGAATGAGGTGGAGGGTGAATGCATGGCTGAGGGACTGGAGCAGGGGGCAGGGATTCAGGTTCATAGATCATTGGGACCTCTTTTGGGGCAGGTGTGACCTGTACAGTAAGGACGGGTGGCACTTGAACCCTAGGGGGACTAATATCTTGGTGGGAAGACTGGCTAGGGCTACTGGGGGAACTTTAAACTAGAAAGGCTGGGGGGAGGGAATTTTGATGAGACTGAGAACAAGGAAGTTAGCTCCCAGGTAGGGAAGGACTGTAGACAGTATGAGAGGAGGGTTAGACGGGTGGTGGAAAAGGGAAATATCCTGACTGAGGGGCTGAGGTGTGTCTATTTTAATGCCAGGAGTGTAGTAAGTAAGGTAGATGAGCTTAGGGCCTGGATTGCTGCTTGAGAATGTGATGTGGTGGCCATTACAGAGACTTGGATGTCTCAGGGACAGGACTGGGTACTTCAGGTGCCAGGATTCAGATGCTTCAGGAAGGACAGGGAGGAAGGTAAAAGAGGTGGGGGTGGTACTATTGATCAGGGACAGTGTCATGGCTGCAGAGTAGGTGGATGACATGGAGGGAATGTCTAAGGAGTCTCTGTGGGTGGAAGTTAGGAACAGCAAGGGGTCGAAAACTTTGTTTTTTATAGGCTGCCCAATAGTGACAGGGATGTGTTGAAGTGCAGTTAGGGAAACAGATCCTAGAAAGATGTAGAAATAACAGAGTTGTCGTGATGGGAGACTTTAATTTCCCAAACATCGACTGGAATATCCCAAGGGTAAGGGATTTGGATGGGGAGGAGTTTGTTAGGTGTGTTCAGAAAGGTTTCCTGACACAGCACGTGGATAAGCCTACAAGAGGAGAGGCTGTACTTGACCTGCTGCTTGCTAATGAGCCAGGACAGGTGTCAGATCTCTCGGTAGGAGCGCATCTTGGGAATGGAGATCATAATTCTATCTCTTTCACGATAGCGATGGAAAGAGATAGGATCAGGCAGGCTAGGAAGGTGTATGTCTGGAGTAAGGGGAAATATGAAAACATTAGGCAGGTAATTGGAGAAATAAACTGGAAGGAGGCATTCTTGGGGAAAAGTACAGAAGGAAAGTGGTGGATATTCAAGGAATGTTTGTCTGGGGCTCTGCAAGACAACGTTCCGAGGAGACAAGGAGGTTTTGGTAGGAGTTTGGTTAATGCAAGGAGTATTCGCAATAAGGGGGAGGAACTTGCAGCTTGGACCAGTACCTGGAACTTCGATGTTGTGGCCATTTCAGAGACTTGGGTAGAGCAGGGACAGGAATGGATGTTGCAGGTTCCGGGGTACAAATGCTTTAGTCGGAGTAGAGAAGGGGGTAGAAGGGGGGGAGGAGTGGCGTTACTGGTCAAAGACTGTATCACGGTGATCGAAAAGAAGTTTGATGAGGACTTGTCTGTTGAGGTAGTATGGGCTGAGATTAGAAACAGGAGAGGAGAGGTCACCCTGTTGGGAGTCTTTTACAGACCTCCTAATAGTTCTAGAGAGGTTGAGGAAAGGATTGCGAAGTCAATTCTGATTAGGAGTGAAAGTAGTAGGGTAATTGTGATGGGGGACTTTAACTTTGCTAATATTGATTGGAATAGCTATAGCTCTAGCTCGTTAGAGGGGTCAGTTTTCGTACAGAGTGTGCAGGAAGGTTTTTTGACTCAGTATGTAGATAGGCCAACTAGAGGTGAGGCTACATTGGATTTGGTGCTGGGCAATGAGCCAGACCAGGTGTTAGGCTTGGAAGTTAGTGAACATTTTGGTGATAGTGACCACAATTCGGTTACGTTCACCTTAGTGATGGACAGGGATAGGCATGAAGCTGGGGGCTGTAGTTATAGCTGGGGGAAGGGTAATTATGAGGCCATCAGGAGAGAATTAGGGTGCGTAGATTGGACTAGGGAACTACAGGGACTGGGAACATCTGGAATGTGGTGCTTATTCAAGGAGCAGCTGCTGAGAGTCCTTGATAAGTATGTCCCTGTCAGGCAGGGAGGAAATGGACGAGTAAGAGAGCCTGGTGTACGAAAAGAGTTGATTTGCTGGTTAAGAAGAAAAAGGAGGCTTATGTCAGGATGAGGCTTGAAGGCTCAGGTAGTGCAATGGATAGCTATAGATTAGCTAGGAAGGAGGTAAAAAGTGAATTGAGGAGAGCTAAGAGGGGACACGAGAAGATGTTGGCTGATAGGATTAAGGAGAATCCTAAAGCTTTCTTTCGATATGTTAAGAATAGAAGATTGGTTAGGGCAAGATTAGGGCCAGTCATAGATAGCAGTGGGAAGTTGTGCGTGGAGCCTGAAGAGATTGGCGAGGCACTGAATAAATATTTCTCTTCGGTATTCACGCAGAGTGCTGGAAATGTAGCTGTGGAGAGCACTGAGGTACAGGGTTGCAAATTGGGGAGTATTGTAGTAGATAGGGAGGATGTGTTAGAAATTCTCGAGGGTTTGAAGTTGGATAAGTCCCCTGGGCCGGACGGGATTTACCCTAGGATTCTCTGGGAGGCAAGAGAGGAGATTGCAGAGCCTCTGGCTCTGATCTTCAGGTCCTCGTTGGTTACGGGTGTGGTTCCGGAGGACTGGAGGATGGCGAATGTGGTCCCATTGTTTAAGAAGGGGAAGAGAGACCTTCCTGGGAATTATAGGCCAGTGAGTCTTACTTCTGTGGTGGGCAAGGTATTGGAGAGAATTATTAGGGATAGGATTTATAGTTATTTAGAGAGAAATGAATTGATTGGGGATAGTCAGCATGGTTTCGTGAAGGGTAGGTCATGCCTTACTAACCTCATTGAGTTTTTTGAGAAAGTGACCAGAGAGGTGGATGGGGGTAAGGCGGTTGATGTAGTATATATGGACTTTAGTAAGGCTTTTGATAAGGTGGCCCATGGAAGACTTCTACAGAAAATGCAGATGTGTGGAATAGAGGGTGATTTAGCTAATTGGATTAGAAATTGGCTGGCAGATAGAAGACAGAGGGTGGTGGTTGATGGGAGATTTTCATCGTGGAGTTCGGTGACGAGTGGTGTGCCTCAGGGGTCTGTTTTGGGGCCCCTGCTGTTTGTAATTTTTATAAATGATCTGGATGAGGGTATTGAGGGATGGATCAGTAAATTTGCAGATGATACTAAAGTTGGTGGTGTGGTAGATAGTGAAGAGGGGTGTTTTAGTTTACAGAGTGACTTGGACAAGTTGCAGAGCTGGGCCGAGAGGTGGCAAATGGAGTTTAATGTGGAAAAGTGTGAGGTAATGCACTTTGGCAGGAACAATAAATGTGTAGAGTATAGGGCTAATGGTAGGGCTCTTAATAGTGTTGAGGAACAGAAGGATCTTGGTGTATGTGTCAATAGATCCCTGAAAGTAGGCAGTCAAGTGGATAAAGTTGTTAAGAAGGCATATGGAGTCTTAGCTTTTATTGGTAGGGGGATTGAATTTAGGAGCCGCAGCATCATGTTGCAACTGTACAAAACTCTAGTGCGGCCGCACTTGGAGTATTGTGTGCAGTTCTGGTCCCCACATTATAAGAAAGATGTGGAGGCATTGGAGAGGGTACAGAGGAGGTTTACCAGGATGTTGCCTGGTATGGAGGGCAGGTCTTATGAAGAGAGGTTGAAGGATTTGAGGTTGTTTTCGTTAGAAAGGAGGCGGCTAAGAGGGGATCTTATTGAAACATATAAGATGATTAGAGGTTTAGATAGGGTGGACAGTGATAGCCTTTTTCCTAGGATGGAGAAAGCTAGCACGAGGGGACACAACTGTAAATTAAGGGGTATGAGTTATAGGACGGATATCAGAGGTAGGTTCTTTACTCAAAGAGTGATTAGGGAGTGGAATGCCCTGCCTGCAGCTGTTGTAGATGCGCCAAGTTTGGTGGCGTTTAAGAGGTTAGTTGATAAGTATATGGATGAGAAGGGAATGGTTTAGTTAGGAGGGGCATTGCTTTTTATTTTGGTCGGCACAACATCGAAGGCCGAAGGGCCTGTTCTGTGCTGTATTGTTCTATGTTCTATGTTCTAGGACGCAGGGAGTGTGGTACACGAAGGTTGTGGTGACCCTAGTCAGGAAGAAAAGAAAGGTGTATAAAAGTTTCAGAGAGCTAGGGGATGTTAGGGATCTAGGGGAGTATAAGGTGTGTAGAAGGGAACTTAAAAAGGAAATTAGGAAAGCCTGAAGGGGTCATGAGAAGGCCTTGGCGGGTAAGGTTAAGGAGAATCCCAAGGCCTTCTACAAATATGTGAAAAGTAAAAGGATGAGAAGAGAAGGGATAGGACCTATAAAAGGTGAAAGGGGAAAAGTCTGTGTGAATCCGGAAGAAATGGCAGAGGTGCTTAACGAGTACTTTGCCTCGGTATTCACGGTGGAAAGTGATCTGGGAGGTTGTACTACAAGTTTGCGGCAAATGGAAAAGATTGAGTATGTGGATGTTAGGAAAGAGGACGTGTTAGACCTGTTAAATTCTATCAAGATAGACAAGTCGCCGGGACCAGATGGGATGTATCCCAGGTTATTGTGGGAAGTGAGAGAGGTGATTGTAGAGCCCCTGGCGATGATCTTTGTGTCGTCCATGGAAACGGGAGAGGTTCCAGAGGATTGGAGGATTGTGGATGTGGTTCCTACCTTTAAGAAAGGGAACAAAGATAGTCCGGGAAATTACCGACCGGTGAGTTTGACCTCAGTGGTTGGTAAGCTGATGGAGAGGCTTCTGAGGGACAAGATTTATGAGCATTTGGAGAAGTTTAGACTGATCAGAAATAGCCAGCATGGTTTTGTCAAGGCAGGTCGTGCCTTACGAGCCGAGTTGAGTTCTTCGAAAATGTGACTGAACACATTGACGAAAGAAGGGCGGTGGACGTAGTGTACATGGACTTTAGTAAGGCGTTTGATAAGGTCCCCCATGCAAGGCTTCTTGAGAAGGTGAGAGGACATGGGATCCAAGGGGCTTTGGCCTCGTGGATCCAGAACTGGCTTGCCAGCAGAAGGCAGAGAGTGGTTGTGGATGGGTCTTTTTTCTGCATGGAGGTTGGTCACCTGTGGAGTGCCCCAGGGATCTGTTCTGGGACCCTTGCTGTTTGTCATTTTCATAAACGAACTGGACGAGGAAGTGGAGGGATGGGTTAGTAAGTTTGCCGACGGTACAAAGGTTGGTGGTGTTGTGGATGGTCTGGAGGGATGTCAAAAGTTGCAGCGGGACATAGACAGGATGCAAGACTGGGCGGAGAAGTGGCAGATGGACTTCAACGCGGATAAATGTGTAGTGGTCCATTTTGGCGGGAATAATGGGATGAAGGAGTACAATATCAAGGGTAGGAATCTTAGCTTTGTTGAAGAGCAGAAGGATCTTGGGGTCCGGGTCCATAGGACTCTTAAATCGGCCTCACAGGTGGAGGATGTGGTCAAGAAACAGTATGGTGTACTGGCCTTCGTTAATCGAGGGATTGAGTTTAGGAATCGGGAGGTAATGATGCAGCTTTATAAGACCCTTGTCAGACCCCACTTGGGGTACAGTCTGCAGTTCTGGTCGCCTCACTATAGGAAGGATGTAGAGGCTATTGAGAGGGTGCAGAGGAGATTTACAAGGATGTTGCCTGGATTGGGAGGCATGCCTTATGAAGATAGGTTGAGGGAGCTAGGACTCTTCTCCGTAGAGAAGACATAGGGTTGAGAGGTGACCTGATAGATGTTTATAAAATGTTGAGAGGAATAGATAGGGTGGCCTCTCAGAGATTATTTCCCCGAGCTGAAATGGTCACTACGAGAGGACACAGATTTAAGGTGCAGGGAAGCAAATACAGAGGGGATGTTTTTCACTCAAAGGGTGGTGAGTGAATGGAATCGGCTGCTGTCGGTGGTGGTAGAGCGAACTCGCTGAGGACTTTTAAAAGACTTCTCGATGAGTATATGGGAACGAATGGGATGGGGATTATAGATAGGTCTGTAGCTTGGTAGGTATAGATGTGATCGGCGCAACTCGTGGGCCGAAGGGCCTGTTTGTGCTGTAGTGTTCTAAGAGAAAGAGAGAGGAAGAGAAAAAAAAGCTGACCTCTTACAATCTCTAGCAATTATTATTTGAAGGAATGGAACTCCCCATTTTTTATAGTTAATTTCCATTGCCAGAGAAGCATTTATAGCTAAACAGGAACTTACAACGGGAAGATTTAACTTCATAATTACTGTGGAGGGAAAACCAACTACACACCATTCAATGTACTCCATGAAGGGAGATTGCATTTTCAGCAAGTTAACGTTAGAGAAACTTTACTTAGTCAAATTTTAGATATTCCACCGTTCATCTGCCTGGAGTATCATTTTAAGCTTAAATAAGAACAAATATCAATTGGTTTTAACCGTATTTTGGCAGCAAATGCTAAGTGACGATGTACACGAGTAATGGAAGAAATGGATAAGAATCTTTTTGAAGAAATTTTTCACTTTAGCTCAAAGCTACGTCATTAATGCTAAAAAAACTGACTATAGAACAGCAAACAAACTGCAAAAGTCATCAAAAAATACCTTTTATAAGATTTTCTTACACTAAGAAAAGGACAGTTCAAACAAAAGTAAAACATTATGTCCTATATCCTGAAGGAAAGATTTTATGAGCTGTAAAGAGAGTCATTATTTGGATAGTTGGCTCAAAAGAAAATTAAATAATGTAACTTGTATATTTTAAGTAAAAATTCTGAGTTCTTGCTCTCATAGTTTTAATCATACTGCTCCACATGTGGTAATTCCCATTAGCCCTGACAGGGATCTGGTTTTGTTTAACTTTGAAAATAGAGAGAGTGAGGCTCAGCTTTCAGTTGGTAATTATAAACGAGCTGAAGTATGTGCCTGTGCTAATTAACTCTGTACCTTCACAGGCAGTTGATAGAAATGTTGTATTTTAATTCACCGTTTTTAAACTACAAAATTAATCATTTTTGTGTAATTTAATTTGATTGTACAAATATGAAAATTTCCATGTTCTTAATAAGATGGTGCCTGTTAACAAAGAATGTGTTACACATCCTCCTCAACCTAACCAAGAAGTTCTCTATCAAGGTGCCCAATCTGAAGCCTAATTATTCACAACAACAAGTAAAACATCATATTCATAAATCACTCAAAGCATTGCAAATAATTGTGGCCTCTGAAACTCTTTCCTTTTCAAACCAGGTTAATGCTGAAGGTAAACTTACACATCTTCCAAAGGCAGCATTTCAAAACCTTCTCTCACTTTGCCTTTTCAGAGCTGCCGAATGTAATTCGAAACTCAAAATGAAACAACTCCAAACACACTTCCAGCTTTACAATATATTTCCTACATTCTCAGTCTGTCATACAACAGAAATTCATTAGGAAATGGAATATCTCATATGGAAATGGATAAAAAGCCATTTCTTTTTCAGTGGCTAACTGACTCAAATCAGAAACAGCAGCCATGAACAATCCAGCATAGCCACTGAATTTAAGTTGTGCTGTAAAAAAAGGAGAAATTACATGAGATCTGTGAGGGGATCAAAGTGTTTGGCCCCAATTTCTGCAACTTCGTTTGTGTCAGGATGGAGGCGGAGTTGCTGTGAACAAGTGGGTGGGGAATAGTTGGGGTTCCAGCACTCATCCCTGCGATACCTCACTGCTCACTAGCCGCCATTTGGAACAAGACCAGTTTATTCCTACTTTTGTTCCTATCTGCCAACCAGTTTTTCATCCATCTCAATACACTATCCTCAATCCTATGCACTTTAATTTCACATACTAATCTCTTTTGTGAGACTTTGTCTTTCTGAAAGTCTAAATAAACCAAATCTACTGGCATCCCCTCATCTACACTAGTAGTTACATCATCAGAGTATTCCAATAGATCTGTCAATTATCTCTATGCAGCTGCTCTGTAGCAACCTTGACCCAGACATCTGGGAGGCAACGTATCTTCCTGGAGTCACCTCATTGACCACAGAAAAACCTGTACGTCCTCATAACGGAACAAATCCCCAATCAGCATTTCTCTTCATTTTTCTTTCTCAGCCCCTGTGCAGTGAACCGATCATGTTGTCACGGAGCTGTTTTTACTGCACATTCTCAGCAACCTTTACCAGTATCTAAATAGAAAAACAGTTCATGACCAAGAAGGACTCAGCCTGATTCTCTTAATCTGCCTGGTGGTCACTCATTCCCTCTCTGCCTGCACTCTCCTATCTGTACTGTGATACTTCCCTAAACATGCCACACAATTCTCTGCATTTTAGATGCACAGCAAACTCCAACCACTGCTCAGATACCCAAACCCACAACTCAAACTTCTTCAACTGGTGACATGCAGATGCCTTTTGTCTAGGACACAAGGTGTGTCCATGACTTCCCACATGTCACAGGAGGCACATTCCATTTTGCCGAGCATCCCTGTGATATTTAACATTATAAACCATTTACTATAAGTAGAATAACTTACCATTCATTCACAAATCAGTTTCTTCCTCTGTACAAAAGTAAAAACATTGGAAGATAGAAAAGGAAAAACAAAATCATTCCTTGCTCTCTTTACCAAGATCCACCTTACCAAGCTGCTGACTCTGGCCAAGCTGCGCTATTTCCCAAACTTTTCTAAGAGCCCTGTATTTGAAACTCAGATCAGCATGTTTATCTCTTGCCAATTTGATCGTCCGAGTTTATATGAAGACTAAAGTCCCCCACAATTATTAACCATAACCACAGACATAGAAACTAAAAGCAGGAGGAGGCCATTCAACCCTTCAAGCCTGCTCTGCCATTCATGATGAATATAGCTGATCAATATCCTGATCCTATTCCCCCAATATTGCTCGATTCCTTTAGCTCTAAGAGCTAGATCTAATTTCTTCTTGAAGTCACACAATATTTTGGTCTTGACTACTTTCTGTGATAGTGAATTCCATACAATCGCCATCCTCTGGATGAAGAAATTTCTCCTCACTGTGGTTCTAAAAGGTTACCCCTTATCCTCAAACAATGATCCCTAGTTCTTGACTCCCCACCATTGGGAACATTCTTTCTGAATCTACCCTGTCTAATCAGCTGCCGACGGTGGTGGTAGAGGCGAATTCGCTGGGGTCTTTTAAAAGACTTCTGGATGAGTATATGGGGACTAATAGGATAGGGGGTTATAGATAGGTCTGTGGATTGGTAGGTATAGACGTGATCGGCGCACTTCATGGGCCGAAGGGCCTGTTTGTGCTGTAGTGTTCTATGTTCTATGTTAATCCTGTTAGAATTCTATACATTTCTACGAGATCCTCTCTTACTCTTTTACACTCCAGTGAATATAATCCTAATCGACTTAGTCTCTACTCATAGGACAGACCTGCCATTCCAGGAATCAATCTGGTAAACCTTCACTGTACTCCATCTGTAACAAGGACATCTTCCTCAAATAAGGGCACTAAGGCCAGCACGGTGACACAGTGGTTAGCATTGCTGCCTCACAGAGCCAGAGACCGGGCTTCGATTTCTGGCTTGGGTCACTGTCTGTGTGGAGTTTGCACATTCTCCCTGTGTCCGCGTGGGTTAGAACATAGAACATTACAGTGCAGTACAGGCCCTTCGGCCCTCGATGTTGCGACGGCCAGTGGACCCTCTAACCTAAACTATTCCAATATCATCCATATGCCTATCCACCGAACATTTGAATGCCCCAAAGTAGGCGAGTCCACAACTGCTGCAGGCAGGGCATTCCACGCTCTCACCACCCTCTGTGTAAAGAACCTGCCTCTGACATCCGTCCTATAACTACCACCTCTTAATTTAAAGTTATATCCCCTCATGTTGGTTATCACCATCCGAGGAAAAAAGGCTCTCACTATCCAACCTATCCAATCCCTTGATCATCTTATACGCCTCAATTAGGTCACCTTGTAACCTTCTTCTCTCTAATGAAAATAACCTCAGGTCCCTCAGCCTTTCCTCATAAGGCCTTCCCACCATACCAGGCAACATCCTGGAAAACCTCCTCTGCACCCTTTCCAATGCTTCCACATCTTTCTTATAATGCGGCAACCAGAACTGTATGCAATACTCCAAGTGCGGCCACACCAGAGTTTTGTACAGTTGTAACATAACCTCACGACTCCTAAATTCAATCCCTCTACCAATAAAAGCTAACACACCGTACGCCTTCTTAACAACTTTATCAACCTGGGTGCCAACTTTCAAAGAGCTATGTACTTGTACCCCAAGATCCCTCTGCTCGACAACACTATTAAGGGTCCTTCATTAGCCCTATATTTCATATGCCTGTTATTCCTACCAAAGTGAATCACCTCACACTTATCCGTATTGAATTCCATTTGCCACCTCACGGCCCAGCTCTGCAACCTATGTCCCTCTGCAAACTGTAACATCCATCCTCGCTGTCTACAACTCCCCCCACTTTGGTATCATCAGCAAATTTACTAATCCAACCCTCTACACCCTCATCTAGGTCATTTATAAAAATGACAAACAGCAGTGGCCCCAAAACAGATCCTTGAGGTACACCACTTGTAACTGCACTCCAGGTTGAATATTTTCCATCAACCACCACCCTCTGTCTTCTATCAGCTAGCCAATTCCTAATCCAAACTGCTAAATCACCTTCAATCCCATGAATCTGCACTTTCTGCAGTAGCCTACCATGGGGAACCTTATCAAACGGGTTTCCTCAGGGTAGTCCAGTTTCCTTCCATGTTCTGAAAGACGTGCTGGTCAGGTGCATTGACCTGAACAGATGCTGAAGTGGGACAATTAGGGGAATTTCACAGTAACTTTGCTGTATTAATGTAAGCCTTACTTGTGACCATAATTCTAATAGTTTTAAGATAGCTATAGAGAATGATCAGTCTGTCCCAAAAGTTAAATTCTAAACTGGAGCAAGGCCAATTTTAATAGCATCAGGCAGGAATTTTCAAAAGTTATTGGGGGCAGTCTGTGGGAAGGCAAAGGGGTGTCGGGTAAGTGGCACACTTTCAAAAGTGTGTTAACCAGGGTTCAGGGTAAACACATTCCTCTTAGAATGAAGGGCAAGGCTGGCAGAAGTCGGAATCCTGGATGACTCGGTTTATTGAGGCCCTGGGCAAGAAGAAAAAAGAGGCACATGACATGCATAGACAGCTGGGATCAAGTGAATCCCTTGAAGAGTATAGAGGGTGTAAGAGTAAGAGTTGAGAGAGAAATCAGGAGAGTAAAAAGGAGACACAAAATTGTTTTGGCAGATAAGGCAAAGAAGAATCCAAAGAGCTTTTACAAATACATAAAGGGCAAAAGAGTAACTAGGGAGAGAGTCGGGCCTCTTAAGAATCAACAAGGTCATCTCTGTGCAGATCCACGAGAGATGGGTGAGATCCTAAATGAATATTTGTCATCAGTATTTTCTGTTGAGAAAAACATGCAAGTTAGGGAACTTGGGGAATTAAATATTGATGTCTTGAAAAAAGAGTAGATATTACAGAGGAGGTGGTGCTGGAAGTCTTAAAGGGAATCAAGGTGGATAAATCCCCCAGACCTCATTTGGACTGGCAGCTGCTGCACAATATTCCAGCTGCCAAAACCCTGCTGCTGTAATGCCTTTCCTGAAACTCTGCAAGTTCAGGCTTAGAAAATCCTCAGATTTCACAACACTGTCACAAGATCACAGTTTCACTCATGGAATGTCAGAATATCTATAAAACATCTCGCTTCAATCAAGTAAGATGGTTCTCTGGTGATAGAAAGTGTTGTGTGTTCTTCATTTTGTATTTCGTAGTAAGATTAATTCTTCTATAATTGAATATCGCAAGAAAGCAGCACCTAAGGGTACCATTGAACATGCACTGCCCTGGAGAGGGTGATGATGAAGCTTACTGAAATAATGCAATTACTTTGATACAACAGAGTCAGAGCAGCTAAGATTCTGCTATGTTTGTGTGAATGAGAGACATGAAAAGGCCAGATTGGGTAAGGATGACAGTTTGCATCTTCACGCACGTATCAGCAGATTGCTTGAATTCTTGGTTATCTGCAAGTGGGGGATGGGCAACAAATTTAAATATTTTGTGACCGACTTTGGGTCGATGAAGTCTATTGGCATATTGTTGATGACAAAGTGGCACACCCTCCACTCCATTCTCAGCCTCCTCCATTGTTAGGTAACCGCCACGTGAACGGAGGTGACCTCCTGAGTCAGCGAGAGAGCCATTGGAACTGTGGGACTCTGTGACCCAGAGTGGGAGCCCCAGCCTGGGAAGACCATTCCCCTTCCCCCCCATCTCCAGTGGGCCCACACGAGGGATCTGTCTGATTTGCTGGCTCTGTAATTGGCTGGTCAGTAATTGAACTCTAAACCTGACTGCACAATGTTCAGCACCATTCACAATTCCTCAGATACTGAAGCAGATCATATCCAAATTGCAGCAAGACCTGGACTATATTCCAGCTTAGGCTGACAAGTGGCAAGTAACATTCATACCACCCAAGTGCCAGGCAATGATCACATCCAACAAGAAAGGAATTCTACCATCAGTTGATAGTACAGGCAATTGATGTAGTGTATATGGATTTTAGCAAAGCATTTGATAAGGTTCCCCATGGTAGGCTACTGCAGAAAGTGCAGATTCATGGGATTGAAGGTGGTTTAGCAGTTTGGATTAGGAATTGGCTAGCTGATAGAAGACAGAGGGTGGTGGTTGATGGGAAATATTCAACCTGGAGTGCAGTTACAAGTGGTGTACCTCAAGGATCTGTTTTAGGGCCACTGCTGTTTGTCATTTTTATAAATGACCTAGATGAGGGTGTAGAGGGTTGGATTAGTAAATTTGCTGACGATACCAAAGTGGGGGGAATTGTAGACAGCGAGGATGGATGTTACAGTTTGCAGAGGGACATAGATAGGTTGCAGAGCTGGGCCGTGAGGTGGCAAATGGAATTCAATACAGACAAGTGTGAGGTGATTCACTTTGGTAGGAATAACAGGCATATGAAATGTAGGGCTAATGGAAGGACCCTTAATAGCGTTGTCGAGCAGAGGGATCTTGGGGTACAAGTACATAGCTCTTTGAAAGTTGGCACCCAGGTTGATAAAGTTGTTAAGAAGGCGTACGGTGTGTTAGCTTTTATTGGTAGAGGGATTGAATTTAGGAGCCGTGAGGTTATGTTACAACTGTACAAAACTCTGGTGCGACCGCACTTGGAGTATTGCGTACAGTTCTGGTCGCCGCATTATAAGAAAGATGTGGAAGCATTGGAAAGGGTGCAGAGGAGGTTTACCAGGATGTTGCATGGTATGGTGGGAAGGCCTTATGAGGAAAGGCTGAGGGACCTGAGGTTATTTTCATTAGAGAGAAGAAGGTTACGCGGTGACCTAATTGAGGCGTATAAGATGATCAAAGGACTGGATAGGGTGGATAGTGAGAGCCTTTTTCCTCGGATGGTGAGGACCAACACGAGGGGACATAACTTTAAATTAAGAGGTGGTAGTTATAGGACGGATGTCAGAGGCAGGTTCTTTACACAGAGGGTGGTGAGAGCGTGGAATGCCCTGCCTGCAGCAGTTGTGGAATCGCCTACTTTGGGGGCATTCAAATGTTCGGTGGATAGGCATATGGATGATATTGGAATAGTTTAGGTTAGAGGGTCCACTGGCCGTCGCAACATCGAGGGCCGAAGGGCCTGTACTGCGCTGTAATGTTCTATGTTCTATCACCGCTTGACATTCAATGGCATTACCTCAGTGGATCCACCCCCTCCTGGGAGTTACCATTGACCAGAAACTGAACTGAATCAGCCACATAAATACTACAGCTATTAGAGCAGCGAGTATCACTGGTGACTCCAGGATGTAGATAGAGGGGAATTCAGAAACAAATTGAATGTTAAAGGAAAATGGTTACATTTTCTCCTATTGGAGATGATGATTGCCTGCCAATTAAATCATGCAAGTGTTACTTATACCTTACAAACTCAATTCATAATGGAGCTAAAGGGAGACCTGATAGATGTCTACAAGATTGAGAGGCACAGACAGAGTGGATAGTCAAAAACTTTTTCCCAGGGTGGGAAAGTCGGTTACTAGAACATAGAACATAGAACATTACAGCGCAGTACAGGCCCTTCGGCCTTCGATGTTGCGCCGGCCAGTGGACCCTCTAACCTAAACTATTCCAATATCATCCATATGCCTATCCACCGAACATTTGAATGCCCCCAAAGTAAGCGAGTCCACAACTGCTGCAGGCAGGGCATTCCACGCCCTCACCACCCTCTTTGTGAAGAACCTGCCTCTGACATCCGTCCTATAACTACCACCTCTTAATTTAAAGTTATGTCCCCTCATGTTGGTCATCACCATCCGAGGAAAAAGGCTCTCACTATCCACCCTATCCAATCCCTTGATCATCTTATACGCCTCAATTAGGTCACCGCGTAACCTTCTTCTCTCTAATGAAAATAACCTCAGGTCCCTCAGCCTTTCCTCATAAGGCCTTCCCACCATACCAGGCAACATCCTGGTAAACCTCCTCTGCACCCTTTCCAATGCTTCCACATCTTTCTTATAATGCGGCGACCAGAACTGTACGCAATACTCCAAGTGCGGCCGCACCAGAGTTTTGTACAGTTGTAACATAACCTCACGGCTCCTAAATTCAATCCCTCTACCAATAAAAGCTAACACACCGTAAGCCTTCTTAACAACTTTATCAACCTGGGTGCCAACTTTCAAAGAGCTATGTACTTGTACCCCAAGATCCTTCTGCTCGACAACACTATTAAGGGTCCTTCCATTAGCCCTATATTTCATATGCCTGTTATTCCTACCAAAGTGAATCACCTCACACTTACCTGTATTGAATTCCATTTGCCACCTCACGGCCCAGCTCTGCAACCTATCTATGTCCCTCTGCAAACTGTAACATCCATCCTCGCTGTCTACAACTCCCCCCACTTTGGTATCGTCAGCAAATTTACTAATCCAACCCTCTACACCCTCATCTAGGTCATTTATAAAAATGACAAACAGCAGTGGCCCTAAAACAGATCCTTGAGGTACACCACTTGTAACTGCACTCCAGGTTGAATATTTCCCATCAACCACCACCCTCTGTCTTCTATCAGCTAGCCAATTCCTAATCCAAACTGCTAAATCACCTTCAATCCATGCATCTGCACTTTCTGCAGTAGCCTACCATGGGGAACCTTATCAAACGCTTTGCTAAAATCCATATACACTACATCAACTGCCTTCCCCTTATCTACCTCTTTGGTCACCTCCTCAAAAAACTCAATAAGGTTTGTGAGGCATGACCTACCCTTCACAAAACCGTGCTGACTATCTCTAATCAATTTATTTCTCTCTAGATGCTTATAAATCCTATCCCTTATAATTCTTTCCAAGACTTTGCCCACAACAGAAGTCAGGCTCACCGGTCTATAATTTCAAAGATGGTCCCTACTCCCCTTTTTGAACAAAGGGACAACATTTGCCATCCTCCAGTCTTCCGGCACTATACCTGTAGCTAACGACGACATGAAGATCAAAGCCAAAGGCTCTGCAATCTCCTCTCTAGCCTCCCAGAGAATCCTGGGGTAAATCCCATCGGGCCCAGGGGACTTATCAATTTTCATACCCTCAAGATTCGCTAACACCTCCTCCTTATGAACCTCAATCCTGCCCAGTCTTCAACCTAGTATCGCAGTATTCTCCCCGACAACATTGTCTTTCTCCTGCATGAATACTGACGAAAAATACTCAGTGTCTCTCCTATCTCCTCAGGCTCCACGCGTAACTTCCCACTGCTATCTCTGACTGACCCTAATCTTGCCCTAACCAATCTTTTATTATTCATATACCTGTAAAAAGCTTTAGGATTCTCCTTAATCCTATCCGCCAAAGTCTTCTCGTGTCCTCTTCTAGAGGCCATAGTAGTGGCAAAGTTTAAAGGAGACGTACAAGGCAGAGTTTTTTTTTAGAGAGGCTGATGGGTGCTTGGAATTTGCTGCTGGGGGAGGTAGTGGAAGCAGATATGATAGTGGATAAATACATAAATTAGACTGGAATAGAGAGATATGGTCCCCGGAAAGGTAGGAGGTTTTAGTTCAGTCGGGGCAGCATGGTCGATGCAGGCTTGGAAGGCTGAAGGGTCTGTTCCTGTGCTGTAATTTTCTTTGTTCTTTATTCAATTCTGAATGTTGCCCTGCACACTTCCCTGAAGAACTCCTGCTGCAATGTCTGGAGACTGAGATGATTGACCTCCAACGTAAATCCAGAACACAAATATTCCTGTGTTATAGCTTCACCAAGTTGACACCTCATTTTTAGGTTTGCCTGGTGCTGCTCCTGGCATGGATCAAACACACTGGAATGATATACAAAGAGCTTCAAAATAGTAAAAAATCATATCCATTACCAAAATAACAATCTGACACTTGTCAGAACTCGCTTTGTCATTATCAAACTATACAGTTTATAATGAAATTGCTGCACTCTTTATAATCAGCCAGTTAAACAAGTTAGTGTGCTGTAAACTTTCTAAAACTACATCAGTGCAGACCAATGAAGAAAACAATTCATTGATTTCCTCCAGCTTTTTCTGATCTGTTGCAGTGTTTGCTAGCTGATGTACAGGTTTGTGGAGTTGGCTGTCTGTGTATGTTTTGGATCTGAGCCCATGGTACCGTGACTTCCTGTCTGGCCCTTGTTGCTGTGGAAACATCATGGGGCTGCATTAATCGGCAGCTGGGTGACGGCTGCTGACGGGTGCCACATCTGCCGTTTCCCAACGCCTGACATTATTCATACCGAATATCTAATGTTCTGATCCTTTATCAGATGAAGTTAAACCCTGTACAGTTTGTACAGTTCCTTAATTATTAATATCACAGGAATGTTAAAGAATTAACTCTCACCACTGTACCATTAATAGTTCCAACATTAAGCACTTCAGGATTTTATGAGAGAATTTGACAGTTGTCTGAGAAATTTACTTGTCTTTAAAGATTCCTGGAGATACAAGCCTGAAACTTGTTGCTAACCAAACCCCTTCTGTTGGTGGAATCTGTGAATGCAGCTTTGTGAAACTGTAAGTTTTAAATGAATTAGTTCCTCATTCTTTCCATACAGCATTTGAAGATTTGGCCTCGTTTGCCTGATTATGCTGGGCGTATCTCTCTCACAAATTAGCAGTGAAATCTGATTTGAAATGCTAGTGAGGAACTCACCATGTTCTGGGTTTTAGAAACACGAGTATTTATAGAACAGCCTCTGGAACATCCCAATGCATTTCACAACAACTAAAGTACTACAGTAGAGATCGTGGGATTGGAAGGTGCTGCCTAAGGAGTCTTGATGAATTCCTGCTGAGAACCTTGTAGAAGATACGACTACCACTGTACGCCACCTGTGGGGAATTAACTGTTTGTGAAAGAGATGCCAGTTAAGCAGGGCTGCTTTGCCCTGATGATGTTGAGCATCTTGAGTGTTGTTGGAGCTGCACCCATCCAGGCAAATGGAGAGTGTTCTATTACACTCTTGACCTGTGCCTTGTAGATGGTGAACAGGTTTTGGGGAGTCAAAGGATGAGTTACTGAGCACAGAATTCCTAGCCTCTGACCTGCCGTTTAAAAGAAATTATTTATTAGTGTCACAAGTAGGCTTACATTAACACTGCAATTAAGTCAGTGTGAAAATCCCCTAGTCACCATGCTCCAGTGACTTGGGTGACTGAGTGAGAATTTAGCACGGCCAATGCACCTAACCAGCACGTGTTTTGAACTGTGGGAGGAAATCGGAGCACCCTGAGGAAACCCACGCAGACATTGGGGGAGTGTGCAAACTCCACAGAGGCACTGAAAGTTGAGAATTGAACCTGGGTCCCTGGCACAGTCAAGCAGCAGTGCGAATCGCTGTGCCACATTGCTGCCCCATCTGGCTAGTCCAGTTCAGTTTCTGGTCAACGATATCCTCAGGATGTCAATGGTGGGGAATTCAATGATTGTAATACTATTGAATGATAAGAGACAATGGTTAGATTCTGTCTTGTTGGAGACAGACATAGAACATAGAACATTACAGCGCAGAACAGGCCCTTCGGCCTTCGATGTTGCGCCAACCAATTAAGAAAAAGCAATGACCCTCTAATCTAAACCATTCCCTTTTCGTCCATAAACTTATCCACTAGCCTCTTAAACGCCACCAAACTTGGCATCTACAACTGACGCAGGCAGGGCATTCCATACCCTTACCACCCTCTGGGTAAAGAACCTACCTCGGACATCCGTCCTATAACCACCACCCCTTAATTTAAAGCTACGTCCCCTCGTGCTAGCTTTCTCCATTCTTTACCCAAAGGGTGGTTAGGGAGTGGAATGCCCTGCCTGCGGCAGTTGTAGATGCGCCAAGTTTGGTGGCGTTTAAGAAGTTAGTTGATAAGTATATGGAAGAGAAGGGAATAGTTTAGTTTGGAGGGTCATTGCTTTTTATATTGGTCGGCGCAACATCGAAGGCCGAAGGGCCTGTTCTGTGCTGTAATGTTCTATGTTCTATCCTAGGAAAAAGGCTATCACTGTCCACCCTATCTAAACCTCTAATCATCTTATATGTTTCAATAAGGTCTCCTCTTAGCCGCCTTCTTTCTAACGAAAACAACCTCAAATCCCTCAGCCTCTCCTCATAAGACCTGCCCTCCATACCAGGCAACATCCTGGTAAACCTCCTCTGTACCCTCGCCAATGCCTCCACATCTTTCTTATAATGCGGGGACCAGAACTGCACACAATACTCCAAGTGCGGCCGCACTAGAGTTTTGTACAGTTGCAACATGACGTTGCGGCTCCGAAATTCAATCCCCCTACCAATAAAAGCTAAGACTCCGTATGCCTTCTTAACAACCTTATCGACTTGATTGCCAACTTTCAGGGATCTATTAACATATACACCAAGATCCCTCTGTTCATCAACACTATTGAGAGTCCTATCATTAGCCCTATACTCTACACATTTGTTATTCCTGCCAAAGTGAATTACCTCACACTTTTCCACATTAAACTCCATTTGCCACCTCTCGGCCTAGCTCTGCAACTTGTCCAAGTCTCTCTGCAAACTATAACACCCCTCTTCACTATCTACCACTCCTCCGACTTTGGTGTCATCCGCAAATTTACTAATCCATCCTTCAATATCCTCATCCAGATCATTTATAAAAATTACAAACAGCAGGGGGCCCAAAACAGATCCCTGAGGTACACCACTTGTAACCGAACTCCACGATGAATAACTTCCATCAACCACCACCCTCTGTCTTCTATCTGCTAGCCAATTCCTAATCCAATTAGCTAAATCACCCTCAATCCATACATCTGCATTTTCTGCAGAAGCCTTCCATGGGCCACCTTATCGAACGCCTTACTAAAGTCCATATATACCACATCAACTGCCTTACCCCCATCCACCTCTTTGGTCACTTTTTCAAAAAACTCAATAAGTTTAGTAAGGCACGACCTACCCTTCACAAAACCATGCTGACTATCCCCAATCAATTCATTTCTCTCTAAATAACTATAAATCCTATCCCTAATAATTCTCTCCAGTACTTTGCCCACAACAGAAGTAAGACTCACCAGCCTATAATTCCCCAGAAAGTCTCTCTTCCCCTTCTTGAACAATGGGACCACATTCGCTATCCTCCAGTCTTCTGGCACTATACCCGTAACCAATGATGACCTGAAGATCAGAGCCAGAGGCTCTGCAATCTCCTCTCTCGCCTCCCAGAGAATCCTAGGGTAAATCCCGTCTGGCCCAGAGGACTTATCTAACTTCAAACCCTGAAGAATATCTAGCACATCCTCCTTATCTACTTCAATACTTTCCAGTTTACACCCCTGTATCCCAGTGTTCTCCACAACTACATTTACATCTCCCTGCGTGAATACAGAAGAGAAATATTTGTTCAGTGCCTCTCCAATCTCTTCAGGCTCCACGCACAACTTCCCACTACTGTCTCTGACTGGCCCTAATCTTGCCCTAACCAATCTTCTATTCTTAACATATCTAAAGAAAGTTTTAGGATTCTCCTTGATCCTATCAGCCAAAGTCTTCTCATGTCCCCTTTTAGCTCTAAATTGCCTGACATTTGTGCGGCACAATCATTACTTGTGACAGATGTCTCTTTAGACTCAAATCTAATGAAAGTTACTTATTGACATGTTTTGTTTTTATTTACTGCTTCTCTAAAATAAAGTCCAAGTTGCCAAATGAAAACAGCCATTCATTCAATTTAATAAAAATTCCAGGAAATATTTGGAAAGTTGAAGTCTACATAGTTCGCACAGTGACGACTTTATGAGAACAAATCCAGATGAAAGAGTTGAACCTTGACCACCCAATTGAAACTATGAGCAGGTTAGCTTTGAATCAAAATACCCTGGGACCCTGAAAATTTGAATAATGTGGTTGAAAATGTGGCAGACACAGTGACAATGAGAATACAAGTTGTGTATTTTTTTCATTCATGGGATGTGGATGTCGCTGGTAAGACCAGCATTTATAGAACATAGAAAAACTACTGCACAAATGGGCCCTTCAGCCCAGAAGTTGCACCGATCATATCTCTAACTCCTAGGCTTACCTATAACCCTCAATCCTATTTAGTTCCATGTACTCATCCAGAAGTCTCTTAAAAAACCCTATTGAATCCGCCTCCACCATCACTGCCAATGGCAGCCAATTCCATTCACTCATCATCCTCCACGTGAAAAACTTATCCTGACATCTCCTCTGTACCTACTCCCCAGCACCTTAAATCTGTAACGTGTCGTGGCAGCCATTTCAGCCCTGGGAAAAACCTCTGAGAATTCACCCGATGAATACCTCTCTTCATCTTATAAACCTCTATCAGAGCATCTCTCATCCTTCGTCTCTCCAAGGAGAAAAATCTGAGCTCTCTCAACCTATCCTCATAAGGCATGCCATCCAATCCAGGCAACATCCTTGTAAATCTCTTCTGCATCCTTTCAATGGCTTCCACATCCTTCCTTTAATGAAGCAACCAGAACTGAGCACAGTACTCCAAGTGGGGTCTGACTAGGGTCTTATACATATGCAGCATTATCTCCTGATTCCTAAACTCAATTCCTGGAATTTATTTTAATTTATTGCCTGTCCCTAAATAGGTGGTGGTGAGTTGCCTTTTCAAACCATCGCAGTTCGGGAGGGGTAGATATATCCATAGTGTGCTAGGGATAGAATTCCAGGAATTTTTCCTTTGAGATTGAAGTGGTCGTTGTTTGAAAGATGCTAAGAATCTTTGCTAAATTGCTGCAGTGCATCTTGTAGATAGTGCACACTGTTGCTACTGTGTGGCAGTAGTGGAGGGACAAAGAACAAAACAGCACGGGAAACAGGCCCTTTAGCCCAACGAGCCCGCGCCACCACCCCGATGTTCCCACCACTACCCACGATCCCTGTCCATGTTTATAGATCTATGGATTAAAAACCAAATTTGAGACAATTTAGGGAGAATTTGTTTTCCCAATTAGCCTAAGAGCACATCTTTGGGATATGGGAGGAAACCAGAGCACCCGGAGAAAACCCACGCAAGCACGGGGAGAATGTGCAAACTCCCACAGACACAGGCCCAAATCCATCTACCTGCACAGCACAGCGATAGTTACTGAGCTGTCATGTTGCCCACCAAATGGTCCAGGTCAAGCACACACTAACGACATGAAGCACTAGGATACTCTTGAAAAAAAAATCCAAGAGCAGCCTTCTCATGACCCATCAAAAGTACGCCCCTTGTTAGGCAACAAGGTGAACCAAAGCATCTGTAGGATAAAAACAAGTACATTAATATCATCATCTATTTACACACTTCCCAGGGACTCCCAAGGCTCATGATCCCTATTTTAAATCAGTTTTCTATACCCCCCCATTCCCATTCTGTTCATGTGCCCACCTAAGTATTTCTTAAATAACTCCAGAATACCTGCCTCCACCACTTTACTTGGCAGTGCATTCCAAACCCCCACCATCCTCTGTGTGAAAAAACTCCCTCTAGCATCCAAATTATACCTTATCCCCCTCACCCTAAGCCCATGACCCCTCGTGCTATACGAGTCCATCCTAGGAAAAAGCTTAACCCTGTTTACTCTATCTATACCCTTCATAATCTTGTACATCTCTATTAGATCTCCTCTAAGTCTACGTCTTTCTAAGGAAAACAGCCCCAATTTGCCTAACCTCCCCTCGTAACGCAGACCTTCCATACCAGGCAGCATCCTGGTAAACCTCCTCTGCACTGTTTCCAGAGTCTCCATGTCCTTCCAGTAGTAAGGCGACCAGAACTGGACGCAGTATTCCAAATGAGGTCTAACCAACGTTTTATACAACTGCAACATTAAAGGCCAGCTCTTGTACTCTATACCCCTTCCTATAAAGGCTAGCATACTATATGCTTTCTTCACAACCTTCTCCACTTGCTCTGCCACCTTCAGAGACTTGTTCACCTGTACCCCCAGGTCCCTCTGCGTTTCTATACTCTTAATAGGTCTACCCTTTATCATATACCTCCCCACTACATTCTTTCTCCCGAAATGCATCACCTCACATTTATCAGGATTGAATTCCATCTGCCATTTGTCTGCCCAAGCTACCAGCCTATCTATGTCCTGCTGCATCGCCTGACAATGCTCCTCACTATCCGCAAGTCCAGCCATCTTTGTATCGTCTGCAAACCTGCTGATCACTCCACTTACTCCCTCTTCCAAGTCATTTATGTATATTACAAATAGAAGAGGTCCCAGTACCGAGCCCTGCAGCACACCACTAGTGACCGACCTCCAGTTAGAAAAACACCCCTCCACTATTACTCTCTGTCTCCTATTACTAAGCCAGTTACTTATCCATCTAGCTACCTGTCCATGTATCCCATGAACCTTGACCTTTTCAACTAACCTCCCATGAGGGACTTTGTCAAACGCCTTACTGAAATCCATATAGACGACATCAATGGCTCGCCCTTCGTCGACCATTTTCCTCACCTCCTCAAAAAATTCTACCAGATTTGTAAGGTACGGCCTCTCCTTACAAATCCATGCTGTGTATCCCTAATCAGATTGCAATGCTCTAAGTGCCTATACATCCTATCTCTAAGAATCCCTTCCAACAGCTTACCAGAAACATAGAACACTACAGCACAAACAGGCCCTTCGGTCCACAAGTTGCGCCGATCACATCTATACTTACCAAGCCATAAACCTATCTATAACTTCCAATCCCATTAGATCCCATATACTCATCCAGAAGTCTTTTAAAAGACCCCAGCGAGTTCGCCTCTACCACCACTGACGGCAGCCGATTCCATTCACTCACCACCCTCTGAGTGAAAAACTTACCCTAACTGCTTCTCTGTATTTGCTTCCCTGCACCTTAAATCTGTGTCCTTTCACAGCGACCATTTCAGCTCTGGGAAAAAAGCCTCCGAGAATCCACCCTATCTATTCCAAACTCAAACTTTCCAGAGTTATCTCTACTACCCTTTTTAAACAACGGTAAAAGATTAGCTATTCTCCAGTCCTCTGGGACCTCACCTGTGTCCAAAGAAGAGACAAAGATTTGCTTCAGAGGCCCAACAATTTCGCCTTGCACTTCCCTAAGCAGCCTGGGATAAATGCCATCAGGCCCTGGAGATTTATCAGTTTTAATGCTACCTAAAAGCTCTAACACTTCCTCCCTCGGTATGGATATTTCCCTCAACTGGTCCACAGCTCCCTCAGAGAAGGAAAGGGAGGGAGTGAATATTTATGGGTGTGGTGCCAATCAGGTAGGCTGCTTTGTCCTGAATGATGTTGAACCTCGAGTGTTGTTGGAGCTGCGCCCATCCAGGCAAGTGGAGAGAAATCTGTCACACTCCTGACTGCCTGGCTATGACTGTAACACTACATTCTCCTTTCCTTCTCCGTGAACAGTATTTTTTGAGAGTGTACAGCACACAAGAAACAATACCTTTTACTGTATACTAATACGTGACAATAATAAACCAAACCAAAGACTCGTGCCTTGTAGATGGTGGACAGCCTTTTGGGCAGTCAGGAGTCAAGAGGGCATCACTGGCTAGGCTGGCATTTATTGCCCATCCCTAAATGTCCATAAGAGGATGGTGATGAGTTGCCTCTTGAGTCGCTGAAGACCATGTGGTGTAAATACGCCCACAGTGTTGTTGGGGAGGGAGTCTGAGGTTTTTGATCCAGCAGCAGTGAAGTTATTCATCACATGATTCCTAATCATGGGCTTTGGCCTCGTGGATCCAGAACTGGCTTGCCTTATGAAGATAGGTTGAGGGAGCTGGGACTCTTCTCACTGGAGAGACGTAGGTTGAGAGGCGACCTGATAGAGGTTTATAAAATGTTGAGAGGAATAGATAGGGTGGACTCTCAGAGACTATTTCCCCGAGCTGAAATGGTCACTACGAGAGGACACAGATTTAAGGTGCAGGGAAGCAAATACAAAGGAGATGTCAGGGGTAGGTTTTTCACTCAGAGGGTGGTGAGTGAATGGAACCAACTGCCGTCGGAGGTTGTTGAGGCAAACTCACTGGGGTCTTTTAAGAGACTTCTGGATGAGTATATGGAAAAGAATAGGATAGGGGGTTATAGATAGGTCTGTGGATTGGTAGATGTGATCGGCGCAACTCGTGGGCCGAAGGGCCTGTTTGTGCTGTACTGTTCTATGTCCATGTTCTATGTTTGATCTCTGACCTGCTCTGGTAGTCACTGCTTACTCCAGTTTCTGGTCAATGATGTCCCAGGATATTGAGAGGGGGGAAATTCACTGATGGAAATGCCATTGCACCTCATAGAGCAATGATTAGATTCTCTCTTGTTGGAGATGGTCATTGGCTGGCACTCATGTGGAACGAATATTATTCCCCACTTGTCAGTCTAAGCCTGGATATTGTTGAGATCTTGCTGCAATTGAACATGGACTGCTCCAATATCTGAGGAGTCGCAAATGGTGCTGAACGTTATCCAATCATTGGTGAACATCCCCACTTTTAATTTTATAATGGAGGGAAGGTCATTGATTAAGCAGCTAAAGATGGGTCTTATATTTAAGATTTGTTAGCCAATCAGCACTTTCTGTCTGGATAACAAAGATTGATACGGTGATGAGCAATTTCACAACAATCCCTCACCATCACCAAGGCAACTGTGGTTAACCAAGCAAAAGCCTCACAAATGATGCACACTTCAATAAATCTTTACAATCACCCAATATATCATTCGAGGTCATAATTAATAACTTTGATATCACCCGATATATCAGAAGGTCAATTAATAACTCTGTAGGATTGCCTTATCTATCACAGCTGTACAGTTCGGTTCCAGCAATATGTCAGCGCATGTGTTGTAATGTTTTGCTACTGACCCAAAGATTAAAGGTTGTAAAGTTCACACACTGGAGAAAGGGCATTCAGTGTTCGGGAAGGTTTAGTCTTTTACAGATGTTTAGTTTTAAAACTCTACAAGACAAAAGAGGAAGAAAGAACTTGCATTTACACATACCTTCTCAGATGCTCAGGTGACATTAGTTGAAGCAGAAATGTTGGGCAAGAAACTGAGATTACACCTTGTTATTTTTTGAACACTGTTATGGTGTCTTTGACAGATACTTTAGTAGCAGATTTGAGCCTGGTCACATTTCATCTGAATAAAAGCACAGCTTAAATTTTCCATTTAAATTATGAAGAGAGGTTGGACAGGCTTAGGTTGCTTTCTCTGGTGCAGAGAAGACTGAGGAGCAAACTGATTGAGGTGTGTGAGGTTATGAATGACATAGAACACAGAACATTACAGCGCAGTACAGGCCCTTCGGCCCTCGATGTTGCGCCGACCAATGGAACCAATCTAATGACCCTCTAACCTAAACTATTCCAGTGCTATCCATATGCCTGTCCACTGACCATTTGAACACCCTTAAACTTGGCGAATCCACAACTGCTGCAGGCAGGGCATTCCACGCCCTTACTACCCTCTGAGTAAAGAACCCAGCTCTAGCATCTGTCCTATAACTACCAGCCCTTAATTTAAAGCTATGACCCTCGTGTTAGCCATCACCATCTGAGGAAAAACATGGACAGATTGGATAAGGAGCAGCTGTTCCCATGAGTTGAGGGGGAGATAGGTTAAGGTGAGGGGCAGGAGTTTTAGAGAGGGGATGTGAGGGCCCAGAGGGTGGTGATGGTCTGGAATGTGCTGCCTGGGAGGAAGATAGAGGCGGGATGCCTTACATTGATTAAAAAGTACCTGGACGAACTCTTGGCAAATTATAACATTCAGGGCTATGGAATTAGGTGGAAGTTCAGATGTTTCTAACGTGTCAGTGCAGACTCAATGGGACGAAGGGCCTCTTCTGCACTATATGATTCTATGATCTTCGACAATGCAGCATTCTGTCTGCATTGAAGTGTTAGGTTAGATGAAGTTCTCAAGGTTATATCGAGGTTTTACCTGCAACAGTGACATTGTCACCCACAATAGTTTTTTGGCTTTTATGTTTATTGCTAATTTTATTTCTAATTTTATTTCCATTTTTATTCAGCTTATATCATTGCCATTGTTCAATTTTGTAAAATTTATCTTTGACCAGTTCTCTCTTTTCAATTTATAGAGAAAATAACCATTAACAGCAAGAAGATAATCTCACTGAGTACTTGTTACATGATAATCATCAGAGAAAGTGAATTTTCAAATGAGGATTTAGCTGCTTGGAGAACTCCATAAAACCCTGAGTTTGACAGAAGGATCATTTTGATTAGGAAACATCTCTCCACAGATGTTGCCAGACCTGATGAGTTTATTTCAGACTTCCAGCATCTGCAATATTTTGCCTTTAAATGAAAGATCTTTTGGTATTTTCTGATTCTGACAAAAAGTTCTCCTTGTCGCGTGGCCAATATCATTCTCAATCAAGAACATGGAGAATCAATTATTCAGTTGGTTATTTGGGGACCATTCACAATCTATGTCAAATTCCACGTTCATAATCATAGAGGAGGACGTGAGCCGTGTGTAGATTATGATGAGACAGAGAGTTGGTCCCAGTACTCAAGAAGAAGGTGTTGCTTCCTGTCTAGGATTAGGTGGTATTGTGGAAATCTGCGAGCCATTCATTCTCTAACTTATTGGTCTGTGTATCCAATCATATATTCCATTCATTCCAAATGTATTACACAAAGAATTTCAATCAAACATTGTCCAGTTACCACAGCGGCAAATGATTCATGAGACGCACTAAATTATTCTGAAAATGGTAATCATATCAAATAGAAATACCAATTATCCCTTGTTAGTCACTTTGTATCATTATGCGCCCTGCAATTACTTAATTGTGTACATGTGTTTTTAAGTAATTTAACATCACACAATTGCTTTCCTTAATGACCAATAAAAAAGCCATGTCACTTGGAAGTACTTGTTCAAAGATTGCCAGTTCCCACATTCAGATTTATGAATCGCCCTGTAGATGTTTTTTAAAAATAATTTGGTGAGGGGTTTAATTCAAATGCTGTTAATGACAACACAATTTCAAATGTAATTGTTTCAAAGATAAACTGCAGAACAAATCTGTGAACTTGATTCATCTGTCTTCAGTTTCTGCTTTTCCAAGAGAGACAGAGAAACAATGTGGTTTGTGGTGAGGTTTAAGGACAGGGTGAGGTTATGTTTAGGTTTGAATAATTTTCTTTAATGGTGGTTAATTGTTCCGATATTGGGTTTGGACTATGGGAGGGTAGCCACAACTCCCTGCTGAACATTACCACATGTCGTGTACAGACTGCAATTTCTCATTCCCAATCATTTCTAGTGTAATAACATCTTGTGTCTAGGAGAGAAAAATAACATCACAAACTCAGGCACGTAATTTAAGAGTCCACTCCTAGCCATATGATAAAGCCACCTTGGATAAAGAAGAGAATTTGATGTTAACAAGCAGATCAAGTTGGTAACAAAGAGTGATGAGGTGGTTTCCCCAATACTGAATCACTGCAACATCTCACAAAGCAACAAAAATCCAAGTCTTATTGACAATTGACTCTGCGTTGGTGATCTCAGTAAGGTTAGTATTTGAAGTGATACCTTCCTGCTCTTTAATCACCGGCCACTGGGGCTCAGGTAAAGATGAAATCAGACTGCATTGTGATAACATTCCTCATTTAGGCTGTGGAATACCAGGTGAGTAGAAATCCCTGTTTATGAACTGTATCCATTCCCGAAATTTTTCTGGATACAAAGGACAAACGTTTTGGAGATAAAGTGGACAACACAAAAATAGAGGTAGACAATTGTTATTATTGAGTGAAAGAAATGACACTGTACTTCCTCAGAGAGTGAAAATTAAAATGAACAAAAAACATTACAATGCAGGAGAAAAATAAAAAGATATTTTCACCACAATGTCCTTGCAACATCTGAGTTTGCTGCAAAACCTCATTTGAGACTTGATGCAGAAACAACAGGGACACTGATGGATTGTGGCTTTGGCTATAGTTTTCCATTCATAAAATAAACAGCTTGATGTCACTTAAAGAGCGGAATGGTCACTAAGTCAGTGACATCACTGCACAAAATCCTAACACACAGAAAAAGTCATGGAGGGGGGATGGGGAACGCGGTGGAGAGGGGCTAATAGGGCCAGCAGATTTCAGACCCAAACCCATTAATAATATTTACAATACATGGAAATTACCATGCGCATACATTATGCATCTCTGCGCCTATTTCCAGTGTGTAGCTGACGGTGCTGGGAGATATGCTCAGGCCTGGGCACCCAGTGCAGATCACACGGACAGCTGCCCCTTGAACCTCCTGGCTCTCTGCACTAAAAGAATAGGACAATGAGATGGCAGAATCATCTCCCATCCTTTCTTAGATTAGGAGATCAAAACAGCACACAATACTCCAGTTGTGGTCTCACCAAGGCCCTGCAGTAAGACATCCTTGCTCTTATATTCAAGTCTTCTTGCAATGAAATACAGCATAACTTTTGTTTTCCTAGTTGTTTGCTGTATCTGTATGCTTGCTTTCAGTGACTGGTATATTAGAAAGGATATACCAGATCCCTTTGTATCAAAGTGGGTAATTTAACACTCACTCACGTGCCTGACTTGTATGTACCCACTCATTCATAGCTTTTTAACATGCACTGTCACTAATAAAATATTTATTTCAAGAAACTACATAGTTATACCAGTAAAAAACCAATAGCACAGCAGGATGAGGTGGGGGAGGGGGGAGGTGGAATGGATAAAGATAAATAAGATGAAGGTGAAAAGGCAGGATACTGTGCAGTGGACTAGGGACAGTCAATAGTTCAGTGGTAAGTGATATAAAACAATGTGGCAGACAGAGTTGGAGTTACTGGCTGCACACTGCTGTTTGCACGAGTCTTGACTGATCTCAGCCAAGATAGTAACAGCAATCCATAAATTGGCCTCAGTACCGTGAGCGATAGCCCAGGAGGATTTTGGCACCTGCAGAAATTGGGCTTCGCCAGAAAAAGGATCATAGGATTGTTTGAGATCATTAAGACAGTAAACGTTGGGTATTTAATTCCACAATGTGCTCAGCACATTTGCTGCAGTTTCAGTAATAAGATAAACAATTGAATTAAAATCAAACAGAACAAATTTCTATGAATGACCTCACAAAGGCACAGGGCCCAGTTTCTGCTTTCTATCCAGGATTTACTGTCTTAATGATCTCAAACAAACCCATGATCCTTTTTCTGTTGAAGCCCAATTTCTGCAGGTGCCAAAACCCTCCTGGGTTATTGCTCATGGTACTGAGGCCAATTGCTTGATTGCTGTTACTGTCTTGGCCAAGATCAGTCAAGACTCGTGCAAACAAACAGCAGTGTGCAGCCAGTAACTACAATGCTTTCTGCACAATTGGTAAATTTGCCAATTGAACCCGTGCGACTAGGCAGTGGTTTCAATGTTTCTTCATTGAAAAATATTCCTTTCTGTATTCAAAAGAGGGAAGGGGGTAAAGTTTGATTAATGAAGTTGGAAATTGATTTCTTGCAAAATACTGGCATTGTAAATTAGTCTCAATGCACCGTGACCCTGAACATCACTTTTATAGTCCAGGGTAATTTCATCACTTCCTTTGTCATGTTTTGAAAAATAAACTCACTCAAAATCTTTCAAAATGTACCTACTAATGTCCTTGAGCTGAAATTTAGATTAATTTTTGGAATCTCCTCAAAAGCTAACAAGAGAGTGTGTTCACTGGAGAGTCCGAGTGGTGATTCATTTGTTTGATGGGGGTGGGGAAGATTCTGGCAAAATGCTTTTCTGAATTAGTCCAAATGGAAAACTGATGTTGCTGAGTACAATTTGCGCTTCAAATTCCATAATCTTTAACACCAGTTACACTGATAACAGAGAAAACCTGTAAAATCCCAGGGAAATTCCAGGCCATTAAACTTACAACAGCACTGTTTACAACACATAGACGAGAACAGAATATACTGCAAGCTACACAATTATCCCAAAGACATCGGCTTATCACCTTCACTGGCGCTTAGAAAACTCAGCTCCTTTTGGAACAACTGTATACAAACCTTCTAAAATTCTGGTTCACAGAAATCAATTTTCACAATATATAGGGATCTATTCTCGATAGAAAAGTCGGCAAATATCTCTAATGCAGTATGCATTTGTCTAATAGTGAAAACTTTATAAATAGCCTCTTTAAAATATACTATTTTGTATGACTAAGAAATTTTAATTAAATTAGATATTCTTTTTTACATATAGTAGGAATTTCTAATGAAACGTGAGTTAATGCTACCTTCACCAATAATAGAGCATTCTAAACAACCGTAAAAACATTATAACCTAATGAGAGAGGAAATAGCAGCTTAGATCAGAAGTATTTGCAATCGCTGGATACTGCAGTCTCCACAAATTTGACAAATGCACATAGGATTTCCTCATCATTGTGGGGAATGTGAAGAACTACATCTAAAGAAAGCCAGAACTCTGCTGTGATAAGATCATACATCAAACCCAGATGCTATCGGCCAAAATAACAGTGACATAAAGCAGGAATCCATGCCAACTCTCAGTCTGCTGTTTCCCAACTGTCTGGAACATGTTCTCTTTATCAAAAACATTTAACTCTGTAAGAACTGCCACATACTTCTAACCATAAGGAGTCAAACAAAAGGTCCTTCCATTGACAGATTTATTATGGGAATGGCTACTTAACAGGTTTACAGTAATCTTGGTCAAATCTCCCACCTTCAATTTTACCCTACTCTCTCTTCAACATTCTAAATCCCATCATGAAAACTTCATACTCCGATAAAGGGTCATCCTGACTCGAAACATTGGTTCTGTTCTCTCTTCACAGATGCTGTCAGACCTGCTGAGATTTTCCAGCATTTTCTATTTTCATTAAAGCAAACACTTTGATTTCATGTCTGCAATTCTTACTTTTCTTTTCAAAAAAGATTTGAGAGCCATTCAAAACAAAACTGGAATAATGATTGGACTGCTAGTTTTGTCACTGCTAATATAGGATTTAATTGGGGGAGGGGGGGGTTGGAAGTTAAGGAATTTGATGTGAACTAACTCATGCGCTTTCAGCTGAGATATCCAAATAGCAACAGGAACAAGCTCTTCCTGACTGCAAACTGCCAGTTTTGCAGACACTGGAATTAACCTGTTTTGTGCCTTACTCAATAAATGCAGTGGGGGCGATTTTACCTTCTCGTCCCACCTGTCGATGGGCAGAGCAAACTGGTAAGATCACGTGAGATAGGTATAATTTGGGTTTGCACCCAGTTTCTCACCTCTCAGGATCTACCGGGCTGAGATAGAACATAGAACATTACAGCACAGAACAGGCCCTTCGGCCTTCCATGTTGCGCCGACCAATATAAAAAGCAATACCCCTCCAAACTAAACCATTCCCTTCTCTTCCATATACTTATCAACTAACCTCTTAAACGCCACCAAACTTGGTGCATCTACAAATGCTGCAGGCAGGGCATTCCACTCCCGAACCACCCTTTGGGTAAAGAACCTACCTCTGATATCCGTCCTATAACTATCACCCCCTAATTTAAAGCTGTGTCCCCTCGTGCTAGCTTTCTCCATCCTAGGAAAAAGGCTATCACTGTCCACCCTACCTAAACCTCTAATCATCTTATATGTTTTGATTAGGTCCCCTCTTAGCCGCCTCCTTTCTAACGAAAACAGCCTCAAATCCCTCAGCTTCTCTTCATAAGACCTGCCCTCCATACCAGGCAACATCCTGGTAAACCTCCTCTGTACCCTCTCCAATGCCTCACATCTTTCTTATAATGTGGGGACCAGAACTGCACACAATACTCCAAGTGCGGCCGCACTAGAGTTTGTACAGTTGCAACATGACGTTGCGGCTCCGAAATTCAATCCCCCTACCAATAAAAGCTAAGACTCCATATGCCTTCTTAACAACCTTATCGACTTGACTGCTTACTTTCAGGGATCTATGCACAAATACACCAAGATCCCTCTGTTCATCAACACTATTAATCCTACCATTAGCCCTATACTCTACACATTTATTATTCCTGCCAAAGTGCATTACCTCACACTTTTCCACATTAAACTCCATTTGCCACCTCGGCCCAGCTCTGCAACTTGTCCAAGTCCCTCTGCAAACTATAACACCCCTCTTCACTATCTACCACTCCACCGACTTAGTGTCATCTGCAAATTTACTAATCCATCCTTCAATACCCTCATCCAGATCATTTATAAAAATTACAAACAGCAGGGGCCCCAAAACAGACACCTGAGGTACACCACTTGTCACCGAACTCCACAATGAATATCTCCCATCAACCACCACCCTCTGTCTTCTATCTGCTAGCCAATTCCTAACCCAATTAGCTAAATCACCCTCTATCCCATACATCTGAATTTTCTGCAGAAGTCTTCCATGGGCCACCTTATCAAACGCCTTACTAAAGTCCATATATACCACATCAACTGCCTTACCCCCTTCCACCTCTTTAGTCACTTTTTCAAAAAACTCAATGAGGTTAGTAAGGCACGACCTACCCTTCACAAAACCATGCTGACTATCCCCAATAAATTCATTTCTCTCTAAATAACTATAAATCCTATCCCTAATAATTCTCTCCAATAACTTGCCCACAACAGAAGTAAGACTCACTGGCCTATAATTCCCTGGAAGGTCTCTCTTCCCCTTCTTAAACAATGGGACCACATTCGCTATACTCCAGTCCTCCGGAACCACACCCGTAACCAACGAGGACCTGAAGATCAGAGCCAGAGGCTCTGCAATCTCATCTCTTGCCTCCCAGAGAATCCTAGGGTAAATCCCGTCCGGCCCAGGGGACTTATCCAACTTCAAACCCTCGAGAATATCTAGCACATCCTCCCTATCTACTTCGATACTCTCCAGTTTGCTACCCTGTACCTCAGTGTTCTCCATAACTGCATTTACATCACCCTGCGTGAATACCGAAGAGAAATATTTATTCAGTGCCCCTCCAATCTCTTCAGGCTCCACGCACAACTTCCCATTGCTGTCTGTGACTGGCCCTAACCTTGTCCTAACCAATCTTCTATTCAAAATCGCGATATCAGCTGGGTGGGAGGAGGTGTGTGTGCGTGAGCGAGATGAGCGTGCGTGAGCGAGATGAGCGTGCGAGGTGAGCGGGCGCGGGCGAGGTGAGCGTGCGTGTGAGAGATGAGCGTGTGCGTGTACGTGTGTGAGAGATGAGCGTGTGCGTGTGAGATGAGCGTGTGCGTGTGAGATGAGCGTGTGCGTGTGAGATGAGCGTGTGCGTGTGAGATGAGCGTGTGCGTGTGAGATGAGCGTGTGCGTGTGAGATGAGCGTGTGCGTGTGAGATGAGCGTGTGCGTGTGAGATGAGCGTGTGCGTGTGCGTGTATGTGTGTGGGGGGAAGGGAAAGGGGTGCACAATCGTGGAGGCACAAATGTTACCAGCCACTTGTCACCCAAGCCTGGATATTGGGCATAGACTGCTTCAATATGGGAATCATGCTGAACATTGCGCAATCATTAGTAAACATCCCCACTTCTGACCTTATGACCGAGGGAAGGTCATAGATGAAGCAGTTGGAGATGGTTGGGCCTCGGACACTACCTGTGGGACTCCTACCAAGATGTCCTGGAGCTGAGATGATTGACCTCCAACAGCCACGAGCATCTTCCTATATGCCAGCTGTGACTCTAACCAGTGAAGTGTTTCCCCTGATTCCCATTGACTCCAGTTTTGCTAGGGCTCCTTGATTCAGCATTTGGTCAAACGTTACCTTGATATTAAGGACAGTCCCTCTCACTCAGTATAAAACTCTTGAAAACACAAATTTTAGTGTTATGAATGTCGGCAATGTCAGAATATAATTTATGAAGATCTGCAAAGAAAGGAGAAAAGAAACAAACAAGATTAATGAATGGAGTGAGAGAAAGAGAAGAGTTGGCCAAAGGTTTGGGAGGAAGATGGGTTTAAATATGGAGAGAAAATGGAAAGCTACAAAAGTTTAAGATTGGTTTTCCAACAAATTGGAATGAAACAACTGTACTTTGTCAAAAATAAAACAACAAACATGGTGATGCAGAAAAGAATTCTTCTTGTCACTTTGTAGCTCTTAGAATTCATTCAACACAAACTGATTGATTACTGAGAATAATTGAGTTGGGGTCAATCTACTTCCTTCTACTTGAATTAAAAATAACTTTTGTTCTGCTGAGATTGAGTACCAGCTGTGATTGATTCTGTCTCTGATATTCTTGTAAAGGAATGTGCAGACAAGTGGAAGCAGCTTTTCCAAAGGGGTTAGAATGAGCAGCGAGAATAGCTTTTGTGTTCCAGAATTCCACAACTCCCTCTCATTCATCCTGTCTTCAACTTGAATATTTTTAAATCATTCACTCAATTGTTGCAAGCTGGATAAAGTTCCATTCATCAGGTTTGCTTTTCTTAGCCGTTTCTGCATTTAGTTCATGCGTAAATATATTTAGCTTCAGTTTGCAATAGCTACAGACCCAAGCAATAGTCTGTCTAAAATGATGGAAGAGGTAAAATTCAATGTGACCTTTGGGGAATGGATTGGAGGTGGTGAGGAGGAATGGGAGAGAGAGGGGGGAATGAGGCGGGGGGTGAGTAATTAGCCCTCATGCCAGAATTCTCTTGGGTATGGAAATGGCGGATGGCATTCCTACCCAAAGGCTAATTAAAAGCCTTATCCTTCCAGCGGGAGAGGAATTCCTTTTGTTTAATGGAGCCACTGTCCAGTAACACCTGATGGCCTTCTAGAGGCTTGAGCTGTGGGGGGAGAGGCACCCTCTTCATCGGTATTCTGTCCTCTATGGGCCACAGACTGACCCCAACCCTGCTGCAAGAACTGATTCCTTTGCCAACCAAATACATAAAGGGCAAATGAGTAACAAGGGAGAGAGTAGGGCCTCTTAAGAATGAACGAGGTTATCTATATGTGCAGATCCACAAGAGACCATAAGTGAATATTTCTCATCAGTATTTACTGTTGAGAAAAGCATGGACAAACGCAACCATGATCTGCACTTGCAAATAATCCATCATCATCTTTATCATCCTCAGTATAATTTATTTTAAAAGCAGCAAATAAAATCAAACATTTTAAAATCAGCCTTCCCATGGTCTTTGATCCTTGGCTGATGAGAGTGAGAACTTCCTATTAAATTAATTATTGCAAATGATTTTAAATGTCCCAACAAAAACTATACATAATTGAATTTTTGTTAATTATTTATTTTCCTGTGTAGTTGATGACATTGGTGAGTTCAATAGAAAGGAAAATGTAACAAATTACTCACTCAGACAATTTGCGTTATATTTTGATATAAATACAACCAGTCAGTGTTCTTTGCCCTGTTTTATGCAGTAACTTCTGGGACCTGTTCCATTGCAATTCAGGCAAATTTGTAACTTGGTCAAAGCACTAAAATGTCCAAACTGAAATTGGTCACTGCAGAATTCATTAGAGTGAGTTTTCCATTAATTTTCATTTGATTTTTGGAGTGGGGCTAGGGCTGGAAATCAGCTCGTGACACGGATACTGTTCAGTCTGGTTTCTGTTGGGAAGTAGCAGATGTGTAATCCTGGCAGATTCTGTCATCAGTTTACAGACAAAACATGGACCCAAGGTGCCAGGCTTATATAATTTCAAATAATTGACCTGAGGGGTCCTTAAAAAGTAGTTATTATTAGCTTGTGAGATCGCGGACAAAGTTCGATACACAACTTCTTGTAAATGAGTTGCATATTAATGACACATTGGAGGTTGTGGAGAGAAATTGTAAACCTCAATGTCTTCTGAGATTAAAGAGGAGAATATATGGAACGGTTGGGATATCATCCAAGTAAAAATCTCATTTAACGAAAAAGAAAATTGCTGCAGATGCTGGAATCTGAAACAAAAGTGGAAAATGTTGGGAAATCTGAGCAGGTCAGTAGCACCTTTGGGAGAGAATACAGCCAATGTTTCAAGTCTGCACGAACCTTCATCAAAGCTGTTCACAAGGCTTTCCCAAAAAAACTCCCAACTCGCCCTCACCCCACTGCAGCTCAGACTCCTCAGCAGTCCCCCTCCCCACCTCCAATCATTGTCCTCCCTCTCTCTGACACTGATCCTGGCTGCAGAGTGGCAATGGGACAGCTCCCACCTCCACCAATTTCTCCCCAGTAAGCTCCCATCTCCTTGGTACTACTTGATTCTGGTGGACAGTGCAGGAAGTTCCTCTTGGCATTGCCACATAGTACCCAAGGGACAGTCAGGCTGGCAATGCCTAGAGGGCACCTCCTCTTACCCCCAACCTCTTGAGGGGCGTCCATGGGCTCTGTTCCCTTCAGTGGGGTCGGGCTGCCAGCTGCCTGTTGGTGGGGAGTTGGTGTGAACCCCTTTGGAGTGAACAACTCCTGGTGAGGATGGTGGGGGGCAGGGGTGCTAATGGGCTCAGAGAATTAATTCCTGGGCCGGCTAACTAATATAAATTTGATTTTAAATATTTCAATCAGTTGCACGGTCATTTCCGGTGCAGAGCTGAAGATACCAGATATCCGGCAGATGGAAATGCGCAGAGGCTTGGTGTCCAGAGAGGCAAGGGAGGGAGGGGGGGTATGGAACGGGGGGTGATAAATGGCCTTCATTCGAGTCTCCCCAGAGAATGGCTCCCCAGATTTCTCTCGCAGAAACATTGGCCAGGATTCTCCGACCCTCACCCCACGGCCGGGATTCTCCGGTCCTGCTGCAGCGAATGGGGATTTGGGCAGGTGCCAAATACTCCATTCTGATTGGCAGCAGTGGCAAAGTGAATACGAATTCAAGCAATGGTATTTAGAGTGAATCAGTTTGATTAATTGAGTAACTTTCTTGAGTCAGTTTGAAAAACAAACCAAAATAGAAATATATAATGAGAGGAATGGCCAATTTCGTCACTATCCCATTTCACGGTGCTGTTAACTATGTCATAGGACAACAGGGCGGAGATTAATTCCTCATCTAAAGAACTTTACTGCATAAGATTACATTTTCATACTTTTATTGCGTTGGAACAGGTGCTGTTATGAATGATTTTCTCCTGTTGTCGCAGCTTGCCTGTCACCTTCCTACCTATGATAAATCTGATGTTCAGCATGAAGAAGCTGATTTGACAGCACAGTGCTTTGAAACAATTCTATATTTTTCGTGGCGCAAAATCGCAGTCAATTCATGAACAACGTGGTCCGCAAACTGCAATGGACTAATGCCCAGTTAATCTGGATTTTAGGACTGATATTTGTAGATGGTTGGAGAAAATTCACCAGCTTTTTTCTTCCAAGATGTTGAGATGCCGGCATTGGACTGGGGTGGACTTAAGAAATCTCACAGGTTAAAGTCCAACAGAACCAAGAGGACACGGGTTTAAGGTGCTGGGGAGTAGGTACAGAGGAGATGTCAGGGGTAAGTTTTTCACTCAGAGGGTAGTGGGGGAGTAGAATCGGCTGTGTTGGTGGTAGTGGAGGTGAACTCGCTAGGGTCTTTTAAAAGACTTCTGGATGAGTACATGGGATTTAATAGGATTGAGGGTTACAGGTAAGCCTAGTAGGTGGAGATAAAATGGCCGCAACTTGTGGGCTGAAGACCCTGTTTGTGCTGTAGTTTTTCTATGATTCTAACATGTTTATTTGGAATCACAAATTTTCAGAGCACTGCATCAGGTAAGTGAGAAGGGATAATGCTCCGAAAGCTCGTGACTCTAAATAAGCCTGTTGGACGTTACCCTGGTGTTGTGAGACTTCTTACTTTTGTTTTTAAAAAATACCGCAGGATCTTTTACATCCACCCCAGAAAGTAGTTGGGCTTTCTGTTTAACATCTTTTCAAAAAGACAGCAGCTCTGACAGTATAGCACTCATGATGTAGAGATGCCGGCGTTTAGTTAGCGCATCATGATCAGCACGAGTTTGGAGGGCTGAAGAGTCTGTTCCTGTGCTGTACTTTTCTTTGTTATTTTGTTTGTTAACACCACGTCATAACTAAATTCCACTGTATCTGTGTGAGATTCCATTTCAAATTTTTCTGAATCCATGTCATTTTCATGCCCACTTAAGCCAAATTATGAGCAATTTTGACCAGTTTACAAGCATCCATGAAGCCATTGGTTGACATAATATCACCTTTTCTACTTTAGCCTGAGAAAAAAATTCCAGATATACCAACAGTAACTTCACAATTTTTATTCCGCATAATTCTGATTCACAATGATTTCACTATTAAATCTTCTCCAAACTGCCCTTTCACCTTTTGTCATAACTTCATTTTGTAACGAATTTGTTTGATCAGTTTCTGAACAGCAGCAATGTGGTCAAACAAATCTTCAATGATTATTCTAGATCAATTTCATAACTGGTAAAAATAATAATGAATATATTAGAAGCCTTTCCACAGTGTGTGCTGCATTTGACTGGTTACCCAACGTCAGTTTACATATCTGGGATGAATTTATAGCTGATATGTGTAGAGTGGGTCAGTAAGTCTCTTCCTCCAAATCCCTTTTGTGAATACCTGAATAATATTGCCTTCTATTTAAGGGAATGGATTGTTCAAAAACACCAATGCCCAAGTATAATTTTATTAGGATTACTGTTTTGCATGGGACTTGAGTCAAACAAAAATTCAAGTACAATAACATTCTTAAACCTCCTTATAATAGACTGCGATTTCCCAACTCTCATTACAACATTTTCTCCTAATCCAAACTGATACTTTGAGCAAAGCAGTTTCAACCACAACAAGATAAACAGAATCCGTTTAACAACCCCACGCATAGTATCCCGAGGTGAATTCTCCCTGCCTTTCTTCACAGAAAAAATTGGAGAAAATTCCACAATTTTAACCTCCCTCCTCAGAAGCAGCCAAAAATCGAGCAGCAATTGACAGAACTGAAAAAACTGCAGAGAGAAAAGGGTAAATTCTCTGAAATTATCACATCCATCACTTTTCCTTTGGAAAGTTTGAATAACATTATTACAGTAATCCATCCCCCTTTGTCCCCATTTCTAAATGACTGTTAACTCAAAACAAAATCATCGCCGTGTTGACTTTGCATATAAGAAACTACTGTAACATAAATCATTGAATAAAGAACACTAGGATTTTAATCAGCTCCAGCTCCCCGAAGAAATAACACACTGATCCCATGAGGATTGCAGCAATGTGCCTATCCTATAATAATATGCTTCAAACACACTGAAAGACCAATTTTCTTTTTACCTTTTGTGCTCTGGGTGTGATTTATATTACTGCATGAAACATTTCTCCGATTGTCTTTGATAAGCTGTGTGATATGCTTCAGAGCATCAGATCACAAATATTTAATAAAATCTTCAGAATCCCTGACATTGCACCCTTTACTCAATTGTAAATCAAAACTTTTAGGCTTCAGGAGTATAGTTCTGATAAATATCCTCTTTTAACATTTCAGACATTTAAAGTACCAGCTGACCCAGAGGCCAAACAATTTAATCAAATGTTTACATTGAAATATTTATTATTGCTGCATCAAGGCAGAAGTTGTAAATTATGGATCATTATTAAAACTGCGATTCCCTTTATCAACATCCAAACAGTGAAATATCTTCCATACAGTCAAAGACCCAAACGTTACAATATAATTTAAATAGTTTTGGCATTTAAACAGAAGTGTCTACTTTGCATACTTCCACTTCAAAGAAATGCTTACAGTAAGGACAGGAGGAACATTGTTAATGTAGAGCACTCATGTCTCCCACAGCCCCTTGTTTTAAACTGATACCTGGCACTGAACAATAATTGCATACTAATTCTAGGCTTCACATCTCCCAACAGAGAAGTCACAGCTGATTCCATCCCTGGCTTATGCAAGAGGGCACGTCCCTTGTGAATATCTGCGCTTGCTAATTTTCATTTCTGTAGACTATTTTGGAACTTCATTTGATAAACTGGTAAGGATTTAAAACTGTATTCTACCTCCCAATGGCAGACAGAACAAAAAGGCGTCATTTTCCTTTATGAGCACATTCCTTCACATAGCTGCACATTCAATTCTCCCCCTCAACTCCCTTCAGTCTGATTTCCTTCACTGAACAGTCTTTTCAAGCACAAACATGGTCTCACATAATCAGTGTACATCAATGCAGCTTTTTAACCATTCCTGCTGTGTCCAATCTCGACATCCTACACTTTACACCTTGCCCATTTATGCAGGATTTGAAGTGAAATTTCTTTTCAGAAAGATTTGAATTTATTTCTGCTTCTGGAGCAGCCATTATTCTTTACACACTGTTTGTAATATTTAGGTAATTCCTTCAAGGTTAAACCCTGACAGGATTATCAATAAAGATGTTGCAGTTTTAAAAGGACATGCACTGTAATTTCTTCCTTAACCCCTTAGCAATGGAAATGTCAGCAAGAGACTAAATTACCACAAAACATAATGGCAATTTCACTAAAGATTTTGTTAGCCAGTCTCGCCTACCGTTGGCATTCTTGCCACAGATGAGATGTTCGTAAGGCTGCAGAATACCCCAGAGCTCAGCGTCATTGTTGATGCACATCTCCAGCATTTCCACTGAAAGTTCCTGCCTGCCATCGTGCATGGCCACCCCTCCTCCTTCTGAACCTTGACCTGCTGCTACTCTGATGCCAATTTCCTCCAGCAGACTCTCCATACAGGCAGCCAAAGAGATTGCAGCGTACTCGTGGATCCGCACAGAAACCCTCGTATCCACCATCCACCGAAAGAAGCGCCCCACTGACAAAGTAAGGCCACACCTACAAGTATCAAGAGCAGAGATTGTAATAACTCAATCATATCAATGGTGGGCAAGGCAGATCAGGTCAGTGGAACATGAACATGATAAGAATTTAACAAATGGCTTTAATTGAATTTCTTCTAATCTCAGTCCTAAATGGCCTATCCCCTATTCTGAGACTGTTACCCCTTGTTCTAGAGGCCCAGCCAGAGAAAACAATATCCCCTTTATCCAGCCTGTCCAGCTCTTTCTGAATTTTATGTCTCAGTTAGATCCCTTCTTCTTCTTCTCTGTAGTGAATACAGGCCCAACTAAACCAATCTATCCTCACATACTGTCCTGCCATTCCAGAAATCAGTGAATTTTCACTGTTCTCCTATTATAGCAAGTGTGAACCTGAATCATGGAATCATAGAATCCCATATAACCATAAAACAGGTCCTTTGGCCCTTCTTGTCTGTGCTGAACCATTTTTCTGCCTATTCCCATGGACCACAAACCTGGACCATATCCCTCCACACCCCTCTCATCCATGTACCTGTCCAAGCTTTTCTTATATATTCAAAGTGAGCCTGCTTTCACCACTTCATCTGGCAGCTTACTCTACACTCCCACTGCTCTCTGTGTGAAGAAGCCCCTGCCAATATTCCCTTTAAACTTTTCCCCCTTCACCCTTAACCCATATCGTCTAGTTTTTTTTCTCCCCTAGCCTCAATGGAAAAAAAGCCTGCTTGCATTCACTCTATCTATGCCCATCACAATTTTCTACACCTCTATCAAATCTCCACTCATTCTTCTATGCTCCAGCGAATAAAGTCCTAACCTATTCAACCATTCTCTGTAACTCAGATTCTCAAGTCCCAGCAACATCCTTGTAAACCTTCTCTGCAATCTTTCAACCTTATTAATATCCTTCCTGTAATTAAGTGACTAAACTGCACACAATATTCTAAATTCAGCCTCACCAATGTCTTATACAATCTCACTATAACACTCCAACTCTAATACTCAATACTTTGATTTATAAAGGCCAATGTACCAAAAGTACTCTTTACAACCCTGTCTACCTGTGACACCACTTTTAGGGAATTATGGATCTGTGTTCCCAAATCCCTCTGTTCTACTGCACTCTTCAGTGTCCTACCATTTACCTTGTATGTTCTACCTTGGTTTGTCCTTCCAAAGTGCAATACCTCATACTTGTCTGCATTAAACTCCATCTGCCACTTTTCAGCCCATTTTTCTAGTTGGTCCAAATCTCTCTGCAAGCTTTGAAAACCTTCTTCACTGTCCACTACTCCTCCAATTTTTTTATCATCAGCAAATTTGCTGATCCAATTTACCACATTGTCATCTATATCAATGATCTGGATGATAAACAACAATGGACCCAACACCGATCCTTGTAGCACACCCTTAGTCACAGGCCTCCACTCAGAAGCAATCCTCCACTACCACTCGCTGGCTTCTTCCATTGAGTCAATGTCTAATCCAATGTACAACCTCTCTGTGTATGGCTAGTGACTGAACTTTCCTAACTAACCTCCCATGTGGGACTTGGTCAAAGTCCATGTAGACAACATCCATTGCCTTCCCTTCATCCACTTTCCTGGTAACCTCCTTGAAAAACTCTAATAAATCGGTTAAACATGACCTTTCACACACAGAGTCATGTTGACTCTCCATCATAAGTCTCTGTCTATCCAAGTATTTGTAGATCCTATCTCTTAGTACTCCTTCCAATAATTTACCTATTACTGACATCAAACTTAACAGTCTATAATTTCTGGGATTATTTTTTGAGCTTTTTTTAAACAATGGAACAACTTGAGCTATCCTCCAATCATCCAGCACCTCACCCGTGGACACCGATACTTTAAATATATCAGCCAGGGCCCCTACGATTTCAACACTAGTTTCCTTCAAGGTCCGAGGGAATACCCTGTCCGATCCTGGGAATTTATCTACTCTGATTTGCCTCAAGACAGCAAGCACCTCCTCCCCTTTAACCTATATAGGTTCCATGACTCCCTGTTTGTTTGCCTTATTTCCATAGACTTGATGCCAGTTTCCTTAGTAAATACAGATGCAAAAAACCCATTTAATATCTTCTTCATTTCTTTTGTTTCCATACATAGCCAACCAGTCTGATCTTCAAGAGGATCAATTTACTATCCTTTTGCTCTTAATATACCTGTAAAAGCTAATAGAATGTTATCCTAGGCAAGATTCTGGTAAATCTCCTCTGTACTCCTCCAGTGCTGTCACTTAGATTTCCAGAAAGCTTTTGATAAAGTGTCAAATCAAAGATTATTGTGGAAAATAAAACTTGATGGTGTAGGGGGTAACATATTAGCATGGATTGAAGATTGCCTAGCTAACAGGACACAGAGACTTGAATTCTCTGACAGTTTAAACTCATGGCTAAAGGGGTGGTGCAGGAGGGAAAGATTCAGATACTTGGACAAATGGGGCTCTTTCTGGAGTAGGTGGGACCTCTATAAGAGGGATGGTCTGCACCTGAACCAGAAGGAAACTAATATCTTGGGAGGAAAATTTGCCAGTGTTATGCAGGGGGGGTTTAAACTGATTCAGAGGGGGGATGGGATCCTGAGTAGCTCAAATGTACAGGAGAATGGGAAAATTGAGGTCATGGATAAGGTTTGTGGGTCTCAGTAGGGTACTGGTAGGTGGGAGGGTGGTTTGAAGTGTGTATACTTCAATGCGAGGAGCATACGCAATAAGGTGGATGAACTTGCAGCCTGGATTGGTACCTGAGACTTCGATGTTGTGGCCATTTCAGAGACATGGATAGAGCAGGGACAAGAATGGATGTTGCAGGTTCCGGGGTTCAGATGTTTCAGTTGGAGCAGAGTAGGTGGTAGAAGAGGGGGAGGTGTGGCATTGTTAGTCAAAGACTATATTATGGTGGCAGAAAGGATGTTTGATGTGGACCTGTCTATTGAGGTAGTTTGGGCTGAGATTAGAAACAGGAGAGGAGAGGTCATCCTGTTGGGAGTTTTTTATAGGCCTCCAAAAAGTTCCAGAGATGTGGAGGAAAAGATTGCAAGGATGATTCTGGACAGAAGTGAAAGTAACAGGGTAGTTGTTATGGGAGACTTTAACTTTGCAAATATTGATTGGAAAAGTTATAGCTCAAGCACGTTAGAGGGGTCAGTTTTTGTACAATGTGCAGGAGGGTTTTATGACTCAGTATGTATATAAACCAACAAGAGGAGAAGCTGCATTGGATTTGCTTCTGGGTAATGAACCAGACCAGGTGTTAGACTTGGAGATAGGTGAGCACTTTGGTGATAGTGACCACAATTCGGTTACGTTTACCTTAGTGATGGAAAGGGATAGACATAAACCAAAGGGAAGAAGTTACAGCTGTGGGAAAGGTAATTATGAGGCTATTAGGCGAGATTTAGGATACATTGGGTGGAGTAGGAAACTGCAGGGGCTGGGAACACCTGAAATGTGGAACTTATTCAAGGAACAGCTACTGCGAGTCCTTGATAAATATGTACCTGTCAGACAGGGAGGAAATGGTAGAGCCAGGGAACCGTGGTATACTATGGAAGTTAGTTCACTAGTAAAGAGGAAAAAGGAGGCTTATATAAAGATGAAACATGAAGGGTCGGTTAGGGCACTGGATGGTTATAAATTAGCCAGGAGGGAGCTAAAGAGTGAGATAAGAAGAGGACATGAGAAGACTTTGGCGGATAGGATAAAGGAGAACTCTAAAGCTTTTTATAGATATGTTAAGAACAAAAGATTGGTTAGGGCAAGATTAGGACCAGTCAAAGACAGTAGTGGGAAGTTGTGCGTGGAGCCTGTAGAGATTGGAAAGGCACTGAATGAGTATTTTTCATCAGTCTTCATGTGGGAAAATGTCAACGGAGTTGGAGAAAATACTGGAATACAGGGTGTAGACTAGACAGGATAGAGGTACATAAGGAGGAGGTGTTAGCTATTCTTGAGAGTATGAAAATAGATAAATCCCCTGGGCCGGATGGGATTTATCTCAGGTTACTCCAGGAGGCTAGAGAGCAGATTGCAGACATATAAGATGATCAGAGGGTTAGATAGGGTGGATAGTGAGAGCCTTCTTCTTCAGATGGAGATGGATAGCATGAGGGGACATAGCTTTAAATTAAGGGGTGGTAGATATAGGACAGATGCTAGAGGTGGGCTCTTTACTCAGAGGGTAGTAAGGGCGTGGAATGCCCTGCCTGCAGCAGTTATGGACTCGTCAAGTTTAAGGGCATTCAAATGGGCAGTGGATAGGCACATGGATAGCATTGGAATAGTTTGGGATAGACGGTTATAAAATTGGTTCCATTAGTCAGCGCAACATCGAGGGCAGAAGGGCCTGTACTGCGCTGTAATGTTCTATGTTTATGCCGGGGAGGGATTCTCTAGCCCCTCCAGCAGCACACCCCTTCCTGCCAGTTTCCCAGCAGTGTGGGGTGACATCAGTAGGAAATGCCATTAATAGCAGTGGGACCAGAGAGTCACCACCAAGAACAGTGCGCCACCACCCGCCACTGAGAAACACAAGATAGGGAAGCCAGAGAATCCTACCAAAGAACAAACATAAATGGGTGTTTTTGTGGTTGTGGGATATGATGAGTGATGTGCCACAGGAATCAGTGCTGGGGCCTCAGCTCTTTACAGTGACTTGGATGACAGGACTGAAAGTATGGTTGCTAAGTTTGCTGATGACACAGAGAAATAGGCAAGAAAGTAAATTGTGAAGAGGATGTAAAGAGGCTACAAAGGGATATAGAGAGGCTTAGCCAGTGGGCAAATGTCTATTTTGCAGGAAAAATAAAGAAACCTATCTAAATGGTGAGAGATTGCAGAGCTCTGAGGTACAAAGGGATCTGGATGTCCTAGTGCATGAATCACAAATGGTTGGTCTGCAGGTACATCAAATAATTAGGAAAGTGAATAGAATATTATCGTTTATTGTGAGAGGAACTGAATGCAGAAGTAAAGGCTATGCTTCAGTTATATAACATAGAACATAGAACATAACAGCACAGAACAGGCCCTTCGGCCCTCGATGTTGTGCCGACCAAAATAAAAAGCAATGCCCCTCCTAACTAAACCATTCCCTTCTCATCCATATACTTATCAACTAACCTCTTAAACGCCACCAAACTTGGCGCATCTACAACAGCTGCAGGCAGGGCATTCCACTCCCTAATCACTCTTTGAGTAAAGAACCTACCTCTGATATCCGTCCTATAACTCATACCCCTTAATTTAAAGCTGTGTCCCGTCGTGCTAGCTTTCTCCATCCTAGGAAAAAGGCTATCACTGTCCACCCTATCTAAACCTCTAATCATCTTATATGTTTCGATAAGGTTCCCTCTTAGCTGCCTCCTTTCTAACGAAAACAACCTCAAATCCCTCAGCCTCTCCTCATAAGACCTGCCCTCCATTACCAGGCAACATCCTGGTAAACCTCCTCTGTACCCTCTCCAATGCCTCCACATCTTTCTTATAATGCGGGGACCAGAACTGCACACAATACTCCAAGTGCGGCCGCACTAGAGTTTTGTACGTTGCAACATGACGTTGCGGCTCCGAAATTCAATCCCCCTACCAATAAAAGCTAAGACTCCATATGCCTTCTTAACAACCTTATCGACTTGACTGCCTAATTTCAGGGATCTATGCACATATACACCAAGATCCCTCTGTTCATCAAGACTATTAAGAATCCTACCATTAGCCCTATACTCTACACATTTATTATTCCTGCCAAAGTGCATTACCTCACACTTTTCCACATTAAACTCCATTTGCCACCTCTCGGCCCAGCTCTGCAACTTGTCCAAGTCTCTCTGCAAACTATAACACCCATCTTCACTATCTACCACTCCACCGACTTTAGTGTCATCTGCAAATTTACTAATCCATCCTTCAATACCCTCATCCAGATCATTTATAAAAATTACAAACAGCAGGGGCCCAAACAGACCCCTGAGGTACACCACTTGTAACCGAACTCCACGATGAATATCTCCCATCAACCACCACCCTCTGTCTTCCATCTGCTAGCCAATTCCTAACCCAATTAGCTAAATCACCCTCTATCCCATACATCTGCATTTTCTGCAGAAGTCTTCCATGGGCCACCTTATCAAACGCCTTACTAAAGTCCATATATACCACATCAACCGCCTTACCCCCATCCACCTCCTTAGTCACTTTTTCAAAAAACTCAATGAGGTTAGTAAGGCACGACCTACCCTTCACAAAACCACTAATATAAGGCACTAATTAGATCATTCAAGGGAATGCATTCGGCAGGTCGTGCGAGGGCTGCTCTTGGATGTTGCTTCAGGAGTGGCCTAGTGCTTCACGTCGTTAGTGTATGCTTAAACTGGACCATCTGATGGGCAACATGACAGCTCAGAGACTATCGCTGTTGCTGTGCAGACACATGGATTTGGGCCTGTGTCTGCGGGAGTTTGCTCGTTCTCCCCGTGGTTGCGTGGGTTTTCTCCGGGTGCTCCGGTTTCCTCCCACATCCCAAAAATGTGCTCTTAGGCTGATTGGGTAACAAATTGGTCTCTATATGTCATTAGGACGTTAGGACGGCGGCGCAGGCTCATTGGGCCGAAGGGCCTGTTTCCAGTGCTGTGTTGTTCTTTGCTCTATATCTGGAGTATTGTGTATGTAGTATTGGTCACGTAATTTAAGGAAAGATGTGAATTGCAGTGGAAGCAGTTTACCAGGCGAATATCTGGATTAGTGGATTATCTTATGAGGAAAGGCTGGATTGGCTAGGTCTGTATGCACTGGAGTTTAAATGAGTAAGAAGTGGCTTGATTGATAAGGAAAACGTTTTTCTTTTAGCGGATCATGAGACTCTGGAACTCTCTTCCTGAAAAGAGGTTTTGAATAATTTTAAGGCAGTGCTGGATTGATTCGTGATTAACAAGGGATTGAAACGTTCTCTGGAGTGGGCAGGAATGTGGAGTTAAGATCAGCCTGATCTTACTGAATGGCGGAGCAGACTGGATGGGCTGACTCCTGCTGCTAACTCCTATTTTCCTACATTCTAACCCTGGAAGATGTGTTGGCAGAAACCTTTATTCCTCTTAAATTTGATACAGACCTTCCTTAATGTATATAAAATAATCTTTCATCAGTAGAACACTTAAATTATTAGAAATAATTGTTCACGTCAAGTAATTTCCAAAATCAACGCTTTGTGCAAAGGCAATCGGAGTTTGACAGATGCTAATTTTCTAAAAGATGGTGCATTGTCTTAAGACTGGACAATTTGAAATCTAATTTACAAACTAAAATTTACCCGAGAATGTCTTTAACACAGCAAGAGGAACATCCTCTTGCCAGGTGACAGCATTCATCAGTTTTATTAACTGTCAAACACCATAACTGGCAAACATCATTCCAGCAATTTTTCATCAAATCATACCTGCTGCAATCACTGTTTAACTGAAGTTATTGTTATTTAGTTAGGGAGCTGGCGTAATGAGTAACTGAAATGCAATGGTAGAGTGATTTTGTTTCCAACGTAAAGAGTAAGATTTTTATATAATTTTACATAACATTTTAACAAGTATCAGGTCAATTCTCTGAGTCTATTAGTTTCTAAATTGAATAAAGGAGCAAGTTTCACCTTGTGAGTGGTTTTCCTTCTGTCTTTAGTGTGATACCATAGCTTCATACAACTAGTATGCATTATCCAGTGTAAATCTGAGCATTATAACTTGATCTGCAATCTCAGTTTATAATCAATATAGAAACTACAGTCTGGCTAACATTAGCAAAGTGAGACAATCTACAACTAAGAGTCACTGTTTAAAAATAACCAGTCACCCATTTCAAATGAAGATGAGGTGAGATTCTTTCTTAGAGGGTTGTGTGTCTTTGGATCTCTCTTCCTGAAAAGGCAGTGGAAGCAGAGCATATGTAAATTTTTACAAAGAGGTGGGTGGACTCTTGGTAAGAAAGGGGGTGTAATAGGCTATCGGGGATGGGTGGGATGTAGATTTGAGGTTAATATTGAATCAACTATGATCTTATTAAATGGTACCACAGGTTTGAGGGGCTGAATGGCCTACTCCTGCTCTTTGTTCACAACAGGGGCAGCACGGTAGCATAGCAGTTAGCACTTCTGCCTCACTGCACCAGTGACCCAGGTTCGATGCCCACGAGTCACTGTCTGAGTTTGCACATTTCTCCCCATGCCTGCATGGATTTCCCCTGGTGCTTCCCACAGTCCAAAGTTGTGCAGGTTAGGTGGATTGGCCATGTTAAATTTTCCCTTAGTATCAGGGGGACTAGCTAGGGTAAATATAAGGGATGATGGGGATAAGGCCTGGGTGGGATTGTGTTTGGTACAGACTTGATAGATCAAATGGCCTTCTTCTGCACTGTAGGATTCTATGATTCTAACATGCAAAGTTGTTAACCAAGATTTAACTATCACACCTTTTGTTAAAGTTATACAGAAATCTCTAAACATCAAGAAAATCAATATAAAGCTGCAGTTTGTACGGCTTTACCAATTAACCACTCAAATAAAAACATTTATAAAAAACAAATTTTTGTCAAAAACATTTGTTTACTGTTTAAATATTAGCAAAAATCAACCTATTATCCAGCTTAAGCATTGGATTTTGTGCCAGTTACAGCAGCACAAACAGTTACACTGCAGAGAAAATTCCCCAGTGAACTGGAGTGATTCCCTTTCCATTTCTTACAATAGTTATCATTTCCATCTCACTGCGTCAAACTGCAAATTAACCCCAGTTTGAAGTGAATTAGAGGAAATTGCTCACTGCAGATACAAGTCCCTGAAGAACCTGGCTCAAACTGATTTAATTCAGCATCATTACAGAGAGCAGAGAAACCTCCACCCTCTCAATCCGGCTCTATTATGATTATTCTAAACCTCAGTGAATATAATCCCGGACAATGCACTGGAAATTAGTCGGAGAATTCGCACCTCTCCATCCCTGAACACCAGCAGAGACAATCACAATGAACACTGATTTTGTAAAAACTTTCCAGGGCCAACTGCAGGTTGTGAAACGGATATACAAATACCTGGAACTCTTGCTTTTTCTCAGCCTGTCTCCAGTACTCATGTTGTACAGAGACAGGGCTTTGACTGAGGCAGAGATGCAGCTTTCAGACAGGGACCAGGACAGTACCAGCCTAATGGCACTGTGGATCTCCAACTTGGTGCATTTGCAATGGATTAGACTCAGTCTCTGCGCCTCTCTGCAGATCCGGAGCAGAACCCGCCTCAACAAGAAGGACAATCTCCTGACTGCCTCCTGGGAGAAGAGTCTGCCCCCTTCCCCGGATTTGCTGCCTCTCCTCAGTAGTTTGCCCATGTCTTGCTCTGTCCATGGGAACTCCTCCAGCTCCGGGAGCCGGGCACATTTGGAGATGTCGCTGAGTTCAGCTTCCTCGGGCAGCATGGTGTTGACAGTGTCCCAGCTGTTATAGCGGCTGTTCATGGTGCTGGGCAGGTAACAGCAGGTCCCCCTGTGAGCTGCCTGCACCGCTGCTGGGTTAGACCTGGAGGAGGAGAGACTGAGAGACCGACACGAATCTCCTGCTCCATAGCCCGAATCCAGAGTCAGATCCTCCAGCGTCCTCAGGCTGGGGTTGTACAGAGCACTCATTGTGCAGCTGTTTGTACAAAGTCCCGGCTGCAATCAGGCTGGAATCACGCTGCAATCAGGCTGGAATCACGCTGCAATCAGGCTGGAATCACGCTGCTGTCCAAATCCTTTCTTTAGAACATATTTTTACAAATAGGTGATTGCATGCTCAATAAGAATTTGCAACAACTCGCAGCAACTTCCCAACTGTCCCGAAATCCCAAACTGCTTCCCAACTTTTCCAAACTGCTTCCTCACTCCGGATATTCCAGCAAAATCTCAAAGGCACAAAAATGCTGCTAATATCTGTTTTAATCTTTTAACAATCCTGCTGCAGCTAGAAACTCCTCTCTGGAGCTCCTCTTAACCCGGCTTCACCCACAGAAACAATCCCTCCCTGTACAGCTGCCAGCCTGCCCGGGAAAGGAACAGCTTTCAGATCCCTGTCTCTCAGCCTCTTCCCCTGGTCTCAGTCTGTCTCCCTCTCCCTCTGGTCTTTCCTCCCCTTTCTCTATTTATCTATCTGTTTCTCTCTCCCTCCTTCTCGCTGTCTCTCCCTTTCTGTCTCTCCCCTTCTGTCTCTCTCCCACTCCCACTCTCTCTCTCCCTTCCTTTCCCTCTCTCTGTCTATCTCTCTGTCTATCTGTCTGTCTCTCTCTCCCTATCTCTCTCTCTCTCTCTCTCTCTCTGTCTCTCTCCCCTTCTCTCTCTCTCCATTCACTGATTCTCTCAATCGCCACTTCCAGCTTCTTGTTCAGACTTCGCCGGGGCTCCTGTCGCTCACTCTGCACAGCCAATCACAATACACAATGCAAATTCAACTTCAAAATTTAACCAATCGCAGCTCAAATATGATCTGGAAAAAGTCAAACTAGCCAATGGGATCAGAGAATGAAACACTGATTCAAAGGATTCCCAGTGTAATCTGGTGTAGATTCCCATTCCCAATGTCATCCTGGTCTGTGTAGATTCCCATGATGTGGAGATCCTGGTGTTGGACTGGGATAAACACAATAAGAAATCTCACAACGCCAGGTTAAAGTCCAACAGAATTATTTGATAGTAACACCACAAGCTTTCGGAATGTTGTTCCTTCGTCAGGTGAGTGAAGAGTTCTGATCACAAACAGCATATAAAGGCACACACAGTTTACAGAATACTATTAGAATGCGAGTCTTTACAGCTAATCTGTTATTCAATCCTAAAGGTGCAGACAATGTGAGTGGAGATAGCATTAAGCACAGGTTAAAGAGATGTGTATTGTCTCCAGACAGGACAGTTAGTGACATGTTGCAAGTTCAGACAAGTCATGGGGGTTACAGACAGTGTGACAAGAACCCAAGATCCCGGTTGAGGCCGTCCTCATGTGTGCGGAACTTGAATAGCAGATTAGCTGTAAAGACTCACATTCTAATCAGTATTCTTAAACTGTGTGCACCTTTATATGCCCTGTTTCTAATCAGAAATCTCCACTTATCTGCCAAAGGAACAGCGTTCCAAAAGCTTGTGGCATTACTATCAAATAAACCTGTTGGACTTTAACCTGGTGTTGTGAGACTTCTTACAAGATTCCCATTCCCAATGTAATCCTAGTCTGTGTAGATTCTCATTAAGAAGTCTCACAACACCAGGTTAAAGTCCAACAGATTTATTTGATAACAAAAGCCACTAGCTTTTGGAGTGCTGCTCCTTCGTCAGGTGAATGGGAGTTCTGTTTACAAACAGGGTATATAAAGACACAAACTCAATTTACAGAATAACAATTGGAATGTGAGTCTTTACAGGTAATCAAGTCTTAAAGATACAGACAATGTGAGTGGAGAGAGGGTTAAGCACAGTTTAAAGAGATGTGTATTGTCTCCATCCAGGAGAGTTAGTGAGATTTTGCAGACCCAGACAAGTTGGGGGGGTTACAGATAGTGTGACATGAACCCAAGATTCTGGTTGAGATTGTCCTCATATGTGTGGAACTTGGCTATCAGTCTCTGCTCAGTGACTCTGCGCTGTCGTGTGTCGTGAAGACCCTCTTGGAGAATGCTTACCCAAAGATCAAAGGCCGAATGCCCGTGATCACTGAAGTGTTCACCAACAGGAAGAGAACACTCTTGCCTGGCGATTGTTGAGCAGTGTTCATTCATCCGCTGTCATAGTTTCTGCATGGTCTCCCTAATGTACCATACCTCGAGACATTTTTTCTTGCAGCATATCAGGTAGACAAAGTTAGCCAAGTTGCAAGAGTATGTACCGTGTATCTGGTGGATGGTGTTCTCAGGTGAGATGATGCCATCCGTGTTGCTGATCTGATATGTTTTTGCAGAGGTTGCTGTGGCAGGGTTGTGTGGTGTCATGGTCACTGTTCTCCTGAAGGCTTAGTTTGCTGAGACAACATTTGTTTGAGATTGTGCAACTGTTTGAAGACAAAAAATGGGGATATGGGGATGGCCTTGGTGAGATGTTCATCTTTATCAATAATGTGTTGAAATCTCTGGAGAAGATGTCGTAGCTTCTCTGCTTCGGGGAAGTACTGATGATGAAGGGTACTCTGTCCGCCATGTCCCAAGTATGTCTTCTGAAGAAGTCAGTGCGGTTTCTCACTGTGGAATGTAGAAACTGTCAATCGATGAGTCGAGCACCATATCCTGTTCTTATGAGGGCATCATTCAGCATCTGGCGGTGTCTGTTGCGATCCTCCTTATCTGAGCAGATCCTGTGTATACGGAGGGCTTGAAGTAGGCTTCTTTAATATGATTAAGGTAAAAGCTGGAAAAAAGGAGCAATATGAGATTATTTATGGGCTTGGGGTACAGTGAACTGCTGAAGTGACCATCCTTGATGGAGATGCGTATGTCCAAGAATGCAACCGATTCCAAAGAGTAGTCCATGGTGAGTCTGATGGGGGATGGAACTTGTTGATGTCATCATATAATTGTTTCAAAGATTGTTCACCATGAGTCCAAAGGAAGAAAATGCCATCAATGTATCTAATGTATAGCATCAGTTGAAGGTCCTGTGTGGTGAAGAGGTCTTGTTCAAACCTGTGCATGAAGATGTTGGCATATTGAGGTATGAATTTGGGCCCTATGGCTGTTTCGTGTGTCTGATAAAGAACTGATTGTTGAAGGTGAAGATATTGGAGTCCAAGATGAAGCGGACGAGTTGTAAAATTGCATTTGGAGACTGACAGTTGAATACTGAGGCAGCTACAGTAATATCATTGTTGTGGGGGATGCTGGTGTAAACTGTTGAGACATCTATTATGACCAGGAGTGTCCTGATTCAACGGCTCCATGTGTACTGAGTTTCTATAGGAAATCTGTAGTGTTGCGACAAAAGCTGGGGGTTCTTTCTACAATGGGTTTCAGGATGCCTTTAACATAGTTGGAGAGGTTTTTGCATCAGGTCCCATTGCCTGATACGATGGGATGGCTGGGTGTGTTTGCCTCGTGTATCTTCGGGACGCAGTAGAGACCTCCAACACGGGGAGTACATGGGATGAGAGCACAGAGTTAGGAAGTTCAGGATCCAGTCACAGAGAGAGGTGCCGAGGCTCAGCCATGAGTTTGGATATGAGTTTCCGAGGAATAATAGTGTTGAAGGCTGAGCTGTAGTCAATAAATAGGAGTCTGACATAAGTGTCCTTGTTACCTAAGTATTCTAGGGTAGGGAGAGGGTGGTGCAGGGCCAGGGAGATGATGTCTGCTGTGGACCTGTTGCGATGGTAGCAAATTATAGTGGATCCAGGTAGTCCGGGAGGCTGGAATTAATTCGTGCCAATGATTAATCTTTTGAATCTTTTGAAGCACTTTATAATAATGGATGTCAGAGCCACTGGCCAATAGCCACTAAGGCACAGTGCCTGAGTTTTCTTAGGTACCGGGATGGTGATCGTCTTCTTGAAGCAGATAGGGGCCTCAGATTGTAGTTAAGAGAGGTTGACGATGTAATCCTGTATGTAATCCTGGTCTGTGCAGATTCCCATTCCCAATGTAATGTAATGTAATCCTGGACATTCTGGTCTGTGTAGGTTTATGATTTCACTCTATTCCTGATGTTGAATTGTCTACTTAGTCATACAAGACATGGGGGGTGTGGTCAACTGTGTGTAATGTGTTAACTGTCATATGTGGGAAGTCCTCATATCCCTCATCTGTATCCTAGGTGACCACATGTGCAGGCACTTGACACAGCATAACAATCAGGGCTATGGGCCAAGTGTTGGCAAGTAGGATTAGGTGGGAGTTCAGGTGTTTCTAATGTGTTAGTGCAGACTCAATGGGCTGAAGGGCCTCTTCTGTCCTGTATGATACTATGATTCAAGTGAAAATGAAGGTTCCATTTTTGAAACACGGATATTCAGGAAGTACTGGACAGACCCCACAGGAAGAGGTCACTCTAGGAATGAACACAGTAAACATTCCTTCCGAAAGCCAATGGTGACCCAACAAAGCAGATGGATTGTTATTAAGGAAAAGTTAATCCCACAAGAAAGCAAAAATAGAATCATATGAACACAACTACATGTCAGGAACAGGAAATACAGTAAAATTTTTAAAAGTTTATGTCTTAGTTGCAAATAGGTTTACATTAACACTGTAATGAAGTCACGTGAAAATTTCCTAGTCGCCACGCTCTGGCACTTGTTCAGGTCAATGCACTCTGAACCAGCATGACTTTGAACTGTGAGATGAAACTGGAGCACTCGGAAGAAACCCACGCAGGCAGGGGGAGAATTTGAAGACTCCATACAGACAGTGACCCAAGCCAGGAATCAAACCCAGGTCCCTGGCACTGTGAGGCAGCACTGCTAACCACTGTGCCACCTTGACACAGGATTGTAAAGTCCTGCATTTCACAACCTCCTTGTTTGTGTTTCCACTTCCCCGTGCTTTGTATTTTGCAAATGGCTGCACCCACCATGTGGGCAATGATCACTCACCCATGTGTGAGATGTCTGAAACTTTGTACAGATTCTTTGACAGGTTCCCCTGTCAGCACAGCTTCAGTATGGGATTGGATCATTTACCCAAAGGTATCAGTTTCATTGTTAATTAATTTTGAAAAAGATCTTTTGTTTTACTATAGCTGTTTGCAAAATGGATTTGTCTCAGTCAAGAGTCTCTGGAATATAATACATGCTGGGTGGGGTGGCTGCAGACTCCACAGATACTTTCAGAGAGAACTCTGAGAATATCAGTGTCTTTGTAAACCTTGCCTCCTGTCATCTCCTTGGCTGGGTTCAGTGACTGGGGAGCGGGGGGAGGACGGTTTGGAGAGGAATTCTCCAGGATGGATTGTGTCTCTTGATGGACCTGGTTTGAATGTGATTTTTCAATGTGTTCAGTGCTGGAAATCAGAAACAAAAAGCACAAATGTGAAACTGTAGCTCCAATAGTTTCAGTCGAGAGAGATGGTTTTCCAGTGTGGATCGTGTTCAAGTGGCACGGGACAGCAGAATCGAGGGTAAAGAGTTTTGCACGTTCAGTGATCTCATTGCAATCCTGCCAGCCACCACACCCAGATATAATGTAGACTCTGGGGGGCTTGGAGGCCTATTGCAAACCCCAGGTGGGCAAGAAAATGGCTGGGCATTGCCAAGGTGCTGAAGTAATGCCAAGCTGGTGGAACCTGAGGGGGTGGGACTTGAGGGCGTGAGGCAGGAATCAGGAGGGGGAGGGGCTTAAAGTGAGACCCAAGGCCTCAATGCCCTGATGTTGATGATCTTCATTGTGGACCGTGGTGGGGAAACATGCCTTCAGTGAGGGGGGTGGGGGGGCGGTGTGGACAACCTGATATTTACTTTGGGGGGGAGGGTACTTCAATTTGAGATTGGGATATCCCTTTGAAAATGGTGCCAATCTCTGTGAAGCCAGGTTTGCTGCCATCTATAGACCCTCATCTCTCTCAGAACCGGTGAGTAAATTGTGACTGACGTGCTGGCCTGATTCACACTGACTTTCTCACCCAAAATATGGGAACATTCTGTCCAGGTTATTAAAAAATACCGTAACTGCCCAAATCAAGATGCTTTTGCATTGCTGGAATCTATCTAATTCAGTCTCACTCAAAAACATGTTCCTCCTTTGCGATTTTAGTGGAATCTAACTCCTGCAAAGAGTAAGACTTTCCTGTACCACAATTTCAGTTCCATGTTAATAATGTCAAAGCAACAGGTCCCAACACTCCTCCAAATGTGACCAGAATAAGAACGGTCAGACCTCCAGAGTGTCTGAATTTATAAAATCAGTGTGAGGGGGTGACCTGTAAAGATTCTATTGTGAATCTGTTGGGTAAAAAGGGCAGGTGCAGTGTAAGAGTGTCTGGCAAAATAGTCATTGTTGAGAGCCTCACTGAACAAACCCTAAAAGCATCTTTAAAGGACATTTTCCACTCACCGGATCACTAATGTCTCGTGTTGCTCAATGTCCTGCACCCACTCACGACTCAAACTCAACCATTCCCTAACATCACACTCCATGCATGTTCCTGAACGGAGCTGCTTGAAGATCCTGGCCCTACATTATCGACTCTTGCTCAGCAACTCTCTGAAGACCTATGGCAGATGTGTTCTATCACATCTACAGGTTCCCCTTTATTCAATTTTCTTTATTCCTTATACAAATATGTCAGACAAATTAATCAAAAATGATTTCTCTTTCACAAAACCATGTTGACTTTGTCTGGTTGCCTTGAGATTTTCCAAGTGCTCCCTGATGACTGCCTTCATAATAGATTCAAGCAATTTGCCAACAATAGATATTAATCTGACTGGCTGCTGCTTCCAGCTTTCTACCTCTCTCTGATCTTATATAGAGGAGTCACATTAACTCTTTTCCAATCTGACAGGACTCTCCAGAATCCAGGGAATTTAATACATCCTAGCTAGTTAATGCAATCACAATATTTAGATTGATGAATTGCCAATCTAAGATGGTCAGCCCAGAGAGAGATAGGAACGCAGCCTCAAGATAACGGAAAATATGTCATGGTGTAAAAATTACAGTTGCCGTTAGAAACTCTCGATGCTTTCATCTGGATCTCATCTCAATGAAGTATGACTTTTAATTTAGTGAACACAGGAATATCCCTGAAAGTAGGCAGTCAAGTGGATAAAGTTGTTAAGAAGGCTTATGGAGTCTTAGCTTTTATTGGTAGGGGGATTGAATTTAGGAGCCGCAGCATCATGTTGCATCTGTACAAAACTCTAGTGCGGCCGCACTTGGAGTATTGTGTGCAGTTCTGGTCGCCACATTATAAGAAAGATGGGGAGGCATTGGAGAGGGTACAGAGGAGGTTTACCAGGATGTTGCCTGGTATGGAGGGCAGGTCCTATGAAGAGAGGTTGAAGGATTTGAGGTTGTTTTCGTTAGAAAGGAGGCGGCTAAGAGGGGATCTTATTGAAGCATATAAGATGATTAGAGGGTTTGATAGGGTGGACAGTGATAGCCTTTTTCCTAGGATGGAGAAAGCTAGCACGAGGGGACACAGCTTTAAATTAAGGGTATGAGTTATAGGACGGATATCAGAGGTAGGTTCTTTACTCAAAGAGTGATTAGGGAGTGGAATGCCCTGCCTGCAGCTGTTGTAGATGCGCCAAGTTTGGTGGCGTTTAAGAGGTTAGTTGATAAGTATATGGATGAGAAGGGCATGGTTTAGTTAGGAGGGGCATTGCTTTTTATTTTGGTCGGCACAACATCGAAGGCCGAAGGGCCTGTTCTGTGCTGTATTGTTCTATGTTCTATGTTCTATGTACTGAAATATGAATACAGTTCATATTTATTTGTTACCAAATATTAACTATATTAAAGAAGTTTTTTTCCTGATTTACAGCAATTGGCCTAGATGTTTGGGACAAGTTAATGTCAGACAAATAGAATGATGGTTCAAGATAAACATCAGTTATTTTCAGGACCAGTGTTACTGACCAAGTAAGTTAAATTCCATAATTGTTACACTGGATTCTGAATTTCTTTATGGATTTTTTTGGACCAAGTTGCAAACTTCTCTCCATTTTGTGATGAAATTATTTAACTTGATTATTCTGTGAATGATAGAATTCCATTTCTTATACCAATATCCAAGAGTTTATTTTCATTTATAAAATAACAATAAACAGATTGGCTACATTGAAATTACACCAATCAGTCCTTTTAATTTTAATTAAAACTGATTTAACAAGTTCTGCAGATTGCAATGGGTTTAATATTTCTCATGATGTAAAGATGCCGGTGTTGGATTGGGGTGGTAAGAACTCAGTAAGAATTTAGCAACACCAATTATTAATCCAACCGATTTATTTGATAGTAAAAAAGCGAGCTTTCAACACTCTTGTGTCTTCCTCAGGCAAATGCAGTGTTAATATTTCTCCAGCACCTTTTAACCAGTAGAAGTGGTGTGTTAAACTGCCATCTTGTGGACACACACAGTAATGACCTGCAGGTTAGACAGGCAGCTTTTCCAAACAGCTATGTATGGAACAGCTTGGTTCAGTAAGAATTTAGCAACACCAATTTTAAATCCAACCGATTTATTTGATAGTAAATTTGCAAGCTTTCAACACTCTGTGTCTTCGTCAGGCAAATGCTGGAAATCACAGGTCGATAAAATGATGTCTCCAGAGTTATACTGAACCTTTCTATTTGCTAAATAACAAAAGTAGCAAAAGTTACCCCATAAATAAAAGGTGCAATCCCACAGCAAGCTAAGGGTAAACACATTGAAATGCATCAGTGTTGGTTCAAATTATAACACACTCACCTTCAAATGTCACAGATTTAAACCCCATTCCAGGATTTGAACAAAGAACATCCACTGGGAGATTTAGAAGTGAGGGGGAGACCTGATAGAAATCTATGAGATTACGAGTGGCATGGACAGAGTGGATAGTCAGAAGCTTTTTCCCAAGGTGGAAAAGTCAATTGTTAGGGAGCGCAGGTTTAAGTTGCAAGGGGCAAGGTTTAAAGGAGATGTACGAGGCATATTCTTTACAGTAAGAAGTCTCACAACACCAGGTTAAAGTCCAGCAGGTTTATTTGGCAGCACAAGCTTCTGGAGTCTCACTTCTTCATCAGGTGAGTGAAGAATTGTGTTCACAAACAGGGCATATAATGACACAAATTCAATTTACAAGATAATAGTTGGAATGCAAGTCTTTACAGGTAATCAAGTCTTAAAGATACAGACAATGTGAGTGAAGAAAGGGTTAAGCACGGGTTAAAGAAATGTGTATTATCTCCAGCCAGGACAGTAAGTGAGATTTTGCAAGCCCAGGCAAGTCATGTGGGTTACAGATAGTGGGACATGAACCCAAGATCCCAGTTGAGGTGATCCTTAAGTGTGCAGAACTTGGCTATCAGTCTCTGCTCAGCGACTCTGCACTGTCATGTGTTGTGAAGGCTGCCTTAGAGAATGCTTACCAAAAGATCAGAGGACAAATGCCCATGACTGCTGAAGTGTTCCCCAACACGAAGAGAACATTCTTGCCTGGTGAATGTCGAGTGGTGTTCATTCATCCGTTGTCATAACCCCCATGACTTGCCTAAGCTTACAAAATCTCACTAACTGTCCTGGCTGCAGACAATACACATCTCTTTAACCATGTTTAACCCTCTCTTCACTCACATTGTCACTACCTTTAAGACTTGATTACCTGTAACGACTCACATTCCAACCATTATCTTGTAAATTGATTTTGTGTCTTTATATGCCCTGTTTGTGAACACAAGTGCTCACTTCCCTGAAGAAGGAGCTTGATGCTCTGAAAGCTAATGGCTTTTGTTACTAAATAAATCTGTTGGACTTTAACCTGGTGTTGTGAGATTTCTTACTGTGTTTACCCCAGTCCAATGTTGGCTTCTCCACATCATGGCAGATTTTTTATACAAAGGTTGGTGAGTGCCTAGAACTCGCTGCTGGGGAGGTAGTGGAAGTAACTACAGTAGTGACTTTTAAGGGGCATCTTGACAAATATATGAATAGGATGGGAATAGAGGGATCTGGTCTCCGGAAGGGTAGAGGGTTTAGTTCAGTCGGTGCAGGCTTGGAAGGTTCCTTTGGATGAGACAGTAAACAGAGATCCTCCTCATTGCTCTACAGAGCAGATGTAGAGATCCCATCTCACTATTGAAATTGAGTTCTCCAACTGTCCATATTAGCATTTATGCCTCCAATCCAGTGGATGTGGTGTTTTTGGATTTCCAAGAGGCGATTGATAAAGTGCCTCACAAAAGATTGCTGCAGAAGGTTAGGGTGCAGGGAGTCGGGGGTAGGGTGTCAGACTGGATAGAGGATTGGTTGTCTAATAGAAAGCAGAGAGGAGGTATTAATGGGTGCTATTCTGATTGGCAGCTGGTGACTAGTGGAGTGCCCCAAGGTTCGGTGCTGGGGCCTCAACTATTTACCATTTACATAGATGATCTGGAGGAAGGGGCTGAGTGCAGGGTGACAAAATTTGCTGACGACACAAAGATGAGTGGAAAAGCAAATTGCATGGAGAGTGTGGAAAGCCTGCAGAGGGATCTGGATAAGTTGAGTGAATGGGCAAGGACCTTCCTCGCTGGGTGGAGGCTTCCTCGCTGAATATATTTAAGTCAAGAGTGGATAGGTTTTTGATTGACAGGGGAATTAAGGGTTATGGGGAGAAAGCGGGAAAGTGGTACTGAATCACTACAGATCAGCCATGATCTTATTGAATGGCGGGGCAGGCTCGAGGGGCTGGATGGCCGACTCCTGCTCCTATTTCTTATGTTCTTATTATCAATATCACCAAAAGTTTAATGTTCAATGTTAGATGTTGCTAATGTGCCTGCTTCCACTACTTCCTCTGTCAGCATGTTCCACTGCTCCCCTGTGTGAAAAACAGCCCCCGCACATCTCCCTTAAACTTTCTCCCTTCTCACCTTGAATCTCGTAATTGATACTTCCACTCGGGAAAAAGCCTCTGAACATCCACCCTGTCTGTGCCTCTCATCATTTTGTAGACTTCTATCAGATCTCCCAGGAGCTCTGTCTTTCCAATGGAAACACTCCTAGTTTATTTAACCTCTCCTCACAGTCAACACCTTCGAGACCAGGCAACGTTCTGGTGAACCTTCTCTGCACTCTCTCCAATGCTTCCACTTCCTTCTGGTAGTGTGGTGACCAGAACTGCATGGTATACTTCAAATATGGCCTGACCAAAGTTTTTTATATCTGCAGAATGATTTCTCAACTCCTGTACTCAGTGCCCAGGTTGATGAAATGCCAAATGCCTTCTTAATCACCTTGACCACCTGTGTTGCCACTTTTAGGGAACTATGGATCTGCACACCCAGATCCCTCTGTATGTTAATGTTCCTAAGGATTCTGCCAGTTACAGTATAATTTATACCTAAATTTGATCCTCTGAAATATATCATCTCATATGTGTCTGGATTAAATTCAATCGATTTCTCTGCCTAAGCCTCCAATCTATCTATATTCTGCTGTATCCTCTGACTATCAGCAACTCTACCAATCTTTGTGTTATCCACAAACTTACTAATCAGACCCTTTACATTTTCATGCAGATTATTTATATATAGTGGAAATAACAGAGGTCCCCGCACTGATCCGGAACACGATTAGCTCCTTTTGTTTTAATTGCTAAAGCACACTTCTTGCCTTTAAGAGGCTATCAGGTTTAATCTTGAGTCTTGCTTTGACTCAAGCTATGGATCCGAAAGTATTCTCAAATACCTTGCTATACTTTTCTAGTTTCTGAAGCATGTTCTTGTCACTAACCAATTGGTTAACTGCTCTCAGTTAAGCTTGTTTTTGAATAACCATGTTCTTCCAGAGTGCAGGAAAATCTCTCTTCCCTGTGTGCAGAGGCAACAGTATTGTCTGACTGTCAGACTTCTATTTCAGCCATGAAATATCCCCTCAGCGCAACGACGTTCTTGGTATAAATTTACAGGGTTTTGTTTGATGGTTTTAGTAGCAAATGTTTGATCTTCTGATTAGATATATTTCTTGAGATGAGTGATACAGCTGCTCCTGTATCCATTTCCATCTTTACCTCTTTCCCGTTTAACTCTGGATAAGACCATAAGACCATCATGCCATAAGATATAGGAGCAGAATTAGGCCACTCGGCCCATCGAGTCTGCTCCACCATTCAATCATGGCTGATATTTTTCTCATTCCCATTCTCCCACCTTTTACCCATAACCCCTGATCCCCTTACCAATCAAGAATCTATCTATCTCTATCTTAAAGACACTCAATGGCCCAGCCTCTACAGCCTTCTGCGGCAAAGAGTTCCACAGGTTCACCGCATTCTGGCTGAAGAAATACTCTGTTCTAAAGGATTGTCCCTTTAGCCTGAGGTTGTGCCCTTTGGTTCTAGTTTTCCTACTAGTGGAAACATCCTCTCTACGTCCAGTCTATTCAGGACTTGCAGTATCTTGTAGGTTGGAATAAGATCCCCCCTCATCCTTCTAAACTCCAATGAGTACAGACCAAGAATCCTCAATCATTCCTCATACGACAAGCTCCTCATTCCAGAGACATTCTTTTGAACCTCCTCTGGACCCTTTCCAAGGCCAGCACATCTGACCAGAGCCTTATACAGCCTCAGAAGTATATCCCTGCTCTTGTATTCTAGCCTTCTCGATGTGAATATTAACATTGCATTTGTCTTCCTAACTGCTGACTGAACCTGCACATTAACCTTAACAGAATCTTGACCAAGAACTTCCAAGTCCCTTTGTGTTTCTGATTTCCTAGGCATTTCCCCATTTAGAAAATAGTCCATGCCTCCATTTCTCCTTCCAAAGTGTATAGCCTCACACTTTTCCACATTGTATTCCATCTGCCACTTTGCTCACTCTTCTAACCTGCCCAAATCCTTCTGCAACCGCCCTGCTTCCTCAATACTACCTTCTAGATATCTTTTATCACCTGCAAACTTGGCAACAGTGCCCTCAGTTCCTTCTTCCAAATCGTTAATGTATACTGTGAAAGATTGTGGTCCCAACACTGACCCCTGAGGCACACCATTAGTCACTGGCTGCCATCCTGTAAAAGAACCCTTTATCCTCACTCTCTGCCTTCTGCCAGTCATCCTCTATCCATGCCAGGATCTTACCCTTAACATCATAGGTTCTTAACTTATTTAACAGGCTCCTTTGTGGCACCTTATCAAAGACCTTTTGGAAATCTAAATAAATCACGTCTGTTAGTTCTTCTTTATCTAACCTCCTTGTTACCTCCTCAGAGAACTCTAACTGTTTTGTCAGGCATGACCCACTGACAAAGTCATGCTGACTCAGTCCTACTTTACCAAGCACTTCTAAGTACTCCACTATCTCATCTTTAATAATGGACTCTAAAATCTTACCTATGATTGATGTCAGGCTAAACAGCCTATAATTTTCCATCTGCTGCCTCCTTCCCTTCTTAAACAGCAGTGTTACATTTAGCTACCTTCCTGCTTCCAGTGATTCCTGAAAGATCACCACCAGTGCCTCCATAATTTCCTCAGCTATCTCTTTTAGAACGCTGGGGTGTAGTCCATCCGGTTCAGGTGATTTATCCACCGTCAGGCCTTTCAGTTTCCCCAGAACCTTCTCCTTAGTGATGGCCAGTACACTCACTTGTGCCCCCTGACTCTCCTGGAGCTCTGGCATCTCATTGGTGTCTTCCAGCGTGAAGACTGATGCAAAGTAACTGTTCAGTTCCTCTGCCATTGTTTTGTTTCCTATTATTACTTCACTAGCCTCATTTTCCAGTGGTCCAATGTCTATTTTTACCTCTCTCTTGTCTTTTATATAGTATTATATATCTTCTTTTATATTACTAGCTAGCTTACATTCATATTCATCTTCTTCTCACTTATTGCTTTTTTTAGTTGTCCTCTGCTCTATTTTAAAGGCTTCCCAATCCTCTAGCTTCCCATGAATCCTTGCCACTTTGTATGTTTTTCCTTTTGCTTTAATGCTGTCCTTGACTTCCCTCATCAGCCATGGATGCCTCGTCCTCTCGTTAGTCTGTTTCCTCCTCCTTGGGATGAATTTCTGTTGTGCTTCCCGAATAACCCCCCGAAACTCCTGCCATTGCTGTTCCACTGTCTTTTCTGCTGGGCTCCTTTTCCAATCAACTCTGACCAGCTCCTCCTTCACGTCTTTGTAGTTACCTTTATTTAATTGTAATACCGTTACATCCGAATTGCAGGGTAAATTCTATCATATTGTGTTCACTGCTCCCTAAGGGTTCCTTCACCGTAAGTTCCCTAATCAAGTCTCCCTCATTACACATCACCAAATCCAGAATTGCCTGTTCCCTAGTAGGCTCTGTCACAAGCTGCTCCAAAAAAACCATCTCTCAGACATTCCATAAATTCCTTTTCTTGGGATCTACCATCTATCTGATTTTCCCAGTCCACCTGCATATTGAAGTTCCCTCATAATTACTGTGATATTGCCTTTTCTGTCTCTGATTTAGTGCCTTCAAGGGTCATGCCAAACTCACAATTCTTTGCCTGCTTAACATTGCTACAAATTGCAATATTGTTTTACCCTCCTCTTGGCTCCATTGATGGAATTTGAATCTCTCAGCAATTATTAGTGGTTTGGCTGAAAATTGAGGTTCAAGAATCTTGGTCAGTTCCTTGTCAGTTTTTCACCAGGCTTCTCAGGATGGACAAGATTGTGTAGTTGTGTCAAGGTTTTACAACCTACTATGCAAAGGAACGTAACTACTCTAACTTCATCTGGTATCGTGTTTTCTGCAAGATAACATTGAAATCTTTCTTTGTAAGCATTTCATGTTGCCATTGAATACTTCCAAAATGCCCTCCTCCTTGCCATTACCGGTTTTTAGATAATTTTATTTCTTTAACTTCCTTCACTCTTCCCTTTTCTCTTCCTTTTCAATTTATATTCTTTTGTTGTTTCTTTAAATGTGTTGTTTTTTGGAGCTGTAGCTTTTTTTTACAATATGCAGTCACCAATTCAATCTAAAACAGAAATATTTGGGTTTCAATTTCTGTTTGGTTTTGTTAGTATAATTTCATTCTTGGAGTAAGAGCATTCCCTTTTTATTAACAGAATGTAAACTCTACCTCTCTGAATTTTATGTGTGAGGATTCCAATGTTGCATCTCACAATGACCAAAGACTCACAGTTTAGTAAATTCTCCCTGGGTTTACCAGAAAGTCAACTAATTATTTTTTTGAAACTGCCTACTGATGAATTCGTATTATTTCCTCAATTTCTGGAAGGATTTGTTGACTTTGATTTCTTTTGCAGTCGATTCACTGGTGGGTAGTTTGTTCTGGTTTCCCGCCTCCGATTTTTGGTTCTCTCCAAGTCGTGGTTGAGAAAGAAAAGAAGTTAAGATTAGTTTGGAATACTTCCTTTCAATTCAGAAGGATTCTTTCAAAAATAAATCACTATTCCCAGCATTTTCCAATCTCTGATTCCCATAGCTGATTTTACTGTAATGCTGGGGTGGTCTCCTGGAAATCCTTCCTTGCCACCTGACTTTTTTTGATAATTTTGTTGGAAAATTCTCTCTTTACCAGTTTTGTTTGAAACTGATATTTGCTGGAAAATGCACCTCGTTGCCAGTTTATCTTTTACTATTACATATTAATGTATTCAGCTCACTTTATAGCAAGATAAAAGAATGAAAGTGTTGCCAGATGGGGAGGTTCCTTTACCAGTTGGTCAAGCTTTATTAGATCAGTGTTGCTTGCTTATAGTCCAGAATGGAAAAGAGAGAAAAACCCTCAAATATCTCTGATAATGTCACCACACATTATGTGAGTAGTCAGACAGAGATACATTAGCTTACAATGATTCACAATTATATATATAGAATTATATAACTTATATTACGTAAAATAATTTACCTCTAGAAGCTGATGTAAGATTCTACAGTGGAAATTTGGCAGTGGACATTTGATGGGATTACCAGCTGTAAAGGGGCAGATCAAACTAACAGATTAAGTTACCGTATGCCTTGTCTATTTTGGGCAGGGATTCGAGCTCTCCACACTAGGTCCTTATTAGGGAGACTATATCGAAACTTCACAACACAGTTACTGAGCGTCAATTTAGTTCCCTTTCCATTAACACAAACACCACTTTAGCTGTCCTGTTCTGCACAGAAAAATCAAATGAAATGGGTAAGTGTAGAGGAAGTGTAACAGTTCAGTATGTTAGTCACATACACAATCACAAATTGAGTTTTAAAATTTACTGAATTCCTTTACAGGAATTTTTTCCTGACTAACTCAGCAGGAATATTGTGTATGGAGTTCCACATTGAATTTAGGAATTACCAAACAATTTATATTGGCTGTGGTTTTAACTGCCATTGCTGTTTCCTCCAGGACAGATACTCACGATCAGGAACCGAATTACACTGTCAAAATTGTGCTCCACTGATGTCAACTGAACCAATGCGAGGTTTTAACTGAAGACCGAGGAAACCTCCCATCCAATCCTGACCTGCCAGGAAAGACTGGCAGCACAGTGACCAGAGAACCGGATAGTGGCAGCACAGTGACCAGAGGACTGGCCAGTCACAGCACAGTGACCAGAGGACCAGATAGTGACAGCACAGTGACCAGAGGACTGGCCAGTCACAGCACAGTGACCAGAGGACCGGATAGTGACAGCAGAGTGACCAGAGGACCAGACAGTGATAGTAGCAAGCGGAATATAAGCAAAATAAAAGCAAGGTAAGATTCTTATTCTTATATCTTTTTTAAGTGCACAAGGACAGAGATGGCAAGTAAGACATGCTTCTCCTGCGAGATGGGAAGATCCGAGAACTTTCTAGCATTCTTGACGACTATGTCTGCAGGAAGAATGTCCAGCTCCTCACATACTGTGAGGTTCGGTTAGAGCAGCAGCTGGATACGTACAGCACTGCAGATACATACTGTTTTGCAAAGCATATAGGGGGTAGAGAGTATGATAGGCACTCGCTCCAGGTCACACCACAGGTCCAGACAGGCAGATGGGAAATTGCCGGGAGAGGCAGGCAGGTAAGGCAGGAATCTCCTGTGGCTATTCCCCTCTCAAACAGGTATACCATTTTGGATATTGTCGGGGAAGAGGTGGCCTCTTAGGGGAAGATACCAGCAGCAGCTGGGTTTGTGACAACGCAACTGGTTCTCGATAATCAGAGGCAGAGACAGATGTTTCTACAGCCATGAATAAGACTCCCTGGCATTGCCTCCCTGGTGCCAGAGTCCTGGATGTCTCTGCATAGGTACAGGACAACCTGAAATAGGAAGGTAAACAGACAGATGTCATTGTCCACATTGGCACTAATGACATAGGCGGGAAGAAGGAAGAGGTCCTGTGAAGACAACTCAGGGAGTTAGATAAAGAGCTAAAAAGCAGGACTTCAAGGGTAGTAATCTCAGGATTACTTCCTATGCCACGTATGAGTGAGGTTTAGAGCAGGGAGATAGTACAGTTGAACACATGGCTAAAGAGTTGATGTAGGAGAGAAGACTTTAGATATATGGATCACTGAAATGTTTTCTGAGGAAGAAGGGTCCTGTAAAAAGACAGGTTGCACCTCAACTGGAGAAGCACCCATATCCGGGATGGAAGATTTGCTAGTGTTATTCAGGAGTGTTTAAACTACTGCAGCAGGAGTATGGAAACCAGAACAGGCCACTAAGTACAGAGACTGGGAAAAAAAAGTGAGCCTGAGATAAACATAGCACAGAGTAAGAGCAGGCAGAGGGAAGCCACAGGGATCAGAGGGAGTTAGGTCTGGAGTGCGTTTGTTTCAATGCAAAAAGTATAACAGGTAAGGCAGATGAACAGAGAGCCAGGATTACTGCATGGAATTATGATGTTATTGCCATTACGGAGACATGGTTGAAAGAGTGACAGGACTGGCAGGTTATCATTCTGGGATACTGTTATTTTAGAGGGATAGAGTGGGGAACAAAAGGGGTGAGGGAGTCACATTGCTGATTAGGGAGCAGATCACAGCTGTGTGGAGGGAGGGATCTTGTAGTGAGCAATTATGGATGGAGTTCAGGGATAGGAAGGATGAAATCACAATGTTGTGAGTGTAGTGTAGACCTCCCAACAGCCCACAGGATACAGAGGAGCAGCTATGTAGTCAGATACTGGAAAGGTGTGAAAAAAGCAGGGTAGTTGTGATGAATGACTTTAACTTCCCCCACATTAAGTCCCTTAGAGTGAGGTGCTTGGATGGAGAGCGGTTGATTAGATGTATCCAGGACACAGTCTGTTGACAATCCAACCAGGGAGGGGGACATACTAAACTTCATATCGGAGAATGAGCCAGGCTAGTTAATCAATGTTTCAGGGACAATGGAGGGAAATTATTGCATGGAGCCACAGGAAGTGGGTGAGATCTTTAATGAGTATTTTGTATCGGTATTCACCAAGGAGAAGGACATGACAGATGTTGAGGTCAGGGATGGATGTGTGAACGCTCTAGAGAATGTCAGTATATTGAAGGAGGAAGTGCTGAGTATCCTGAGTTACATTACGGTAGATAAGTCCCCAGGACTGGATAGGATCTGTTCCAGGTTACTGCAGGAGGCAAGGCCTTACTAGATATCTTTACATTTTCTTTGAACACAGGTGAGGTTCCAGAGGACTAGAGAATAGCCAATGTTATTCCCTTGTTTAAGAAAGGAAGCCAGGATAATCCAGGAAGTTATAGGCTGACAGGAGTGGTGGGGAAGCTTTTGGAGAAGATACTGAAGGACAGGATACATGCACATTTGGAAGAAAATGGGCTAGTCAATGACAGGCAGCATGGTTTTGTATGAGGAAGGTCATGTCTCACCAATTTGATTGAGTGTTTTGGCGGGGTGACAATTGATAAGGGAGTGGCTATGGATATAGTTTATATGGATTTTAGTAAAGTGTTTGACAAGACACCACATGGCAAACTGGTACATAAACTAAAATTACATGAGATTCAGGGTGGGCTGCCTAGATGGATACAGAACTGGCTTGATTATAGAAGCAGAGAATAATGGTAGAAGGGTGTTTTTCAGAATGGAAATCTATAGCTAGTGGCATTCTGCAGGGATCAGTGCTGGGAACACTATTGTTTGTAGCATACATAAATAATCTGGAGGAAAACATGGGTGGACTGATTAGTAAGTTTGCTGGGAATTGTCAGAGGATACAACTAGATAGAGATTGATTGGAGACTGGGCACAGCAATGGCGATGGAATTTAATCCAGACAATTGCAAATCTGGGGGGTCAGGTTTAGGTGTGAATTATACTGTAAATGTCAGAATCCTTAGGAATATTAACATACGGAGGGATCTGGGCACACAGATCCACAGTTTCCTAAAAGTGGCAACACACATGGCCAAGATGATTAAGAAGGCTTATGACATGCTTGCCTTCATCAGCTGGGGCATTGAGTACAAGAGTTGGGAAATCATGTTGCAGCTGTATAAAACCTTGGTTAAACTGCATCTGGAGTATTGTAGGCAATTCTAGTCACCATTCTATCAGAAGAATGGGAAATGTTAGAGGAAGTGCAAAGAAGGTTCAGCAGGATGTTGCCTCGTCTCGAGGGTATTGGCTGTGAGGAGAGATTGACTAAAGTCGGATTGTTTTCACTGAAAAGATGGAGGCTGAGGGGAGACCTGATAGAGGTCTATAAAATTATGAGAGACACAGACAGGGTGGATATTCAGAGGCTTTTCCCAGGATGGAACTGTCAATTACAAGGGGGCACAGGTTCAATGTGAGAGGGGGAAAGTTTAAGGGAGATGTGCGGGGGAGGTTTATCATGCAGAGCATGGAGGGAGTCTGGAACACGCTGTCAGAGGAGGTGATGGAAGCAGGCACATTAGCAACAGTTAAGAGGCATCTGGATGGGTACATGAACAGGGAGGGAATAGAGGGACTGAATAAGGGCAGAAGATTTTCTTTAGTTAGTGCATCATAATCGGCACAGGCTTGGAGGGCCGAAGGACCTGTTCCTGTGCTGTACTTTTCTTTGTTCTTTTTTTCTAAGAATGTTATCTTCCTGTTGTGTTGACACTTTACACACGTGAATTGTCAGGCAACAGCGGGCAGCATTCATTGGGTAATGTGCTCTGAATTGAGCACATGACCTATTGGACTGATAGTGAAATGTTAACATAGAACATAGAACATTACAGAGCAATACAGGCCCTTCGGCCCTCGATATTGCATCGACCAGTGGAATCAATCTAATGACCCTCTAACCTAAATTATTCCAATACTTTCCATATGTCTATCCACTGACCATTTGAATGCTGTTAACATTAATCACGCAATCAGCCGTCAATTTGTGATCTTTAGAATGAATTCTGATTGTCTCAATTTTATTGATATAACAAAAACTATTTCTGAAACATCCAAATTGCTTCTATTTCTGCAACATTAGGCTTCAGACATTATTTAACTTTGTTGATTGCTCTTAATTTTTTAAAAGATAAATTTGCTATTATGTCACTGGTGTCAATATATATGATATCTCTGCTTATAGTGGTGTATATGGTTATATAGAATCACAGAGGTTTACAGCATGAAACAGGCCCTTCGGCCCAACTTGTCCATGCTGCCCTTTTTTTGTCGCAAAGCTAATTCCAATTGCCCGCATTTGGCCCATATCCCTTTACACCCAAAGTACCCATGTACTTTCTAAATGCTTTTTAAAAGACAAAATTGTACACCTCTACTACTACATCTGGCAGCTTGTTCCAGACACTCACCATGTGAAACAATTGCCCCTCTGGCAAAGCAGATTATGGATAGATGTGGAGGTCCCAGGGTAGTTATCATGGGTGACTTTAACTTTCCAAATATTGATTGGAACCTTTATAGGTCGAATAGTTCAGATGGGACACTTTTTGTACAGTGTGTGCAGGAGAATTTCCTGACAAAATATGTGGACAAGCCGACAAGAGGTGGGGCCACATTGGACTTGGTACTGGGGAATGAACTGGGCCAAGTATTAGATTTGTTTGTGGGGGAGCACTTTGTAGATACTGACCACAATTCGGTGTCCTTCATTATTGCAATGGAGAGGGATAGGGTCACACGACAGGGCAAGGTTTATAATTGGGGCAGGGTAATTATGATGCAGTTAGGCAAGAAATAGGGATATAAGATGGGAACAAAAACTGTCAGATATGGGCACAAATGAAAAGTGGTTCACAAAGGAGGGTGAATATCTTGTTAAGAGGAAAAAGGAAGCACATGTAAGGATGAAAAGACAAGGTTCAGTTGAGTCGCTTGAGGGAGGTAATTCAGAATGAGTTAAAGAAAGGGCTTAGGAGAGCTAAGATGGGGTATGAGAAGTCCTTGGCGGATCGGATAAAGGAAAACCCCAATGCTTTTTACTCTTACGTGAGAAATAAAAAAATGACCAGGGTGAGGTTAGGGCCAATCGAGGATAATAGTGGGAACATAGAACATAGAACATAGAACAATACAGCACAGAACAGGCCCTTCGGCCTTCGATGTTGTGCCGACCAAAATAAAAAGCAATGCCCCTCCTACTAAACCATTCCCTTCTCATCCATATACTTATCAACTAACCTCTTAAACGCCACCAAACTTGGCGCATCTACAACAGCTGCAGGCAGGGCATTCCACTCCCTAATCACTCTTTGAGTAAAGAACCTACCTCTGATATCCGTCCTATAACTCATACCCCTTAATTTAAAGTTGTGTCCCCTCGTGCTAGCTTTCTCCATCCTAGGAAAAAGGCTATCACTGTCCACCCTATCCAAACCTCTAATTATCTTATATGCTTCAATAAGATCCCCCCTTAGCCGCCTCCTTTCTAACGAAAACAACCTCAAATCCTTCAACCTCTCTTCATAGGACCTGCCCTCCATACCAGGCAACATCCTAGTAAACCTCCTCTGTACCCTCTCCAATGCCTCCACATCTTTCTTATAATGTGGCGACCAGAACTGCACACAATACTCCAAGTGCGGCCGCACTAGAGTTTTGTACAGCTGCAACATGATGCTGCGGCTCCTAAATTCAATCCCCCTACCAATAAAAGCTAAGACTCCATAAGCCTTCTTAACAAACTTGTGCATTGAATCAGAAGAGATAGGAGAGACGTTAAATGAATACTTTTCTTCATGTTCACTAAGAAGAGGGGCCATATTTTTGAGGATGAGTGTGTGATACAGGCTGATAGGATGGAGGAGACAGATGTTCTAAAGGAAGATGTATTAGTAATTTTGAAAAACCTGAGGGTTTATAAGTCCTCTGGGCCAGATGGGATACATCCTAGGATACTTTGGGAGGCAAAGGATGAGACTGTGGAGCCTTTAGCTTTGATCTTTAGGCCCTCATTCTCCACTGGGATTGTGCCTGAGGACTGGAGAGTGATAAATGTTGTTCTTCTTTTCAAGAAAGGAATAGGAATGATCCTGGTAATTATAGGCCAGTTAGTCTTACTTCAGTAAGACTTGGTTAGTAAGTTAATGGAAAGAGTCCTGAGAGATAGAATTTATGACCATTTGGAAAGATGCAGTTTAATCTGGGGTAGTCAGCACAGATTTGTCAGGGGTAAGTCCTACCTCACAAATTTGATTGAATTCATTGAGGAGGTAACTAAGTGTGTAAATGAAGATAGAGCAGTTGATGTCACATACATGGATTTTAGTCAGGCATTTGATAAGGTTCCCCATGGTAAGCTCATGAAGAAAGTAAGGAGGTGTGGGATAGAAGGAAATTTGGCCAATTGGATAAGTAACTGGTTATCTCATAGAAGATAGAGGGTGATGGTGGAAGGAAAATTTTCAGATTGGAGGCCAGTTACCAGCAATTTACCACAGGGATCAGTGCTGGGTCCTCTGCTATTTGTGATTGTTATCAATGACTTGGAAGAAGCGGCTGAAGGGTGGGTTAGTAAATTTGCTGATGACACCAAGATTGGCGGAGTAGTGGATGAGGTGGAGGGCTCTTGCAGGCTGCAAAGAGACATTGGTAAGATGCAGAGCTGGGCCGAAAAGTGACAGATGGAGTTTAACCCTGATAAGTGTGAGGTGATTCATTTTTGTAGGACAAACTTGAATGTGGATTACAGGGTCAATGGTACGGTTCTGAGAAATGTGGAGGAGCAGAGAGATCTTGGGGTTCATATCCACAGATAGAACATAGAACATAGAACAATACAGCACAGAACAGGCCCTTCGGCCTTCGATGTTGTGCCGACCAAAATAAAAAGCAATGCCCCTCCTAACTAAACCATTCCCTTCTCATCCATATACTTATCAACTAACCTCTTAAACGCCACCAAACTTGGCGCATCTACAACAGCTGCAGGCAGGGCATTCCACTCCCTAATCACTCTTTGAGTAAAGAACCTACCTCTGATATCCATCCTATAACTCATACCCCTTAATTTAAAGCTGTGATCTCTGAAGGTTGTCACTCAAGTGTATAGAACTATTAAGAAGGCTTATAGTGTGTTAGTGTTTATTAACAGGGGGTTTGAGTTTAAGAGCCGTGGGGTTATGCTGCAACTATACTGGATCTTGGTGAGACCACATTTGGAATATTGTGTGCAGTTCTGGTCACCTCACTATAAGAAGGATGTGGAAGCATTGGAGAGAGTGCAGAGGAGATTTACCAGGATGCTGCCTTATGAGGAAAGGTTGAGGGAGCTGGGGCTTTTCCCTTTAGAGCTGAGGAGGATGAGAGGCGACTTAATAGAGGTTTATAAGACGACAAGAGGAATAGATAAGAGTGGACATGCAGAGACTATTTCCTTGGGTGGATGTAGCTGTAACTAGGGGCCATAACTATAAGGTTCATGGTGGGAGATATAGGAGGGATGTCCAAGGTAGGTCTTTGCTCAGAGTGGTTGGGGTGTGGAATACTCTGCCTGCTGTAATATTGGAATTGAACGCTTTAGGAACTTTCAAGCGGTTACTGGATAGGCACATGGAGCATTCCAGAATTATAGGGAGGGGATAGCTTGATCTTGGGTTTGGACATAGCTTGGCACAACATTGGGGGTCGAAGGGCCTGTACTGTGCTGTACTGTTCTATGTTTCTATGCTTTTGTATCTCTCCCCTCTCACCATAAATCTATGCCCTCTAGTTTTAGGCTCCCCTCCCTTGACTATCTAGCTGATTTTTGCCCTTCATAATTTTATAGACCTCGAAAAGATCACTCTTCAGCCTCCTATGCTCCAGAGAAAAAAAAAATCCCAGTCTTTCCAGCTTCTCCTTATAACACAAACCATCAAGTTCTGGTAGCATCCTTATAAATCTTCTCTGCACTCTTTCTAGTTCAATAATATCCTTTCTATAATAGGGTGACTAGAGCTGTACACAGTATCCCAAGTGTGGCCTTACCAATGTCTTGTATAATTTCAACAAGACGTCCCAACTCCTGTATTCAATGTTCTGACTGATGAACATAGCATAGCACATTAGAGCGCAGAACACGCCCTTCAGCTTCGATGTTGCGCCGACCAATTGAGAAAAAGCAATGACCCTCTAACCTAAACCATTCCCTTTTCATCCATAAACTTATCTACTAACCTCTTAAACGCCACCAAACTTGGCGCATCTACAACTGCAGCAGGCAGGGCATTCCATACCCTTACCACCCTCTGGGTAAAGAACCTAGCTCTGACATCCGTCCTATAACTACCACTAAATGATGAAACCAAGCATACCGAATGCCTTCTTCACCACTCTGTCCACCTGTGACTCCACTTTCAAGGACCTAGATCTCTTTGTTCTATAACTCTCCCCAGCATCCTACCATTAACTGAGTAAATCCTGCCCTGGTTCAATCTACCAAAATGCATCACCTCGCATTTGTCTAAATTAAACTCCATCTGCCATTCATCAATTGATCAAGGTCCTGTTACAATTGGAGATAACTTTTTTCACTGTCCATTATGCCACCAATCTTGATGTCATCTGCAAACTTACTAACCATGCCTCCTATATTCTCATCCAAATCATTAATATAAATGACAAATAACAGGGGAGGTGATGGTGCAGTGATCAGTAATCCAAAGACCCAGGGTCACACTCTGGAGACCCTGGATCTCTGGATTACTGGTAGATGGTGGAATTTAAAAACTCAATAAAAGTCTGGAAGTCTGACATTGTTGCTTGTTGTAAAAATTCACCTTGATCACTCATGTCCTGATATGGCTGAAATGCGACTCCAGATCCAAAGCAATATCCTCCATAATGAGCCAGGCAGCTACTCAGCTATATTCAACCAGTACAAATGGAATAATGAAACCCAGACAAACCACCCGGCATTGATCTCAGCATCTGGGGTCTGTGCCAAAATTGGGAGAGCTGTCTTTCAGCCTAATATAATCACACTCATGGATTGTCTCAACAGCAGGTCTGTGTGTTTCTGTGTATGTGTGTTTCTGTGTGTGTGTGGGTGTGTGTCTGTGTGGATAGATTGGAGAGGTTGGGACTGTTATAAATGATCTGGATGAGGGTATTGAAGGATGGATTAGTAAATTTGCAGATGACAGTAAAGTCAGTGGAGTGGTAGATAGTGAAGAGGGGTGTTATAGTTTGCAGAGAGACTTGGACAAGTTGCAGAGCTGGGCCGAGAGGTGGCAAACGGAGTTTAATGTGGAAAAGTGTGAGGTAATGCACTTTGGCAGGAATAATAAATGTGTAGAGTATAGGGCTAATGGTAGGATTCTTAATAGTGTTGATGAACAGAGGGATCTTGGTGTATTTGTGCATAGATCCTGAAAGTAGGCAGTCAAGTCGATAAGGTTGTTAAGAAGGCATACGGACTCTTAGCTTTTATTGGTAGGGGGATTGAATTTCGGAGCCGCAACGTCATGTTGCAACTGTACAAAACTCTAGTGCGGCCGCACTTGGAGTATTGTGTGCAGTTCTGGTCCCTACATTATAAGAAAGATGTGGAGGCATTGGAGAGGGTACAGAGGAGGTTGACCAGGATGTTGCCTGGTATGGAGGGCAGGTCTTATGAGGAGAGGCTGAGGGATTTGAGGTTGTTTTCGTTAGAAAGGAGGCGGCTAAGAGGGGACCTAATCGAAACATATAAGATGATTAGAGGTTTAGATAGGGTGGAAGTGATAGCCTTTTTCCTAGGATGGAGAAAGCTAGCACGAGGGGACACAGCTTTAAATTAAGGGGTGATAGTTATAGGACGGATATCAGAGGTAGGTTCTTTACCAAAAGGGTGGTTCGGGAGTGGAATGCCCTGCCTGCAGCAGTTGTAGATGCGCCAAGCTTGGTGGCGTTTAAGAGGTTAGTTGATAAGTATATGGAAGAGAAGGGAATGGTTTAGTTTGGAGGGGCATTGCTTTTTATATTGGTCGGCGCAACATCAAAGGCCGAAGGGCCTGTTCTGTGCTGTAATGTTCTATGTTCTATGTTTTCACTTGAGACTTGATGGAAGCTTTCTAGAGGGTATGGACAGGGTATTTAATGAGAAAATGTTCCCTTTCAAGAGCACATTGAGAACTAGAAGGCACAAACTAAAAATAATTGAGAAAAGGAGTAAAACTGGAGAGGAAAAGACTTTTCACCCAAAGGGTGGTTGGAATCTGGAGCAAAGCACCTGAGAGGGTGGAGGAGGCAGCTTCGATCGAGGTATTCAAATCTGAAAAGAATGTATAAGGTGATGGGGGAGTGGAGTTAGCTAGAATATTCTTTCAAAGAGAGTGCAGATGTGATGGGCCAATTGGCCTGCTTAAGCACCATACAGTGTTTGTGATTCTGTAATTCTGTGCAAATGAGCTTCTGGATGTTGCCAATGCTACTTTGAGTGATTTAAAAGGGGAATGATATGGAAAACTGAGAGCAAGCTTTGTAATTACAGTGGATTTCAACACTAGATGTGGGACATTACACTTGCTGTAATGGGTTCTGTAATCACCAAATCATTTCATTGCATGTCAGCTACTGTGACTAATCAATGGGTGATTGTAATAACTTGCAAATGTCAGTTTTTGCATAAGTGATTGGCTTTCTGTCTTTTTTAAAAAGTTTTTTTATTTGTAGAAAAGTGACAGTGACATTTGGAGTATGAGATTTGAAGTGTGGTGGACACATGACAGATACAAAACTAGCAAATATTGCCTGGTAAGATATGCTGCTTTCTAACTTGGTGAATATTCAATCATATAAAGTGTCCCTTTAAAATCAAAAAGTCTAATTTCTGCATGTAAATACTGGCTGAGTTTATAAAGATCTTGATGATTATTTTGTGTTCTTGTGGAGCTTTTTGTTTCTTACTACAAAGAACAAAGAACAAAATAGTATGGGAAATAGGCCCTTCAGTCCAACGAGCCCGCGCCGCCACCCCGATGTTTCCACCTCTACCCGTGATCCCTGTCTATGTTTACAGATCTATGGATTAAAAACGAAATTTGAGACAATTTAGGGAGAATTTGTTTTGCCAATCAGCCTAAGAGCATATCTTTGGGATGTGGGAAGAAACCGGAGCACCCGGAGAAAACCCATGTAAGCACGGGGAGGATGCACAAACTCCCACAGACACAGGCCCAAATCCATGTATCTGCACAGCACAGCGATAGTCACTGAGCTGTCGTGTTGCCCATCAAATGGTCCAGGTCAAGCGTACACTAACGACGTGAAGCACTAGGATACTCTCAAAAAAAAAATCCAAGAGCAGCCCTCTCACGACCCATCGCGTGTATGCCCCTCGTTAGACAACAAGGTGGACCAAAGCACCTGTAGGATAAAAACAATTACATCAATATCATCTATTTACACACTTCCCAGGGACTCCCAAGGCTCATGATCCCTATTTTAAATCAGTTTTCTATACCCCTCCATTCCCATTCTGTTCATGTGCCCATCTAAGTATTTCTTAAATAACTCCAAAGTACCTGCCTCCACCACTTTACTTGGCAGGGCATTCCATACCCCCACCACCCTCTGTGTGAAAAAACTCCCTCCAGCATCTAAATTATACCTTACCCCTCTCACCCTAAGCCTGTGACCCCTCGTGCTATTCGAGTCCATCCTAGGAAAAAGCTTAACCCTGTTTACTCTATCTATACCCCTCATAATCTTGTACACCTCTATTAGATCTCCCCTAAGTCTACGTCTAAGGAAAACAGTCCTAATTTGCCTAACCTGTCCTCGTAACTCAGCTTCCATACCAGGCAGCATCCTGGTAAACCTCCTCTGCACTCTCTCCATAGTCTCCACGTCCTTCCGGTAGTAAGGCGACCAGAACTGGGACGCAGTATTCCAAATGAGGTCTAACCAATGTTTTATACAACTGCAACATTAAAGGCCAGCTCTTGTACTCTATACCTCTTCCTATAAAGGCTAACATACTATATGCTTTCTTCACAACCTTCTCCACTTGCTCTGCCACCTTCAGAGACTTGTTCACCTGCACCCCCACGTCCCTCTGTGTTTCTATACTCTTAATAGGTCTACCCTTTATCATATACCTCCCCCATCCATTCTTTCTCCCAAAATGCATCAACTCACATTCATCAGGATTGAATTCCATCTGCCATCTGTCTGCCCAAGCTACCAGCCTATGTCCTGCTGCATCGTCTGACAATGCTCCTCATTATCCGCAAGTCCAGCCATCTTTGTATTGTCTGCAAACTTGCCGATCACTCCACTTACTCCCTCTTCCAAGTCATTTATATATATTACACATAGAAGAGGTCCCAGTACCGAGCCCTGCGGCACACCGCTAGTGACCAACCTCCAGTTAGAAAAACACCCTTCCACTATTACTCTCTGTCTCCTATTAGTAAGGACTTTAGTAAGGCGTTTGATAAGGTGGCCCATGGAAGACTTCTGCAGAAAATGCAGATGTATGTGATAGAGGGTGATTTAGCTAATTGGGTTAGGAATTGGCTAGCAGATAGAAGACAGAGGGTGGTGGTTGATGGGAGATATTCATCTTGGAGTTCGGTGACAAGTGGTGTACCTCAGGGTCTGTTTTGGGGCCCCTGCTGTTTGTAATTTTTATAAATGATCTGGATGAGGGTATTGAAGGATGGATTAGTAAATTTGCAGATGACACTAAAGTCGGTGGAGTGTTAGATAGTGAAGAGGGGTGTTATAGTTTGCAGAGAGACTTGGACAAGTTGCAGAGCTGGGCCGAGAGGTGGCAAATGGAGTTTAATGTGGAAACGTGTGAGGTAATGCACTTTGGCAGGAATAATAAATGTGTAGAGTATAGGGCTAATGGTAGGATTCTTAGTAGTCTTGATGAACAGAGGGATCTTGGTGTGTATATGCATAGATCCCTGAAAGTAGGCAGTCAAGTCGAGAAGGTTGTTAAGAAGGCATATGGAGTCTTAGCTTTTATTGGTAGGGGGATTGAATTTCGGAGCCGCAACGTCATGTTGCAACTGTACAACACTCTAGTGCGGCCGCACTTGGAGTATTGTGTGCAGTTCTGGTCCCCGCATTATAAGAAAGCTGTGGAGGCATTGGAGAGGGTACAGAGGAGGTTTACCAGGATGTTGCCTGGTATGGAGGGCAGGTATTATGAGGAGAGGCTGAGGGATTTGAGATTGTTTTCGTTAGAAAGGAGGAGGCTAAGAGGGGACCTGATCGAAACATATAAGATGATTAGAGGTTTAGATAGGGTGGACAGTGATAGCCTTTTTCCTAGGATGGGAAAAGCTAGCACGAGGGGACACAGCTTTAAATTAAGGGGTGATAGTTATAGGACGGATATCAGAGGTAGGTTCTTTACCCAAAGGGCGGGTCGGGAGTGGAATGCCCTGCCTGCAGCAGTTGTAGATGCGCCAAGTTTGGTGCGTTTAAGAGGTTAGTTGATAAGTATATGGAAGAGAAGGGAATGGTTTAGTTTGGAGGGGCATTGCTTTTTATATTGGTCGGCGCAACATCGAAGGCCGAAGGGCCTGTTCTGTGCTATAATGTTCTATGTTCTATTACTAAGCCAGTTACTTATCCATCTAGCTACCTGTCCTTGTATCCCATTAGCCTTGACCTTCTCAACTAACCTCCCATGAGGGACTCTGTCAAACGCCTTACTAAAATCCATACAGACGACATCAACGGCTCGCCCTTCGTCTACCGTTTTCGTCACCTCCTCAAAAAATTCTACCAGATTCGTAAGGCACGGCCTCCCCTTATCAAATCCATGCTACGTATCCCTATTCAGATCTCAAAGCTCTAAGTGCCTATACATCCTATCTCTAAGAATCCCTTCCAACAGCTTCCCGACCACTGATGTCAAACTCACCAGCCTAAATGTGGGAGGAGTAAAAGTAATCATATCCCCAAATGACCAATAGTTGCTCTGCCCTTTGAGGGGGAGAGCTGATTGGTGGTGATTGAACCTGAGGATGACCATGCCTCAGATGAAGGGTGAGGTTGAGAAGGCAGGGCCGTCATCAGTGACCTCAGCTGGTACGGGAATTAAACCCATGCTGCTGGCATCACTCTGCATTATTAATCAGCCATCCAACCAACAGAGGTAACTAACTTCCTGTGAGAGAAGTGGAGGGGGATTAAAGAGCAGGAATATTGTGAAAAGCAATCCTTTAGTCTGGGAGGTGTATATCTCAGATCAGAGAATAGGGAGAAAAAAGAACAAAGAAAATTACAGCACAGGAACAGGTCCTTTGGCCCTCCAAACCTGCACCGACCATGCTGCCCGACTGAAGTAAAGCCCTCTATCCTTCTGGAGACCATGTTCCTCCATTCCCATCTGATTCATGTATTTATCCAAATGCCCCTTAAAACTTATTATTGTATCTGCTTTCACTACCTCCCCAGGCAGCGAATTCCAAGCACCCACCATCCTATGTGTAAAAAACCTGCCTCGTACTATGTTCTATGTTCTATGTACATGTCCTTTAAACTTTGCCCCTCGCACCTTAACCTGTGCCCCCTGGATAATTGACTCTTACATCCTGGGAAAAAGCTTCTGACTATCCACTCTGTCCATGCCTCTCATCATGTTGTAGACTTCTATCAAGTCACCCCTGAACCTCTATCACTCCAGTGAGAACAAACCAAATTTCTTCAACCTTTACTTATAGCTAATGCCCTCCATACCAGGCAACATCCTAGTAAATCCTTTCTGTACCGTCTAAAAGTCTCCACATCATTCTAATAATGTAGCAACCAGAATTTTATATTCCAAGTATGGAATATACTAAAGTTCTATAAAGCTGCAACATGATTTGCCAATTTTTAAGATGAAGGTAAGTATGACTTCTTGACTACCTTCTCCACCTGCTTGCCACTTTCAGTGACCTGTGTACCTCTACAACCAGATCCCTTTGTCTATCAATATTCTTAAGGGTTCTGCCATTTACTGTATATGTCCTATCTGTATTTGACCTTCCAAAATGCATTACCTCACATTTGTCCAGATTAAACTCCATCTGCCATCTCTCCGCTCAAGTCTCCAACTAATCTATATCCTGCTGTACCCTCTGATGGTCCTCATCACTATCCGCAAATCCACCAACCTTGGTGTCATTCACAAACTTACTAATCAAATCAGTTATATTTGATATATATTACAAATAGCAAAGGTCCCAGCACTGATCCCTGAGGAACACTTGTCACAGCCCTCCATTCAGTAATGCGCTCTTCCGCTGCCATCCTCTGTCTTCTATGATCGAGCCAGTTTTATATCCACCTTTCCAGCTCACCTCTGATCCCATGCAACTTCATCTTCAGCATCAGTCTGCCATGAGGGACACTGTCAAAGGCCTTACTGAAATCCATGTAGACAACATGCATTGTCCTACTTTCATTAGAATGGAACAGTGAATGGTTGTGATAGGATCAGGTAGTATTGGGAAGGGGATTTCTCTGGATGGGATTCTGAGGTGGAAGATATTGGGAATAATGGTATGGAAGCTCCACGTGTATCGGAAGTTGTATGTTTGAAGTTTAGAATGAGAATGCAAACCTAATAAAACGCGGTTATCCTGGTGAGTTCTCCATGTTTTTAGATGATTTCCCAGGCACAGAGTGAAGACATTTATTTATGTTTGCTTGTCATTTTATCTTCTGCTTAGGTATTTAGCGTATGGAAAGATAGATGAAAAAGGCTTTACACAATATTGAAGACAATGTTAAGGAACGAGAAAAAGGCCGGCAAACTGAAGGACATGCTGGGAAGTTCCGAATCATTCCGGTCAAGTGACACAATTCCAGATCCATCAGGTTCAAACATCCCTCTGGTCAGAACTGATAGGACTTCCACTTATACCAAAACTCTTCATAGAGTCTCTTTCACCAGTGACATTCCCTATTTTCACCGCATCGATAAGTACAATGAAGAAAAGGTGTGTGAATATGAAAGAAAGGCATCTGAACTGGCTTTACCAGTTTCATATAATTTAAAGAAGTTATTCCGCCGAGTTTTCCCTATTTTTCGATGGTTTCCCAGATATAGAGTGAAGAGATGGTTGATAGGTGACTTGCTGTCTGGAATTAGTGTGGGTCTACTGACCATCCCTCTGTCTCTTGCTTTTGCCATCTGCGCTGGACAGCCTCCTATTAATGGCCTTTACTCTAGTTTCGTTACCACAGTCTTATACTGCCTGCTTGGCACAACACAACACCTGTCCTACGGAGTATCTGCATTCACTGCTCTTCTCATTGCCAAGAGTGTAAGTCACAATGAAACTCAAGAAGCTGTTCCTGACAGTGACTGCCCACCAACGTGTCCGAGAGAACTTTATGCGATTACTTTGACCTTTATTGCTGGAATTGTTTTAATATCTATGGGAATTTTTCGGCTCAGTTTCCTACGAACGTACATCTCCAAGCCTGTTCTGAATGGTTTCAAAGCTGGAACAGCTTTGCATTTATTAGTCATTCTCCTGAGTTTAATACTTGGTATTGATCTATCAATTCATCATGGTCCTTTATCATTTGTCCATAGTTGCAAGGTCATAATTGAAAATATTAATAAAACACATGCTGCCTCAGTGATCACTGGCTTGGGCGCTTTGGCATTTCTCATCCCTTTTAAAATAATAAACTTTATTTATAGTCGGCACCTCATACCTACAGAGTTCATTGTGATAGTCGTTTCCATTTGCTTATCATACTGGCTGGAATTGGAGGACAGCCATAATCTCAGATTGATAAATAATTATCCATTTACCTTACCAAGACCCAGTCTTCCTTCTTTCTCCTTAATCTCCATTGTTGCTGCAGATGCCTTTGCCATTGCACTGGTGACGTTTGCAGTTAGCATTTCATTAGGGAGAGAAAACTCCAAAAAACACAACAGGAGTTACCACCCACATCAAGAGACAATTATTTTAGGATTCTGTGACTTGGTACTCTCATTTCTGGGTACTTTTGCAGCTTCTGGGGTTTGCGAACAAACTTTGGTTCAAGAAAAAACTTGGGGTCAAACCCAAGTGGTGGGTTTGATAGCAGCCGGTCTCTGTCTCACAGCTCTGCTCTGTGCAGACACTCTGCTTCCACTGGTGCCCAGAGCAGTGCTTGGTGCTATTGTCATTGCAAATCTGGGGTCTTACTTTGAGTTCTTCTGGAAGTATTGCTTTCCATGTAAGAAGAATAAATATGAGTTTGTGGCTGGAATTCTAACATTTGCAGCAGTTTGCATCCTGGACATAGATATTGGTCTAGGTGTTGGCATAGTTTTCTCAATTTTGCTCACTCTATACAGACTCCAGAAGCCGTCCAATGCCATTCTCGGCCATATTCCCAATACAGAAAACTATACTGTCTTGTCCTTTGAGAGAACTGCCAAAGAAATAGTAGGAATTAAAATTATAAAAACATTTGATTCTATTTATTATGGGAATGTTGACTTTTTATTGTCCTGGATAAAACTTAAAGTCAATTGTTATCTTCAGTCTGGTAGAAGTTTGGAAAGTGATGAGGAATTATACAGTGAGGAAGACAAATATCACATGTTACTGGAATCCACACAGTTCCTTGCACTGGATGAACACGCTTTGAGACGACTAAATCATACTAAATTGTATAGGCGTCAAATATCCAAACAAACTGCAGATGTTCACACCATAATTCTGGATTGTGGCTCAGTGAGTTTTGTGGATGATGAAGGAGTAAATGCTTTGATTTATCTGTCAGAGCGATACCATAATGTAGGGGTTGCCTTTATCCTGGCCAGCTGTTCAAGTGCAGTTCTGAAAAGTCTACAAGAACATGGTTACTTCAAATCAACGAGTCAAAGCTTGGCTTTCAGCAGCATCCACGATGCTGTTTTATTTTCCTTGCAGCAAACAGCAGAGAGAAACCAGAGTCTTCAAGGATCTGAATACATCCCTGAAACTAACGGTGAAACACTAGCTGAAGGTGACACGGCTGAAATTCAGACAGACACTGATAACAGCACAAAGGTAGAACTTTATCAAATGGAAAGAGGTGAAACTGTTTCCCATCAAAAGACTAATTTACAATCAAAAAAGCAAAGAATAATTGAGTATGAGACAAACTTGTAACATAAATCTGTTTATTGTTTTCAAACCATTGCAGAAAGTGTGATTTATACCTGATTCTGTATTTCTGCTGCAGTGTTTTATTAATTCTATTTTCATTGTAATGGGTGATAAAATCAAAATGAAGCACTTGTTTTTTCTGACAAATTTTATATGTTTGTTATATATATTGATATGTTTGTCATTAAGGAGCATTCAGAGATAGGAAACATGTCACAAGTGCCAGTTGTAGATAATAACTTACAATGTTGATGATTAAATTAATCATAGAATCTCTAAATGTAGAAACAGGCTATTCAGCCCATCAAGTCTATACCTACTCTCCAAAAGAGCATCACACCCACGCTTTTGTCTCTGTCCTATCACTGTAACCCTCTGTATTTACCACGGCCAATCCATCTAATCTACACACCTTAGGAAGAAACCAGAGCATCCAGAGGAAACCAAAGCAGACACGGGGAGAATGCAAACTCCACACAGTGACCCGAGTCTGGAATTGAAAATAGGTGCTGTGAAGCAGCAATGCTAACCACTTTACCGTGCCCATTGTATAAATGCTGTCTGGAGTTTTCAACTATATTCAGAGATACTTTTGCTGGTCATTAGATCTTAAGAAACAAATAAACCCTGATTGCCACAAGTCTGGTGATCAAGAATCGGTGTTTACAATGAGATGTTCCAGCTTGAAACACAGAGGGAGGATTTTATGGCCTCGCTCAACCTTAGATCAAAAAATCCCGCTTGAATTTAACAGACCTCCCCATTGTCTGCCCCTTGGCCGCTCCAATTCCCATGGCAGGTGGGACGGTAAAATTCCATCAGGCGCCTCATTGTTTGGAGCTTTCCAACAGTAACTCAGGTGAACTCTGTGGCACATTGGTAATGACTGCTTATTGAGAAAAGCTTCTACACACAAGCAAATTTATATCTCATTATTGGTTAAGAGAAGAAACATGACGGCAGCAGATACATATGTTATTCAAGTATTTAATAATATAGTCACAATGATTTTCAATTTTCCTGCCATCTTCAGCCAGTATCGCAAAACTCCTCACAACTAAAACTCCACAGCTTCTGTCTCCCTTGTTTAGGGTACAAATATCTCAATTAGTATTATCCAAAATTACCTGTCAATGTTTCTTTAATCTTGTTCAGACTTTGAACTGAAGAACAATTTTATTTAATTGTTAGTGTGAATTGTTGTGCCCCCCCTTAGACAATTTCAGAGGCAATTTCAGCAATTTCAGAGACATGGATTGAGCAGGGACAGGAATGGTTGTTGCAGGTTCCGGGGTTCAAATGCTTCAGTTGGAGTAGAGAAGGAGGTAGAAGGGGGGGAGGAGTGACATTATTAGTCAAAGACTGTATCACAGTGACAGAAAGGAAGTTTGATGAGGGCTTGTCTGTTGAGGTAGTATGGGCTGAGATTAGAAACAGGAGAGGAGAGGTCACCCTGTTGGGAGTCTTTTATAGACCTCCTAAAAGTTCTAGAGAGGTAGAGGAAAGGATTGCAAAGTCGATCCTGGACAGGAGTGAAAGTAATAGAGTAATTGTTATGGGGGACTTTAACTTTACTAATATTGATTGCAATAGCTATAGCTCTAGCACATGTTTTTGTACAAGGTGTGCAGGAAGGTTTTTTGACTCAGTATGTAGATAGGCCAACTAGAGGTGAGGCTACATTGGATTTGGTGCTGGGCAATGAGCCAGACAGGTGTTAGACTTGGAAGTTGGTGAACATTTTGGTGATAGTGACCACAATTCGGTTACGTTCACCTTAGTGATGGATAGGGATAAGCATGAAGCTGGGGGCTGTAGTTATAGCTGGGGGAAGGGTAATTATGAGGCCATCAGGAGAGAATTAGGGTGCATAGGTTGGACTAGGAAACTACAGGGACTGGGAACATCTGGAATGTGGAGCTATTCAAGGAGCAGCTGCTGCGAGTCCTTGATAAGTATGTCCCTGTCAGGCAAGGAGGAAATGGTCGAGTAAGAGAACCTTGGTGTACGAAAAAAGTTGATTTGCTGGTTAAAAGGAAAAAGGAGGCTTATGTCAGGATGAGGCTTGAAGGCTCGGTTAGTGCAATGGATAGCTATAGATTAGCCAGGAGGGAGCTAAAGAGTGAATTGAGGAGAGCTAAAAGGGGACACGAGAAGACTTTGGCTGATAGGATCAAGGAGAATCCTAAAGCTTTCTTTAGATATGTTAAGAATAGAAGATTGGTTAGGGCAAGATTAGGGCCAGTCATAGACAGCAGTGGGAAGTTGTGCGTGGAGCCTGAAGAGATTGGAGAGGCACTGAACAAATATTTCTCTTCGGTATTCACGCAGGGAGATGTAAATGTAGTTGTGGAGAACACTGGGATACAGGGTAGCAAACTGGAAAGTATTGAAGTAGATAAGGAGGATGTGCTAGATATTCTTGAGGGTTTGAAGTTAGATAAGTCCCCTGGGCCGGACGGGATTTACCCTAGGATTCTCTTGGAGGCGAGAGAGGCGATTGCAGAGCCTCTGGCTCTGATCTTCAGGTCGTCGTTGGTTACGGGTATAGAACATAGAACATTACAGCACAGAACAGGCCCTTCGGCCTTCGATGTTGTGCCGACCAAAATAAAAAGCAATGCCCCTCCAAACTAAACCATTCCCTTCTCTTCCTATACTATCATTACTCTTAAACGCCACCAAAACTTGGCGCATCTACAACAGCTGCAGGCAGGGCATTCCATTCCGTAATCACCCTTTGGGTAAAGAACCTACCTCTGATATCCGTCCTATAACTATACCCCTTAATTTAAAGCTGTGTCCCCTCGTGCTAGCTTTCTCCATCCTAGGAAAAAGGCTTCACTGTCCACCCTATCTAAACCTCTAATCATCTTATATGTTTCAATAAGATCCCCTCTTAGCCGCCTCCTTTCTAACGAATACAACCTCAAATCCTCAGCCTCTCTCATAGGAACTGCCCTCCATACCAGGCAACATCCTGGTAACCTCCTCTGTACCCTCTCCATTGCCTCCACATCTTTCTTATAATGTGGGGACCAGAACTGCACACAATACTCCAAGTGCGGCCGCACTAGAGTTTTGTGTACAGTTGGCAACATGATGCTGCGGCTCCTAAATTCAATCCCTGCCAATAAAAGCTAAGCTCATATGCCTTCTTACAACTTTTCCACTTGACTGCCTACTTTCAGGTATCTATTGACACATACACCAGATCCTTTCTGTTCCTCAACACTATGAATAGCGCTACCATTAGCCCTATACTCTACACATTTATGTTTTCCTGCAAAGTGCATTACCTCACTTTTGTCCACATTAAACTCCATTTCCACCTCTCAGCCCAGCTCTGCAACTTGTCAAGTCACTTTTATAGCGCCGGAAGACTGGAGGATGGCGAATGTGGTCCCATTGTTCAAGAAGGGAAATAGAGACTTTCCTGGGAATTATAGGCCGGTGAGTCTTACTTCTGTTGTGGGCAAAGTATTGGAAAGAATTATTGGGGATAGGATTTATAGTTATTTATAGAGAAATGAATTGATTGGGGATAGTCAGCATTTTTTGTGAAGGTAGGTCGTGCTTACTAACTTATTGGTTTTTTGAAAAGTGACCAGAGGGGATGGGTAGGCAGTTGATGTGATAGTTAAGACTTAGTAAGGCGTTCGAATAGGTGGCCAATGAAGGCTTCTTGAGAAAATGGCAGATGTATGGGATTGAGGTGATTTAGCTATATTGGATTAGGAATGCTAGCTGGTAGAAGAAAGAGGGTGGTGGTGATTGGAGATATTTCATCTTGGAGTTTCGGTTACTAGTGGTTACCTCGGGGTCGTTTTGGGGCCCTGCGTTTGTAATTTTTATAAATTGATCTGGATGATGGTATTGAAGGATGGATTTGTAAATTTGCGATGACGCTAAAGTCGGGTGGAGTGTTAGATAGTGAAGAGGGGTGTTATAGTTTGCAGAGAGATTGGACAAGTTGCAGAGCTGGGCAGATTGGCAAATGGAGTTTAATGTGGAAAAGTGTGAGGTAATTCACTTTGGCAGGAATAATAAATGTGTAGAGTATAGGGCTAATGGTAGAACTCTTAATAGTGTTGATGACAGAGGGATCTTGGTGTATGTGTGCATAGATCCCTGAAAGTTGGCAATCAAGTCGATAAGGTTGTTAAGAAGGCATATGGAGTCTTAGATTTTATTGGTAGGGGGATTGAATTTCGGAGCTGCAACATCATGTTGCAACTGTACAAAACTCTAGTGCGGCCGCACTTGGAGTATTGTGTGCAGTTCTGGTCCCCGCATTATAAGAAAGATGTGGAGGCATTGGAGAGGGTACAGAGGAGGTTTATTAGGATGTTGCCTGGTATGGAGGGCAGATCTTATGAGGAGAGGCTGAGGGATTTGAGGTTGTTTTCATTAGAAAGAGGGCGGCTAAGAGGAGACCTTATTGAAACATATAAGATGATTAGAGGTTTAGATAGGGTGGACAGTGATAGCCTTTTTCCTGGGATGGAGAGAGCTAGCACGAGGGGACATAGCTTTAAATTAAGGGGTGGTGGTTATAGGACGGATGTCAGAGGTAGGTTCTTTATCCAGAGGGTGGTAAGGGTATG
>JAGIQG010000008.1:124049602-124268490 GCA_024679065.1 Sphyrna mokarran | reverse complement strand
AGAGAGACTGTGTGATAAACACCAGGATCAGACTGGAGAGAGAGAGGAGAGACTGTGTGATAAACACCAGGATCAGACTGGAGAGAGAGAGACTGTGTGATAAACACCAGGATCAGACTGGAGAGAGAGAGAGAGAGAGACTGTGTGATAAACACCAGGATCAGACTGGAGAGAGAGAGAGACTGTGTGATAAACACCAGGATCAGACTGGAGAGAGAGGAGAGAGACTGTGTGATAAACACCAGGATCAGACTGGAGAGAGAGAGAGACTGTGTGATAAACACCAGGATCAGACTGGAGAGAGAGAGAGAGAGAGACTGTGTGATAAACACCAGGACCAGACTGGAGAGAGAGAGAGAGAGACTGTGTGATAAACACCAGGATCAGACTGGAGAGAGAGAGGAGAGACTGTGTGATAAACACCAGGATCAGACTGGAGAGAGAGAGACTGTGTGATAAACACCAGGATCAGACTGGAGAGAGAGAGAGAGACTGTGTGATAAACACCAGGATCAGACTGAGAGAGAGAGGAGAGAGAGACTGTGTGATAAACACCAGGATCAGACTGGAGAGAGAGAGAGAGAGACTGTGTGATAAACACCAGGATCAGACTGGAGAGAGAAGAGAGAGACTGTGTGATAAACACCAGGACCAGACTGGAGAGAGAGGGAGAGAGAGAGACTGTGTGATAAACATCAGGATCAGACTGGAGAGAGAGAGAGACTGTGTGATAAACACCAGGATCAGACTGGAGAGAGAGAGAGAGAGACTGTGTGATAAACACCAGGACCAGACTGGAGAGAGAGAGACTGTGTGATAAACACCAGGATCAGACTGAAGAGAGAGAGAGACTGTGTGATAAACACCAGGATCAGACTGGAGAGAGAGAGAGAGAGACTGTGTGATAAACACCAGGATCAGACTGGAGAGAGAGAGGACTGTGTGATAAACACCAGGATCAGACTGGAGAGAGAGAGAGAGAGACTGTGTGATAAACACCAGGATCAGACTGGAGAGAGAGAGAGAGAGACTGTGTGATAAACACCAGGATCAGACTGGAGAGAGAGAGAGAGAGACTGTGTGATAAACACCAGGATCAGACTGGAGAGAGAGAGAGACTGTGTGATAAACACCAGGATCAGACTGGAGAGAGAGAGAGAGAGACTGTGTGATAAACACCAGGATCAGACTGGAGAGAGAGAGACTGTGTGATAAACACCAGGACCAGACTGGAGAGAGAGAGAGAGAGACTGTGTGATAAACACCAGGATCAGACTGGAGAGAGAGAGAGACTGTGTGATAAACACCAGGATCAGACTGGGAGAGAGAGAGAGAGAGACTGTGTGATAAACACCAGGATCAGACTGGAGAGAGAGAGAGACTGTGTGATAAACACCAGGATCAGACTGGAGAGAGAGAGACTGTGTGATAAACACCAGGATCAGACTGGAGAGAGAGAGAGAGAGACTGTGTGATAAACACCAGGATCAGACTGGAGAGAGAGAGAGAGAGACTGTGTGATAAACACCAGGATCAGACTGGAGAGAGAGAGAGACTGTGTGATAAACACCAGGATCAGACTGGAGAGAGAGAGAGAGAGACTGTGTGATAAACACCAGGATCAGACTGGAGAGAGAGAGAGACTGTGTGATAAACACCAGGATCAGACTGGAGAGAGAGAGACTGTGTGATAAACACCAGGATCAGACTGGAGAGAGAGAGAGAGAGACTGTGTGATAAACACCAGGATCAGACTGGAGAGAGAGAGAGAGAGAGAACTGTGTGATAAACACCAGGATCAGACTGGAGAGAGAGGAGAGAGACTGTGTGATAAACACCAGGATCAGACTGGAGAGAGAGAGAGAGAGAGACTGTGTGATAAACACCAGGATCAGACTGGAGAGAGAGAGAGACTGTGTGATAACACAGGATCAGACTGGAGAGAGAGAGAGAGAGAGACTGTGTGATAAACACCAGGATCAGACTGGAGAGAGAAGAGCTGTGTGATAAACACCAGGATCAGACTGGAGAGAGAGAGAGAGGACTGTGTGATAAACACCAGGATCAGACTGGAAGAGAGAGGAGATGAACACCAGTCAGATGGAGAGAGAGAGACTGTGTGATAAACACCAGGACAGCTGGAGAGAGAGAGAGACTGTGTGATAAACACCAGGATCAGACTGGAGAGAGAGAGAGACTGTGTGATAAACACCAGGATCAGACTGGAGAGAGAGAGACTGTGTGATAAACACCAGGATCAGACTGGAGAGAGAGAGAGAGAGAGACTGTGTGATAAACACCAGGATCAGACTGGAGAGAGAGAGAGAGAGACTGTGTGATAAACACCAGGATCAGACTGGAGAGAGAGAGAGACTGTGTGATAAACACCAGGACCAGACTGGAGAGAGAGGGAGAGAGACTGTGTGATAAACACCAGGATCAGACTGGAGAGAGAGAGAGACTGTGTGATAAACACCAGGATCAGACTGGAGAGAGAGAGAGAGAGACTGTGTGATAAACACCAGGACCAGACTGGAGAGAGAGAGAGAGAGACTGTGTGATAAACACCAGGACCAGACTGGAGAGAGAGGGAGAGAGACTGTGTGATAAACACCAGGATCAGACTGGAGAGAGAGAGAGACTGTGTGATAAACACCAGGATCAGACTGGAGAGAGAGAGAGAGAGACTGTGTGATAAACACCAGGACCAGACTGGAGAGAGAGAGAGACTGTGTGATAAACACCAGGATCAGACTGGAGAGAGAGAGACTGTGTGATAAACACCAGGATCAGACTGGAGAGAGAGAGAGAGAGAGACTGTGTGATAAACACCAGGATCAGACTGGAGAGAGAGAGAGAGAGACTGTGTGATAAACACCAGGATCAGACTGGAGAGAGAGAGAGACTGTGTGATAAACACCAGGACCAGACTGGAGAGAGAGGGAGAGAGACTGTGTGATAAACACCAGGATCAGACTGGAGAGAGAGAGAGACTGTGTGATAAACACCAGGATCAGACTGGAGAGAGAGAGAGAGAGACTGTGTGATAAACACCAGGATCAGATGGGAGAGAGAGAGAGAGAGACTGTGTGATAAACACCAGGATCAGACTGGAGAGAGAGGAGAGAGACTGTGTGATAAACACCAGGACCAGACTGGAGAGAGAGAGAGAGCTGTGTGATAAACACCAGGATCAGACTGAGAGAGAGAGGACTGTGTGATAAACACCAGGACCAGACTGGAGAGAGAGAGAGAGAGAGACTGTGTGATAAACACCGGATCAGACTGGAGAGAGAGAGAGAGACTGTGTGATAAACACCAGGATCAGACGGAAGAGAGAGAGAGACTGTGTGATAAACACCAGGACCAGACTGGAGAGAGAGAGAGAGACTGTGTGATAAACACCAGGATCAGACGGAGAGGAGAGAGAGAGACTGTGTGATAAACACCAGGACCAGACTGGAGAGAGAGAGAGAGACTGTGTGATAAACACCAGGACCAGACTGGAGAGAGAGAGAGAGAGAGGCTGTGTGATAAACACCAGGACCAGACTGGAGAGAGAGGGAGAGAGAGACTGTGTGATAAACACCAGGATCAGACTGGAGAGAGAGAGGGAGAGAGACTGTGTGATAAACACCAGGACCAGACTGGAGAGAGAGTGAGAGACTAGGTAAGTGACTCTGTTCCTAATGGGCTGGGGAACTGCATCAAGCTATGACATTACTGATAGATTGTCGGCATGCACACACTGATTAGAAACCAGAATAAACATCTGATTCTCTCGGTCCCAACAAACTATTCCCTTCCAGTGTTTCCTCCTGTGCAATGCTGCCTGGATCTCTGTGTACACATCCCACAGACTGAGCTCAGCACTGACTGAACTAAACTTGCTAAAAACATTCTGAGGTTGTGAAAAACATTCCCACATCAATATGCTTTTTCTCACAGCTCAGGTAGAGTCAGTCTGGCCACTGTTTCTGATCTGTCCCACATCTGCATACCCCAGTTAGATTATCGTGACCAGAATTACACCGGGCAATGTGACAGTGACTACGGTTATACCTGGCAAAGGGTTGAGAGGTCACGCTAGTGTCTCACTGATTCAGAAAGGTCATGAAATGAGGTAAAGAAAGCAGTGATTTGAGGATTAGGGCAGATTGGAATCATAGGAGATGTTTGTCTTGTTGGTAGGAAGAAGGAAAGAGAAAGAGCAAAGATGTACAGGTCTCCAAATCTGTGCCAATCATAGAACCATAGAAACAAAGAAAATTACAGCTCAGAAACAGGCCTTTTGGCCCTCCTTGTCTGTGCCAAACCATTTTTTGCCTAGTCCCACTGACCTGCACTTGGACCATATCCCTGCACACCTCTCTCATCCATGAACCCATCCAAGTTTTTCTTAAATGTTAAAAGTGACCCCACATTTACCACTTAATCTGGCAGCTCATTCCACACTCCCACCACTCTCTGTGTGAAGAACCCGCACCCCCCCCCCCCTCCAATATTCCCTTTAAACTTTTCTCCTTTCACCCTTAACCCGTGCCCTCTGGTTTTTTTCTCCTCTAGCCTCAGTGGAAAAAGCCTGTTTGCATTCACTCTATGTATACCCATCAAAATCTTATACACCTCTATCAAATCTCCCCTCATTCTTCTACGATCCAGCGAATAAAGTCCTAACCTGTTCAATCTCTCTCTGTAACTCAGCTTCTCAAGTCCCGGCAACATCCTTGTGAACCTTCTCTGCACTCTTTCAACTTTAATTACATCCTTCCAGTAACTAGGTGACCAAAACTGTACACAATACTCTAAATTCAACCTCACCAATGCCTTATATAACCTTACCATAACACTCCAACTTTTATACTCAATACTCCGATTTATAAAGGCCAATGTTATTGCTAGCACGAGGGGACACAGCTTTAAATTAAGGGGTATGAGTTATAGGACGGATATCAGAGGTAGGTTCTTTACTCAAAGAGTGATTAGGGAGTGGAATGCCCTGCCTGCAGCTGTTGTAGATGCGCCAAGTTTGGTGGCGTTTAAGAGGTTAGTTGATAAGTATATGGAAGAGAAGGGAATGGTTTAGTTTGGAGGGGCATTGCTTTTTATATTGGTCGGCGCAACATCGAAGGCCGAAGGGCCTGTTCTGTGCTGTAATGTTCTATGTTCTATGCTCTATGCTCTAATGTATCAAATCATGATGCTCTAACTCAACTGAAAAAGCATTTTCTGCCTTTCTTTGGTCCATACCCCTCTATTCCCTCCCTATTAAAGAGTCATAGAGGTTTACAGCATGGAAACAGGCTTTTCGGCCCAACTTGTCCATACCACCCTTTCTTTTTTAAAACCTCTAAGCTAATCCTAACTGCCTGCATTTGGTCTCTATACCCATCTTACCCATGGAACTATCTAAATGCTTTTTAAAAAACAAAATTGTACCTGCCTCTACTAATACCTCTGGCAATTTGTTCCAGATACCCACCACTCTCTGTATGAAAAAATTGTCCCTTGGGACACTTTTGTATCTCTCCCCTCTCACCTTAAACATACGCCCTTTAGTTTTAGACTGCCCTATTAATTATCCAGCTGATCTGTGCCCCTCATTATTTTATAGACCTCTATAATATCACCTCTCAGCCTCCTACGCTCCAAAGAAAAAAATCCCAGTTTATCCAGCCTCTCTTTATAAATCAAACCATCAAGTCCTGGTAGCATCCCAGTAAAAACTAACTTGAAACCGGAAGTCGTCACTAGGAGGCTGCCGGTAGTTGTAGTTTTTCTCTCTGACTCTATAAATTGGTCCAGAGAGGTAACCCGATACTCTACACAGGTAGAGTATCCCACCCGCCCCCCTCCTCTAACCTAATAATAAAAGTGTGTGTGAAGTTTTTTTTTCTCTCCTGGAAATTAAAGTAACAGTGATGGCAGTGCAGGTAGTACGTTGCACCTCCTGCGGTATGTATGAGGTGAGGGACACCAGTAGTGTTCCTGCTGATTACGCCTGCAGGAAGTGTGCACATTTGCAGCTCCTTGAGGATCGTGTTAAGGAGCTGGAGCTGGAATTAGAGGAGCTCAGGGTAATTCGAGAGGTTGAGGAGGATATAGGCAGGAGTAACAAAGAGATTGTAACTCCTAAAAGTGATAATTGGGTAACTATTAGGAGGAGGGGTAAGAAGCAATCGGGGAGACAATCCCCTGGGGCTGTTCCCCTCCAAAATAAATTTTCTGTCTTGGAGGCTACAGTTGAGGAAGAATCAACTGGAGCTGACCAAAGGGAGCAGGTCTCTGGGGGTGAGACTGCTGAGAATGCTCAGGTGGGTGGGGGGAATAAGAGATTAGGCCTAGTTATAGGAGACTCCATAGTTAGAGGGACAGATAGGAGGGTAAATAGTAATAAACAGGACTCAGGGCTGGTGTGTTGCCTCCCAGGGGCTGGGGTCCAGGATGTTGCAGATCGGGTTTTTAAGATTCTTAAGGGTGAGGGGAGTCAGCCCCAAGTCATAGTTCATGTGGGGACACATGATGTAGGTAGGACAAGGGAAGGGGATATTAAACAGAAATTTATGGAGTTAGGGTGGAAGCTTAGGTCCATAACAGGCAGAGTGGTTATCTCTGGACTCTTGCCTGTGCCAAGAGATAGTTTAGAGATGAACAGAGAAAGGGATAGTTTGAACTCATGGCTGCGTGGATGGTGCAGGAGGGAGGGGTTCAGGTTCCTTAACAATTGGGACTCATTCTGGGATAGGTGGGACCTCTTCAAGAGAGATGGTCTACACCTGAACCAGAGGGGGACTAATATCTTGGGGGGAAAATTTGCTAAGGCTATGATGGGGGCTTTAAACTGATTCGGGGGGGGGTGGGATCCTAAGTAGTTGGGGTGCCGAGAGGGATGAGAGTAAGGGGGTTATAGAAGAGAGTTGTAAAACACAGCGGCGTATGGGTGGGGTGGGGCATGGTTTGAAATGCGTATACTTTAATGCAAGGAGTATTCGCAATAAGGGGGAGGAACTTGCAGCTTGGACCAGTACCTGGAACTTCGATGTTGTGGCCATTTCAGAGACTTGGGTAGAGCAGGGACAGGAATGGATGTTGCAGGTTCCGGGGTACAAATGCTTTAGTCGGAGTAGAGAAGGAGGTAGAAGGGGGGGAGGAGTGGCGTTATTGGTCAAAGACTGTATCACGGTGATAGAAAAGAAGTTTGATGAGGACTTGTCTGTTGAGGTAGTATGGGCTGAGATTAGAAACAGGAAAGGAGAGGTCACCCTGTTGGGAGTCTTTTACAGACCTCCTAATAGTTCTAGAGAGGTTGAGGAAAGGATTGCAAAGTCAATTCTGATTAGGAGTGAAAGTAGTAGGGTATTGTGATGGGGGACTTTAACTTTGCTAATATTGATTGGAATAGCTATAGCTCTAGCTCGTTAGAGGGGTCAGTTTTCGTACAAAGTGTGCAGGAAGGTTTTTTGACTCAGTATGTAGATAGGCCAACTAGAGGTGAGGCTACATTGGATTTGGTGCTGGGCAATGAGCCAGACCAGGTGTTAGGCTTGGAAGTTAGTGAACATTTTGGTGATAGTGACACAATTCGGTTACGTTCACCTTAGTGATGGATAGGGATAGGCATGAAGCTGGGGGCAGTAGTTATAGCTGGGGGAAGGGTAATTATGAGGCCATCAGGAGAGAATTAGGGTGCATAGATTGGACTAGGGAACTACAGGGACTGGGAACATCTGGAATGTGGTCCTTATTCAAGGAGCAGCTGCTGCGAGTCCTTGATAAGTATGTCCCTGTCAGGCAGGGAGGAAATGGACGAGTAAGAGAGCCTTGGTGTACGAAAAGAGTTGATTTGCTGGTAAAGAAGAAAAAGGAGGCTTATGTCAGGATGAGGCTTGAAGGCTCAGGTAGTGCAATGGATAGCTATAGATTAGCCAGGAAGGAGGTAAAAAGTGAATTGAGGAGAGCTAAGAGGGGACACGAGAAGATGTTGGCTGATAGGATTAAGGAGAATCCTAAAGCTTTCTTTCGATATGTTAAGAATAGAAGATTGGTTAGGGCAAGATTAGGGCCAGTCATAGACAGCAGTGGGAAGTTGTGCGTGGAGCCTGAAGAGATTGGTGAGGCACTGAATAAATATTTCTCTTCGGTATTCACGCAGAGTGCTGGAAATGTAGCTATGGAGAACACTGAGGTACAGGGTTGCAAATTGGGAAGTATTGTAGTAGATAGGGAGGATGTGTTAGAAATTCTTGAGGGTTTGAAGTTGGATAAGTCCCCTGGGCCGGACGGGATTTACCCTAGGATTCTCTGGGAGGCAAGAGAGGAGATTGCAGAGCCTCTGGCTCTGATCTTCAGGTCCTCGTTGGTTACGGGTGTGGTTCCGGAGGACTGGAGGATGGCGAATGTGGTCCCATTGTTTAAGAAGGGGAAGAGAGACCTTCCTGGGAATTATAGGCCAGTGAGGCTTACTTCTGTGGTGGGCAAGGTATGGGAGAGAATTATTAGGGATAGGATTTATAGTTATTTAGAGAGAAATGAATTGATTGGGGATAGTCAGCATGGTTTCGTGAAGGGTAGGTCATGCCTTACTAACAACATTGAGTTTTTTGAGAAAGTGACCAGAGAGGTGGATGGGAGTAAGGCGGTTGATGTAGTATATACGGACTTTAGTAAGGCGTTTGATAAGGTGGCCCATGGAAGACTTCTACAGAAAATGCAGATGTGTGGAATAGAGGGTGATTTAGCTAATTGGATTAGGAATTGGATGGCAGATAGAAGACAGAGGGTGGTGGTTGATGGGAGATATTCATCGTGGAGTTCGGTGACGAGTGGTGTGCCTCAGGGTTCTGTTTTGGGGCCCCTGCTGTTTGTAATTTTTATAAATGATCTGGATGAGGGTATTGAGGGATGGATCAGTAAATTTGCAGATGATACTAAAGTTGGTGGTGTGGTAGATAGTGAAGAGGGTGTTTTAGTTTACAGAGTGACTTGGACAAGTTGCAGAGCTGGGCCGAGAGGTGGCAAATGGAGTTTAATGTGGGAAAGTGTGAGGTAATGCACTTTGGCAGGAACAATAAATGTGTAGAGTATAGGGTTAATGGTAGGGCTCTTAATAGTGTTGAGGAACAGAAGGATGTTGGTGTATGTGTCAATAGATCCCTGAAAGTAGGCAGTCAAGTGGATAAAGTTGTTAAGAAGGCATATGGAGTCTTAGCTGTTATTGGGAGGGGGATTGAATTTAGGAGCCGCAGCATCATGTTGCAACTGTACAAAACTCTAGTGCGGCCGCACTTGGAGTATTGTGTGCAGTTCTGGTCGCCACATTATAAGAAAGATGTGGAGGAATTGGAGAGGGTACAGAGGAGGTTTACTAGGATGTTGCCTGGTATGGAGGGCAGGTCCTATGAAGAGAGGTTGAAGGATTTGAGGTGTTTTCGTTAGAAAGGAGGCGGCTAAGGGGGGATCTTATTGAAGCATATAAGATAATTAGAGGTTTGGATAGGGTGGACAGTGATAGCCTTTTTCCTAGGATGGAGGAAGCTAGCACGAGGGGACACAGCTTTAAATTAAGGGGTATGAGTTATAGGACGGATATCAGAGGTAGGTTCTTTACTCAAGAGTGATTAGGGAGTGGAATGCCCTGCCTGCAGCTGTTGTAGATGTGCCAAGTTTGGTGGCGTTTAAGAGGTTAATTGATAAGTATATGGAAGAGAAGGAATGGTTTAGTTTGGAGGGGCATTGCTTTTTATTTTGGTCGGCACAACATCGAAGGCCGAAGGGCCTGTTCTGTGCTGTAATGTTCTATGTTCTATGTTCTAAACTTATTCTGCACTTTTTCTAGTTTAATAATATCCTTTCCATAATAGGGTGACCAGAATTGCACAGAGCATTCCAAGTGTGGCCTTACCAATGTCTTGGACAACTTTAACTCCTTTTCTGACTGATGAAACCAAGCATGCCGAATGCCTTCTTCATCACTCTGTCCACCTGACCCCACTTTCAAGGAGCGATGAACCTGTACCCTAGATTTCTTTGTTCTGTAACTCTTCCTAACACCCTATCATTAACTGAGTAAGTCCTGCCCTGGTTCAACCTACTAAAATGCATCACCTCGCATTTGTCTATATTAAACTCCATCTGCCATTTGTCAGCCCACTGGCCCAATTGATCAAGATCCTGATGCAATCAGAGATAACTTTCTTCACTGTTCACTATGTCATCAATCTTAGTGTCATCTGTAAACTTAGTAACCATGCTTCCTATATTCTCATCCAAATCATTAATATAAATGACAAATAATAGCGGGCCCAGCACTGATCCCTAAGGGGGTCGGTTGGTCACAGGCCTCCAGTTTGAAAGACAATCCTTTACCACTACCCTTTGGCTTCTGTCAAGAACCCAATTTTATATCCATTTAGCAATGTCATACTGGATCCCGTGAGATTTAACATTATGCAACAACCTATCATGCGGTAACTTGTCAAAGGCCTTGCTAAAGTCCAAGTAGACAGCATCAACTGCACTGCCCTCATCTACCTTCTTGGTTACCCCTTCAGAAAACCCAATCAAATTTGTGAGACATGATCTTCCATTCACAAAGCCATGCTGACTGTCCCTAATCAGTCCTTGCGTCTGTAAATGCCTGTAGATCCTGTCTCTCAAAATACCTTCCAACAATTTACTCACTACAGATGTGAGGCTCACTGGCCTGTAGTTCCCAGGCTTTTCCCTGTAGCCCCTTTTAAACCAACACACAACATTTGCCACTCTCCAATCTTCACCCATGACTACTGATTTCTCAATTTCCTCCCTAGCCTTCCACAATGTCCTGGGATACACTTCATCAGGTCCCAGAGATTTATCTAGCTTGATGTGCTTTAAGACTTCCAGCACCTGTAATATGTACACTTCTCAAGACGTCCCTATTTATTCCCCCACGTTCCCTAACATCCATACTTCTCTCAGCAGTAATGAGAAATATTCATTTAGGATCTCACCCATTTCTTGTGGATCCACACGCAGAAGATTTTGTTGATCCTTAAGAGGCCCTTGTTACTCTTTTGCCCATAGTCATAGAGGTTTACAGCATGAAAACAAGCCCTACGGCTCAACTTGTCTCTGCTGCTTTTTTTTTTAATCACTAAGCTAGTCCCAATTGCCCACATTTAGCCTATATCCCTCTAGAACATAGAACATAGAACATAGAACAATACAGCACAGAACAGGCCCTTCGGCCTTCGATGTTGTGCCGACCAAAATAAAAAAGCAATGCCCCTCCAAACTAAACCATTCCCTTCTCTTCCATATACTTATCAACTAACCTCTTAAAACGCCACCAAACTTGGCGCATCTACAACTGCCGCAGGCAGGGCATTCCACTCCCGAACCACCCTTTGGGTAAAGAACCTACTCTGATATCCGTCCTATAACTATCACCCCTTAATTTAAAGCTGTGTCCCCTCGTGCTAGCTTTCTCCATCCTAGGGAAAAGGCTATCACTGTCCACCCCATCTAAACCTCTAATCATCTTATATGTTTCAATAAGGTCTCCTCTTAGCCGCCTTCCTTCTAACGAAAACAACCTCAAATCCCTCAGCCTCTCTTCATAAGACCTGCCCTCCATACCAGGCAACATCCTGGTAAACCTCCTCTGTACCCTCTCCAATGCCTCCACATCTTTCTTATAATGTGGCGACCAGAACTGCACACAATACTCCAAGTGCGGCCGCACTAGAGTTTTGTACAGCTGCAACATGATGATGCGGCTCCTAAATTCAATCCCCCTACCAATAAAAGCTAAGACTCCATATGCCTTCTTAACAACTTTATCCACTTGACTGCCTATACTCTATACTCATCTTACCCATGTGACTGTCTAAACGCTTTTTAAAATTAAAATTGTACCCACCTCTATTACCAGGCAGATCGATCCAGATACTCACCACTTTCTGTGTGAAAAAATTGCCCCTCTGGATCCTTTTATATCTCTTCCCTCTCACCTTAAAACTATGCCTCCAGTTTCATAGAATCCTACAGTGCAGAAAGAGGCCCTTCAGCCCATCAAGTCTGCACCAACCACAATTCTACCCAGGCCCCACCCCATATCCCTACACATTTTACAAACTTTCCCCTCTAACCTCAGGATCTTGGGACACTAAGGGACAATTTTTTTTAGCTTGGCCAATCAACCTAACACACACATCTTTGGACTGTGGAAAGAAATGGGAGCACCCAGAGGAAACCAGACAGACATGAGGAGAATGTGCAAACTCCACACAGACAGTGACCCAAGGCAAAAATTGAACCCAGGTCCCTGGAGCAGTGCTAACCACTGTGCTACCGTGCTGCCATTTTTTTTAGACTTCCCTACCTTTGGGAAAAAGTGTTGATTATCTAACTGATCTATGCCCCTCATTATTTTATAGACCTCTATAACAGCATTCCTAAGTCTCCTACACCCCAGAGAAAAGAGATCCTGTTTATCCAGCCCTATTCGTGTATCCATCCAGATACCTCTTAAATGTTGCTAACGTGCCTGCTTCTGCCAGCTCCTCTGGCAGCGCATTCCTGGCACCCACCACTCTCTGCATGAAAAACTTCCCCTGCACATCTCCCTTAAATTTTTCCCCTCTCACCTTGAGTCTGTGCCCTCTTGTAACAGTGGCCCCTTGACATTTCCACCCTTGGAAAAAGCCTCTGACTGTCCACACTGTCTGTGCCTCTCATATCCCTCCTCAGCCTTCATCTTTCCAGTCAAAACAATCCTAGTTTATTCAGCCTCTTCTCATAGACAACATCCTCGAGACCAGGCAACATACTAATGAACCTTCTTTACACCCTCTCCAAAGCCTGCATGTCCCTTTGGTAGTGTGGTGACCAAAACTACATGCAATATTTCAAAGGCGGCCTAACCCAGGTTTTATATAGCTACAACATGATTTCATAACTCTTGCATCCAAAGTCTTGGCTGATGAAGGCAAGAATGCCATAAATCTTTGTAATGACCTTGACCACATGTGTTGTCACTTTTAAGGAACTGTGGACCTGTATGCCCAGATCCCTCTATATGTTAATATTCCTCAGGGTTCTGCCAGTTACAGTATAATACACATTGATGTTTGATCCTCCAAAATGCACCACTTTACATTTGTCCCAATTAAATTCCATTGTCTTTCTGTGCCCACGCTACAAAGGCCAATGAACAGATAGATGTTCACAAATTTAGTGACAAAAAACTTCATGAATTTGTTTCCATTATTGCTGGAGCTGAGACTGGAGGAGACAGGAAGAGGGAAGAAAGCTTTGAGAGTACAGTTTATCGTAGAGAAGAGAAATATTCAGGGATGATCCTGAAACAGTTTTGGCAAGAACAGGAGCTGATAGTGATTAATGTGCTATGGTAGGGTCTGATAAAGAATGGCTAGTTGTGTATATTCATTTGTGTCTCTGTTTGAATGTAAAGGATTAAAGATAAGGGTGGTACTGGGGAATGATAAGGTGACAGAGAGTACTGGTTTTAATGGAGAAGAAGAATTCAAAGTGAAGATGTGATATAGAACATAGAACATAGAACATAGAACAATACAGCACAGAACAGGCCCTTCGGCCCTCGATGTTGTGCCGACCAAAATAAAAAGCAATGCCCCTCCTAACTAAACCATTCCCTCCTCATCCATATACTTATCAACTAACCTCTTAAACGCCACCAAACTTGGCGCATCTACAACAGCTGCAGGCAGGGCATTCCACTCCCTAATCACTCTTTGAGTAAAGAACCTACCTCTGATATCCGTCTATAACTCATACCCCTTAATTTAAAGCTGTGTCCCCTCGTGCTAGCTTTCTCCATCCTAGGAAAAAGGCTATCACTGTCCACCCGATCTAAACCTCTAATCATCTTATATGCTTCAATAAGATCCCCTCTTAGCCGCCTCCTTTCTAACGAAAACAACCTCAAATCCTTCAACCTATCTTCATAGGACCTGCCCTCCATACCAGGCAACATCCTGGTAAACCTCCTCTGTACCCTCTCCAATGCCTCCACATCTTTCTTATAATGTGGCGACCAGAACTGCACACAATACTCCAAGTGCGGCCGCACTAGAGTTTTGTACAGTTGCAACATGATGCTGCGGCTCCTAAATTCAATCCCCTACCAATAAAAGCTAAGACTCCATATGCCTTCTTAACAACTTTATCCACTTGACTGCTACTTTCAGGGATCTATTGACACATACACCAAGATCCTTCTGTTCCTCAACACTATTAAGAGCCCTACCATTAGCCCTATACTCTACACATTTATTGTTCCTGCCAAAGTGCATTACCTCACACTTCCACATTAAACTCCATTTGCCACCTCTCGGCCCAGCTCTGCAACTTGTCCAAGTCACTCTGTAAACTAAAACACCCCTCTTCACTATCTACCACACCACCAACTTGAGTATCATCTGCAAATTTACTGATCCATCCCTCAATACCCTCATCCAGATCATTTAGAAAAATTACAAACAGCAGGGGCCCCAAAACAGACCCCTGAGGCACACCACTCGTCACCGAACTCCACGATGAATATCTCCCATCAACCACCACCCTCGGTCTTCTATCTGCCAGCCAATTTCTAATCCAATTAGCTAAATCACCCTCTATTCCACACATCTGCATTTTCTGTAGAAGTCTTCCATGGGCCACCTTATCAAAAGCCTTATATAAGCAGGTTTCTGACTGGAGAAATGTGATGACTTAGCTTAAAAATTAGTAGTTTGTTACTTTTTGAAGTAATAATCTTAATTTGTTGATAATTATTAATTTAGATAGTTTTCTTTCTGCTGCAGTTTTAAGGAAGTGTGGCCTAGATATATGAATTTACTACCACATTATCTGGTTAGTTTCAGGGAAAGTAAAGTTGAAAATAAATATTGCCTTTGGTAAGATCAATCACTTTGCAAAACCAACTCATTAAAAATCAAATCAAAATATTCTGTGAAAAGAATTGATTATAAAATTTTAAAATAAGGATTGAGTTATATTGATATGTCTTGTTCTAATTATACTCACACTCCAGCTCCATTTCACAAGAAACTGATAGCTTGATCCTCACTCCTTGCAACATTAGGTGAAGATTAGGTGGAACATAGATGAAGTTACTTGCGTTATTCAAGTATTTTAAGCTGAAGTTGTATCTCAGATTTCAGCCCATTGTAACAAACAGTTGGTAAACTGAGGTTCAAATCCATCTTTCCAGCATTGTGCTCATAATGCATTCTGAACTGTGTTTCCAGACAAATAATTCCTCTCATGGGAGTGACTGCTTTCTCATAATATTAAAAATGTTTAAGTAAGTGTAAGCGGCTAAGGAAATTTGGCATATCTGCTACAACTCTCACTAATTTTTATAGATGTACCGTTGAAAGCATCCTTTCCAGATGTATCACAGCTTGGTATGTCTCCTGCCAAGATGCAAAGAACTACAAAGGTTTCAGTAAAGCCCAGCCCAACACACAAATCAGCTTCCCATCCATTGATTCTGTCTACACTTCCTGCTGCTTTGGAAAAGCAATCAGCATAATTAAGGACCCCATGCATCATGGACATTGTCTCTTCCACCTTCTTCCATCAGGAAAAGGAAACAGAAGTCTGAGATTACACTTAAATTTATTAGTGTTACAAGTAGGCTTAACCCACGCAACGCTGGGAGAATGTGGGGACTCTGCACAGACAGTGACTAAATTGAACCTGGATCCCTGGTGCAGAAGTGCTAACCCCTGTGCCACTATGAAGAGTGGAGTAGGCTAATAGGCTAATAAGAGTCCTAATTTTTAAAAGCCTGAATTAGTACTTGTCATTCAGATATCACAATACGGTGGGTGATTCCCACAGTCCAAAAGACGTGTTGGTTAGGTGCATTGGCTGTGCTAAATTCTCCCTCAGTGTACCCAAACAAGCATTGGAGTGTGGTGACTAGGAGGATTTTCACAGTAACTTCATTGTAGTGTTAATGTAAGCCTACTTGTGACTCTGAAAAATAAACCTTAAACATTAGCACTGCAATGAAGTTACTGCAAAAACCACTGAGTCGCCACGCTGCAGCGCCTGTTCAGGTACACTAAGAAGAATTCAGCATGGCCAATGCACCTAACCTGCACATCTTTGGACTATGGGAGGAAATTGGAGCACTCGGGGAAACTCACGCAGAGATGGGGAGAACATGCAAACTCCACACAGACAGTGACCCAAGCCAGGGAGCGAACTCGGATCCCTGGCACTGTGATGCAGTAGTGCTAACCACTGTACCACTATGCCACCCAACTGACCGACTTGAGAACAGCGTAAGAAACAGTACTTTTCGCTGTATACCAATGCGTGTGACAATAATAAATCAAATCAGATCAAAAATGATTAACCGTGGTAAATATTCCTGCAATACAAATAATCGTTTAGTGTTACAAAAAAGAACTTGAGTATTGCTGAAAAAAGAGACATGTCGAAACTTTTTGTCTTGCCCTCACTATAACATTCACAAGATAACAACTACGGGAAATCAACAGATTTATTCTGTATGAGAAGAGATGGTGAATTCTCCATGGCAACGCCTCTACCAATCAGAGTCCACTTGTTAACCAATCAGCACTCTGTGTATCAATTCAAGTCTGAAATAAGTCTAATATTGCAATTTAAAGTATATGTTAAAGTATATGTTATTTAAGGTACATGTTATTTAGGGAAATGTTAAGGTATATGTTATTTAAGGTGCTTCTGTTAAATTGGTATTAAAATATACTGATTGTCATGTGTTTCTGGTTATATTTTCAGAGAGACAATGCAATGTCCCTGTCTTCCTCAATCCTTCGCAGGTGGCTTTGTTGAAGAATGTTGGGAATGGGACATCAATGCCAAGTCACCAGCAGTGCAACTTTCTCCGTGTCGGAGAGCGGTTTATTTCCACACTGACCCCATCTTACAAAGTGAAGCTTCAGCTGCAGTCAGAGGAACAAAAGGTAACATCATTGTTCACATTTGTGTGATGTGTTTTTGTTGTCAATACCAAGTTATGGCAAATTGAGGAAAGATTATTTTAGATACAAATTCAAGGGTCTCACATTAACACATTTTCTGGTGTACCAATGACCTTGGTTTGAGTCTAACTAGGGATGTCATGCTGATATCCACTGTAAAGATGTGGTAGGTGGACTCCTTCCTTTTGTTTCACTGGGACAGTCCTGAGCTTTTATGTCCCATCATCCTGTGGTCAATGTAAAGAAGATCGACAGTTGCAAATTGGTAGCCATTTCATGCTTTGGGTTCATGTCCAACAGCGGCTGAAATGTGAGTAGTTTTCCTGTCATTGGACAGAGAGAAGAAAGAAAAAGAGAGAGGAAGAAAGAGAGAATTTCAATTCAGTCATCATGAAGGATGTCAGAAGTTGCAGCATGACATAGATAGGATGCAAGACTGGGTGGAGAAATAGCAGTTGGACTTCATTGTGGATAAATGTTTAGTGGTCCATTTTGGCAGGTCCAATGAGGTGAAGCAGTATAATATCAAGGATAAGACTCTTAGCAGTGTAGAGGATCAAAAGGACCTTGGGATCCGCGTCTGTAGGATTCTTAAATCGGCCTCGCAGGTGGAGGATGTGGTCAAGAAGGAGTATGGTGTACTAGCCTTCATTAATCGAGGGACTGAGTTTAGAAGTTGAGAGATAATGCTGCAGCTTTATAAAACAATAGTCAGACCCTATTTGGAGTACTGTGTGCAGTTCTGGTTGCCTCATTACAAGAAAGATGTAGAAGCTATTGAAAAGGTGCAGAAAAGATACACAAGGATGTTGCCTGGATTGGAAGGCATGTCTTATGAGGATAGGTTGAGGGAGCTAGGTCTTTTTCCCTGGAGAGACGTAGGATGAGAGATGACCTGATAGAGGTGTTATCGGACAACAAATTTTATGAAATTGGGCACACAATATGGAAGCAGACTAAAATTACACTCAGAGCCTCCCCACTAAAGGTCACAAAGAAACAAACACAGACTAGCAGGCAAGGACATGCTTTTAGAATGCAAATGAGGGCTAGCACACAAGGGAACTGGACAGGATGGCACCTACAGGAACTAAATTAAAAAGCACATCCCCATCCCGCCAAATCAGCACTTCTGATCTAATCAAGCAACCCTCTATGGAGACACCTAAAGATTAGCATAACTAAAGAAGCATCCCTGGTTCCTCAAACTTCCTGAGAATAATCGCACATCCATTGTTTAACCTCTGGAGATTTTAATAATAACCTAAAAGACAGAAACGATTAACACACACTTAAACCCATCGTTACAATACTTGAAGACATTGAAACAGGATGGTCAAAGTTGAATACTGTAAATAAAACATTAGCATTTGAATTGCACAATATACTGAAGTTCAGGTATAACTGTAGCCTGTTTCGGCGGGTCATTAGTGTGCTTTCGGGACAGTTCGATTGTATGTCCTGACTGCACCTCTGTCGACGTAAAAGAAAATAAAGCTGTACCATTGTTGAACTTGTCTCTGAGTCCATAATGGTCGTTTCATCCACTCGCACTAACAGAGGTTAATAAGATGTTAGGAAGTATAGATTGGGTGGATTCCCAGAGGCTATTTCCCAGGGCTGAAATGGTCGCTATGAGAGAAACTCAGTAAAGTTTTACAACACCAATTTTAAATCCAACTGATTTATTTGATAGTAAATCCATGAGCTTTCGGCCTTTGTGGCCTTCGTCAGGCGAATGAGGTGTTCTGGTCTCTAAAAGCACACATATCAGCACAGACAGTTTACAGATTATTGATTAGAATGCGAATCCTTACACCTAACCTGCTATTCATAGAACATAGAACATTACAGCACAGAACAAGCCCTTCGGCCTTCGATGTTGCGCCGACCAATATAAAAAGCAATGCCCCTCCAAACTAAACCATTCCCTTCTCTTCCATATACTTATCAACTAACCTCTTAAACGCCACCAAAATTGGCGCATCTACAACTGCTGCAGGCAGGGCATTCCACTCCCGAACCACCCTTTGGGTAAAGAACCTACCTCTGATATCCGTCCTATAACTATCACCCCTTAATTTAAAGCTGTGTCCCCTCGTGCTAGCTTTCTCCATCCTAGGAAAAAGGCTATCACTGTCCACCCTATCTAAACCTCTAATCATCTTATATGTTTCGATTAGGTCCCCTCTTAGCCGCCTCCTTTCTAACGAAAACAACCTCAAATCCCTCAGCCTCTCTTCATAAGACCTGCCCTCCATACCAGGCAACATCCTGGTAAACCTCCTCTGTACCCTCTCCAATGCCTCCACATCTTTCTTATAATGTGGGGACCAGAACTGCACACAATACTCCAAGTGCGGCCGCACTAGAGTTTTGTACAGTTGCAACATGACGTTGCGGCTCCGAAATTCAATCCCCCTACCAATAAAAGCTAAGACTCCATATGCCTTCTTAACAACCTTCTCGACTTGACTGCCTACTTTCAGGGATCTATGCACATACACACCAAGATCCCTCTGTTCATCAAGACTACTAAGAATCCTACCATTAGCCCTATACTCTACACATTTATTATTCCTGACATAGTGCATTACCTCACACTTTTCCACATTAAACTCCATTTGCCACCTCTCGGCCCAGCTCTGCAACTTGTCCAAGTCTCAAAGTAGCTTCAAGTCTTAAAGTAGCTAAAAGCAGAGGTTAGAGAGATGTGTATTGTCTTCAGACAGCACAGTGAGTGAGGTTTTTTGCTAACCCAGGCAAGTCATGGGGGTTACAGATAGTGTGACATGAAGCCAAGATCCCTGTTAAGACCATCCTCATGTGTGCGGAACTTGGCTATCAGTCTCTGCTCAGTGACTCTGCGCTGTCGTGTGTCATGAAGGCCCCCTTGAAGAACATTTACCCGAAGGTCAGAGGCTGAATGCCCATGACTGCTGAAGTGTTCGCCCACAGGATGATTGTTGAGTGATGTTCATTCATCCGCTGTCGTAGTGTTGCATGGTCTCCCCAATGTACCATGCTTCGGGACATCCTTTCTTGCAACGTGTTAGGTAGACAACGTTGGCCGAGTTGCAAGAGTATGTACCGTGTACCTGGTGAATGGTATTCTCACATTTGACGATCATCTGACCCCTCAATCCTGCTCCGCCATTCAATAAGATCATGGCTGATCTTTTTGTGGACTCTGCTCCATTTACCTGCCCGCTCACCATAACCCTAAATTCCTTTACTGTTCAAAAATTTATCCATCCTTGTCTTAAAAACATTCAATGAGGTAGCCTCAACTGCTTCACTGGGAAGGAAGTTCTATAGATTCACAATCCTTTACGTGAAGAAATCCCTCCTCAACTCAGTCCTAAATCTACTCACTCTTATTTTGAGAGTATGCCCCCTACTTCTAGTTTCATCTGCCAGTGGAAACAACTTCCTTGCTTCCATTATTGTAGCAACCATTATTCCAGCACTGTCATCTCATTCTCTATTCTATCCTCTCTGCCTTTTCAGCTTCTTTCCATCTTAGTTATTTCAACCAGAAAAATAACATATAGAAAACCAGTAACTGACTACATTGCTATTTTATTCTTCTCTGTATAACTCAGAAATGCACACTGATGATAGTAACTGATAAAAATTTAAAACGTGCATATAACATTCACCAACTATTGTTGTAGCAGCTGTATCAAATCTTTTCAAATAAACTCCTCAATGGCTACATTAAAATACCTCAGATGAGATTATTGGACGAATGCAATCACATTTGATCACCAATAGTTCTAACAGTAATTTCTAGTTTTCTTCAGAAAACACTCTGTGAAGCATGGGAAATGAAAAGGACACAAAACGATGTATTGTTATCTCAAGATGTTCAGCCACAAATAAACATAGAACATAGAACATTACAGCGCAGAACAGGCCCTTCGGCCTTCGATGTTGCGCCGACCAATTAGGAAAAAGCAATGACCCTCTAACCTAAACCATTCCCTTTTCGTCCATAAACTTATCTACTAACCTCTTAAACGCCACCAAACTTGGCGCATCTACAACTGCAGCAGGCAGGGCATTCCATACTCTTACCACCCTCTGGGTAAAGAACCTACCTCTGACATCCGTCCTATAACTACCACCCCTTAATTTAAAGCTATGTCCCCTCGTGCTAGCTTTCTCCATCCTAGGAAAAAGGCTATCACTGTCCACCCTATCTAAACCTCTAATCATCTTATATGTTTCAATAAGGTCCCCTCTTAGCCGCCTCCTTTCTAACGAAAACAACCTCAAATCCCTCAGCCTCTCTTCATAAGACCTGCCCTCCATACCAGGCAACATCCTGGTAAACCTCCTCTGTACCCTCTCCAATGCCTCCACATCTTTCTTATAATGTGGGGACCAGAACTGCACACAATACTCCAAGTGCGGCCGCACTAGAGTTTTGTACAGTTGCAACATGACGTTGCGGCTCCTAAATTCAATCCCCCTACCAATAAAAGCTAAGACTCCGTATGCCTTCTTAACAACCTTAAATACATGAATGTATTTCTGCACAATTTTTGGAATCAAATGTTTAATATGTTAATCAATTGTAAATATATTTCGTAAATCCACCCTTTTTTCATCATTATGCTTTTGGTGCAGGTTTTGTCCATGGAGAACACTATTGGGAAGTGAAGTTTCTTGAAGCTCCGTATGGTACATCCGTGATGGTGGGTGCTGGAACAAAAGAAGCTTGCCTTCACCTTGGCAATTATACATTTGTAAACTTGCTGGGTAAGTAAGAATTGTGGCAATATGTTACTTTCCTGAAGTGCTAGACTAGTTCAGCTTTTTATATGTGAGCACAGTCCTCTTGCTGCAGAACAGCAGTCCAATCAAAAGGTCATAAGGAATAGGCCATTCAGCCCCTCGAACTTGGGATCTGCCATTTGATCAGATCAGGCAGATTTAACACCACTTTCCTTTTGATTTGATTTGATTTATTATGATCTCTTGTATTGCAATACAGTAAAAAAATTGATTAGGATGTTATCGGGACTTGATAGTTTGAGCTATAAAGAGAGGCTGGACAGACTGGGACTTTTTCCCTGAGCATAGAAGGCTTAGGGATGATCTTATAGAGATCTATAAAATAATGAGGAGCACAGATCAGCTCGATAGTCAATATCTTTTCCCAAAGGTAGGGAAGTCTAAAACTAGAGGGCATAGGTTTAAGGTGAGAGGGAAGAGATATAAAGGGTCCAGAGGAGCAACTTTTTCACCCAGAGGGTGATGAGTGTCTGGAACAAGCTGCCAGAGGTAGTAGCAGAGGCGGGTACAATTTTGTCTTTTAAAAAGTGTTTAGATAATATGTGGATAAGATGGATATAGAGGGATATGGACCAAATGTTGGAAATTAGGACTAGCTTAGTGGTTAAAAACTACACGGCATGGACAAATTGGGCCGAAGGGCCTGTTTCCATACCGTAAACCTCTAATCTGTAAGAACATTAATGACCCAGATGGGTTTTTCTGAAAATCGATATTGGTTCAAGATCATCGGTAATTCATCATTCTAGATAGCTTTTATCAATTCAAATTCCACCATCTGCCATGGCGGGATTCAAATCCAGGTCCCCATAACATCAGCGGAGTTCCGGGAGTAATTGTTTCTCTGACGCTCGGCAAATTTGTCAAGTCGGATTCTCCGATCTCGTTGATGGCCGCCCTACTGCCAGTGAGAATGGGGAATTCGGCGCTTAGCGTAGTCTGTTCACTGCTGTGGGACTGGACAACCACAGCGCAGGCGAGGCTGGACGTTTTCACCACTCATTTCCAATTTCCAAAAATTGGAATATAATTTGTTTAGTTTCATGTCAAACTGTTTCTTCTCAGTTGAATATTATCTTTTCTGTAATATTAACAATTCCCTGGTAAGAATGGCACTTTAGTAATGAAATAAACAGACATATTACCTGTTCAGAAACCAGCATCTTCATTGTCATGGGAAATTTGTATAAATCAGCAGTTTCTGTGCAGCTAATCTTAACCCATTCAGTCAGTTTAATAATGTGAAATTTCTCACACAACAAATCATACTGCTTACTAGCTCTGAATGTAACTGCTCAATCTTTTATTTTAATCATGCAAGGCACTATCTTTCTTAATAAAAGCTGAAGTTTTGAAGAGTGTTGCAATAAAGTCGAATGGTCTATTTGTCAATGAGTTAGGTCATTGTTTTGGATAATTCTGTAAGCTGAATTAATTTATTTTCTACAGGAATGGACTCTGAAAGCTGGGGCTTGTCCTACAGAGGTACAATCTGGCACGGCGGACTGAGCAAGCGGTATACTGAACCTTTCTACGACAAAGCCACAATCATAGGAGTCGATTTGAATCTGTATGAGGGTACAATGGCTTTTTATAAGAATGGGCACAATTTGGGTGTGGCATTCACAGGTCTCAATAAGGTAATTGATACTGACTGCTGCAGAGAATGCTTGGTATTTATTAACTTGTGGGAAAAAGTGATAGATAATGAAATATTTGGTTTTATATTTTCTTTTAGTAGAATGATTTTTCTTATGTAGGTCACATGGAATATTTTGACCGCACTGATGGTTAACAGAGTATCTCAGGGGACTGGACAGCACTGTCGCTGTTTAAACTGTCAGGAAACTGACCCCGGTCTATGTGTCTGGGATGGAATTCTCTTTCTGTTGCAGTGAGGACAAACTGGACAACTGAATCAAGTTAGAGTTGGTGTGTCAGCCATTATGATGTTCGAACAATAGAATTGTTACAGTGCAGAAGCCATTCAGCCCATTGAGTCTTCATTGACTCTCCAAAACAATATCCCACCCATTAAAATAATAACCCCAGCTTAAGAATGGGAAATTGAAGCCAACAAGCATATGGATTGGGAGTAAAGAGTAGGCCACTCGAGCCTGCTCTGCCATTGGATAAGATTATAGCTGATCTGAACGTAACATTGGGCAGCATGGTGGCACAATGGTTAGCACTGCTGCCTAACAGTGCCAGAGACCCGGGTTCGATTCCCACTTTGTGTCACTGTCTGTGTGGTTTGCACATTCTCCCTGTATGTGTATGGGTTTCCTCCCACATGCCAAAGATGTGTAGGTTAGGGAATTAGTCATGGTAAATGCATGGAGTCATGGGATAGAGCATGGGGGTGTGTCGGGATTTTTCATCTCCCTTCTGTATTCCTTTCGGTTTTTAACTGTATTTCCCGCCTGGCACCTGTCATAAGCACACTTTTTCTTCTTTCTCCGTTTTCATCCAGGGAGCTCTGGATCTATTTGCTTTGTCTTTGTCTTTTGAAAGAATACATCGTGACTGTGCCTGAACCAATTACATAGAGACCAGAAGCAGGAGAGGCCATTCAGCCTTTGAGCCTGCTTCACCATTCATTTTGATCATAGCTGATTATCAAATTCAATATCCTGATCCTGCCTTCCCTCCATATCCCTTGATCCCTTTAGCTGAAGAGCTATATCTGATTTCTTATTAAAAATTCTTCTTGTTGAGATTCCATCTCTCTCAATTTACACCTATTCAAGTAATAATCTGTCTTCTTATTATTGCTACCAAAGTGGATGACCTCACATTTGTCCACATTATCTGCTAGGCAGATATCCGCATGCTCAGCCTGTCCAAATTACATTGGAGCATCTCTGTATCCTTTTCATAGCTCACCCTCCCTCCCAACTTTGTATCATCTACAAATTTGGAGATAGTACATTCAGTTCCCTCTAACAAATTATTAATATATAATGTGAACAGTTGGGATCCTAGCACAGATCACTATGGAACCCCACTAGTCACTGACTACCAATCAGAAAATGACCCATTTATACCAACACTTTGCTTCCTATTTGCTAACTGGCTTTCTATCCATCTCAAGCCATTACTTGCAATCCCATGCACTTTAACTTTACATAGTAGCCTGTTCTGTGGGACCTTGTTGAAAACCTTCTGAAAGCCTAAATAGACCACATCCACTGGTTCTCCTCAGTCAACTCTACTAGTTAATGTCAATTTTTTCTAAAGATTTCTCATAAAACAGATGGCATTTGTTATAGAATTTTTATAACAGAATTTCCAAAGTATTTCCTTCAAAATGGGGCATTTGGTTCTCCAATAGTTCTCCTTGGTTAACTGTACTAGTTACATCCACAAAGAATTCTAATAGATTCATCAAACATGACTTCCCTTTTGTAAGTCCATGTTGACTTTCTTCCAATACTGAATTATGAAATCCTTGATAATGACCTGTAGCAACTTCCCCAGTACCTACGTTAGGCTCACTGGCCTATAATTCCCTATTTTCTCTCCACCTCCTATTTTGAATAGTGGGCTTACATTAGCTACCCTTCAATCTGTAGGAACGAATCCAGAGACCAAAGAATTTTGGAAAATAGCCACCAATTAATAACAAAGAACAAAGAATTTCCAGGCCATTTCCTTAAGTACTTTGGGATGAAGATTATCAGGACCTGGAGGTTTATCCACCTTCAATCCCATCAATTTTCCCAAAACCATTTCTCTATTAATGCTCTTAGCTCCTCAGCTCCTCACTAAAACATGTTTCTCTCAGCACCTTCTGGCACATTATTCATCTCTTCCTTTGTGAAGACGGAAGTACAAATTTAATTCCTCAACCATTTGTTTATTCCTTGTTAATGAAATCTCCCTTTTTCTGACTGTAAGGGACCTACATTCGTTTTTGTCAATCTTTTTCTCTTTACATATCTATAGAAACTTTTACAGTCAGTTTTTATATTTCCTTCTATTCTATTTTTCCAATTTTAATCAATCCCTTGGTCCTCCTTTGCTGAATTTTAAACTGCTCCCAATCCTCAGACCTATTGCTTTTTCTTGCCAATTTGTATGCTTCTTCCTTGAATCTGATTCTCTATCTCCATGAAACTTGAATCTATTCTTGAGGGTATGACTATTCTTGAGAGTATGAAAATAAATAAATCCCCTGGGCCGAATGGGATTTATCCCAGGTTACTCTGGGAAGCTAGAGAGGAGATTGCAGAGCCTTTGGCTTTGATCTTCATGTCGTCATTGGCTACAGGTGTAGTGCCGGAAGACTGGAGGATGGCAAATATTGTCCTCTTGTTTAAGAAGGGGAGTAGAGACCATCCTGCAAATTATAGACTGGTGAGCCTTACTTCTGTAGTGGGGAAAGTTTTAGAAAGAATTATAAGGGATAGGATTTATAGATATTTAGAGAGAAATGAATTGATTAGAGATAGTCAACATGGATTTGTGAAGGGAAGGTCATGCCTCACAAACCTTATCAAGTTTTTTGAAAAGGTGACCAATGAGGTAGATAAGGGTAAGGCAGTTGACGTGGTGTATATGGATTTTAGCAAAGCATTTGATAAGGTTCCCCATGGAAGACTACTGCAGAAAATGCAGGTGCATGAGATTGATCGTGATTTAGCAAATTGGATTAGGAATTGGCTAGTTGATAAAAGACAGAGGGTGGTGGTTGATGGGATATATTCAACTTGGAGTTTAGTTATAAGTGGTGTACCTCAGGGATCTGTTTTGGGGCCACTGCAGTTTGTTATTTTTATAAATGACCTGGATGAGGGTGTAGAGGGATGGGTTAATAAATTTGCTGACAACACCAAAATCAGAGGAGTTGTAGACAGTGAGGATGGATGTTACAGTTTGCAGCGGAACACAGATAAGTTGCAGAGCTGGGCCGAGAGGTGGCAAATGGAGTTTAATGTGGAAAAGTGTGACATGATTCACTTTGGTAAGAGTAATATGTGTATAGAATATAGGGCTAATAGTAGGACTCTTAGTAGTATAGATGAGCAGAGAAATCTCGGTGTACAGGTGCATAGATCCCTGAAAGTTGGTACTCAAGTTGACAAGGTTGTTAAGAAGGCGTACAGTGTGGTAGAGGGATTGAATTTCAGAGCCAAGATGTCATGTTGCAACTGTACAAAACTCTGGTGCGGCCGCACTTGGAGTATTGTGTACAGTTTTGATCGTCGTATTATAAGAAAGATGTAGAGGCATTGGAAAGGGTGCACAGGAGGTTTACCAGGATGTTGCCTGGTATGATGGGTAGGTCTTTTAAGGAAAGGTTGAGGGAATTGAGGTTATTTTCATTGGAGAGAAGAAGGCTAAGAAGAGGTGACTTAATTGAGACATATAAGATGATCAGAGGGTTAGAAAGGGTGGATAGTGAGAGCCTTCTTCCTCGGATGGAGATGGCTAACACGAGGGGGCATAGCTTTAAATTAAGGGGAGGTAGTTATAGGACAGATGTTAGAGGTGGGTTCTTTACTGCAGCAATTATGGACTCGCCAAGTTTAAGGGCGTTCAAATGGTGAGTGGATAGGCATATGGATAGCATTGGAATAGTTTAGGTTAGAGGGTCATAAATTGGTTTCATTGGTCGGCGCAACATCGAGGGCTGAAGGGCCTGTACTGCTCTGCAATGTTCTATGTTCTATCTCTAATTTCACCTTGTAAGCTATGGTTGCGCCACAATTCTCTTACCATTCTTGAGCTAAACAGGAATAAAGAACTTCTGGAGTTATCTACTTGTTCTTTAAATGCCTGCCATTGCCCGTCCACTGTATTTTCTTTCAGTAATGTTTCCTAGTACATCATGGCCAATTCATGCCTCACACCATCATAGTTCCCTTTATTGGGATTCAGCTCTCTGGTCTCACAATCAACTACATACCTATCCACTTTGACAAAAAATTCTAATTCTTAAAGTAGCTCATTGTTCAGGTAGTTTTTCCTGCCAGCATTTCACAGAAAACATAGAAGATATTTATTTCTTTCCAATCTATCCGCCCAGCTCCATTCTTGCTCCCCTAAAGTCGCTCAGCTCCAGTTAATTATTCTTGCTCTTAATTCTGACACGGACAGGACAGGGTCAATTAATTTTCCCACTCTCCACCCGACAATAAACAGAGTTTTAAAAGATTCTGAATTTCCTCTTTATAAATGGGAATTTTCCACAACCCCTAAATTTGGAAATGTTCCAATCCACCATTAATAACTTGTGCACACCACACAGACACACGTGCTCACACATGCACACATGCTCACACGCGCGTGCGCACACACACAGATACACACACACACATGCTCACACGCGCACACACACACAAGGGGCTCTGCAGTGTCTGCCCTTTTTATACTCACAGAATAAATGGGGGATAAGGAAAAAGGAAGAGGGTTTGAGGCACAACAACAAGAAAATACAAGTATGGTTTTTACATTTGCCCAGAGTTTAGAATCATGAGTCAATGGAAATATTCCTGTTGATTGGCTGATGGTAAAATGCTCCGTCTTCCCAGAGCAAGATTCCACGATGAGAAAAGGCAGATGGAATAAATTAGTTTACAGACACGAGTACCAAGGTTCCAGCAGTTGGCAGGTTTGATAAAGGTTTGAATTCTTGCTGCTGCCACCGGTTTGATGATAAACAGCACAGGTTGTTGTCTGGAACTTTGTTTAGGGTTGGAGGTTAAAAACTGTAACTGCTAGAATTGAGTTCCAACAGATGATATTATAATGCAATTTGGGAGGGCACAAGACATATTTCCACATTGTTGGACATGGGATGCTTGAAATCTTGAGGTTTAATTGAAATCAGGATTCCTTCTGCTTTTGAAGACACTGGTGTTGGGTTAACTAACTCGTGGTCTCTTTGTTCAAGTCATTGTGTTAGGACTGCTGATACTTTGGCCATTTGCATGTTACAGGAGATTAAGACCTGCAAAGATTTTCCTTTATTCGAAGTTAGCTGGATCAGGCTGCTCACCCCATGATCACAATGACTTTGAAATTTTTGCAAGGCATCAGGAGACCAGCTGAACCATTGTGTCCAGTTAGCCACTGTCCATTTTGAAAAAGCACAAAAAAGTGACGTTATATAAACTAATCCAGCTGATGAGTATATATATTTTATATATGTTTATCTCTCTCACCTCAGCTGTGACAATTGCCTATTTTCCTTTTCAATCATCATTCTAAACATTACAATACAATGATCACTGTCTCCACTGCCATCTGATTTACTTAGCCCATCTTATTTCCGAAAACCAGCTAGAACTGTACATCCTTTCTTGATAAGCTGGACACATACTGCTGTAGAAAATTTTCTGAATACATTCCCAGGAACATTTGCCTCTCTCTGTCCTTTGTACCATCTCTATGCTGGTCTACATTTGGAAATCGAAGTCCCCCATAATAACTACTTCATAATGTTTGCAACTCTCTGTAATTTCCCTGCAGGTTTTGTCTTCTATATCTTTCCCACTGTTAGTCATTGGTACTAACGTGAATCACAACCTCTGCTCTCACCCTTCCACCACCACCCCCCCACACTAAAAGAATATTGTGCAGCCACTCAGTGACACTGCTTTGCTATACGCTAATTCTTTTTGTTTTTTGAAACTTTAGATTATAATGCTGCAGCTTTTGAAATTACTGGATTATTGTATGTAAACAGTCCTAATTTCATCCCCACAGGTTGGGGTACCTCTGTACCCCATTGTCAGTTCCACAGCCGCAGAAACAGAACTCCAGCTTGGGGTGAGAAGCTGTCGCTTTATCTCTTTACGGGAGCAGTGTTTGCACACAGTTCTACAGCATCTCATAGACAAAGTTCATATCGACACACTGCCACTGCCTGGGTTCATCAGAGGACAACTTAAGGAATTCTGAAAGTAAGCATAGAGCAAGGATGTAATTGTTATAGTGACAAATATTTTCTTGTTTTGCCAGAAAGTTTCCTGCAGATTTAATGTTTCCCTGTTAGTTTCTGATAGAGAAAAAAATTCCAACAATTGTGAAGTTAGTCACATGCTCCATTAAGAAACAGCAAATAACATTGTTTAAATATTTGAATGGATCTAAACTGAGAGTACAAACTCTTTGGAGTTGTAATAATGGAAAGCTGTCAATAATTGTATTTATTAACCTGTGATAGTAACAGCTGCTATCTACACAGGCAGTGTTAAAAGCCGTTGATCCCCTTTTATTCTTTCATGGGATGCGGGTGTTGCTGTCCTTGAATGGAGTGGCTTGCTGAAGCCATTATTGCAGGCAGTTAAGGTCGGGATGTTCCAGTCCTGCCTGTGACAGGAACTATCATGGGGAACTGTCAAGTGGAGATGCAGTCAAAAATCCATTGAAGTGGGACTGGAAAATCACAACCTATGGGTCAAAACCTTGCCTTCCAAAGCATACTGCTCAAGTCCCTACAGATAGCAATCAGTCAGCTGATGAGAATTTCCTTTTTTACATTGTAATATTGCTGTAACTCCCAAAAATGACACTTATGGATGAAGTGCAACTAGATTTTTAATCACATTGTTTATCATAACTATTGCTGAACAACTCTCTACTCCGGATAATTAATTACGAAATTGTGCAATTTCACATTTTCAAGTAACAACGATTTTGATAAGAGGCATAAATTGGGAAGAGGTTTTGTCAGGGAAATATACAAAAGAAATGTGGTAAACAAGGAATATTTGTCTGGCGTTCTGTACAGCAACGTTCCAATGAGACCGGGGAGTTATGGTAAGTTACAGGAACCATGGTGCACAAAAACTGTAATGAATTTTATCAAGAAGAAAAGAAAAGCTTACAAAAGGTTCAGGGAGCTAGGTAATATTAGAGATCCAGAAGAGCATATGGCTAGTAGGAAGAAACTTAAGAAGGAAACTAGGAAAGAAGGGGTCATGAGAAGACCTTGGCAGACAAGATCAAGGAAAACCCCAAGGCATTCTACAAGTATGCGAAGAGCAAAAGGATGAGATGTGAAAGAATAGGACCTATCAAGTGCGATGATGGGAAAGTTTGAATAGAAGCAGAAGAAATAGCAGAAGTACTCAATGAATACTTTACTTCAGTATTCACGGTGGAAAAGGATCTTGGTGGTTGTAGTGCAGACTTGCAGCAGACTGAAAAGCTTGCGCATGTAGATGTTAAGAAAGAGGATGTGGTGGAGCTTTTGAAAAGCATCAAGTTAGATAAGTCACTTGGACTGGATGGGACGTACCCCAGGTTACTTTGGGAGGCGAGGGAAAAGATTGCTGAGCCTCTGGCGATGATCTTTGCATCATCAATGGAGATGGGAGAAGTTCTGGAGGATTGCAGATGTGGTCCCTTGAAGAGATAGCCAGGAAATTATAGGCCAGTGAGTCTAACCTCAGTGGTTGGTAAGTTGATGGAGAAGATCCTGAGAGGCAGGATTTATAAACATTTGGAGAGGTATTGTATGATCAAGAATAGTCAGCATGGTTTTGTCAAAGGCAAATCATGCCTTATGAGCCTGATTAAATTTTCTGAGAATGTGTCTGAACACATTAACGAAGGAAGAGTGGTAGATGTGGATTATATTGCCTTCAGCAAGGCATTTGATAAGGTGCCCCATGCAAGGCTTATTGAGAAAGTGAAGGGGCATGGGATCCAAGGGGACATTGCTTTGTAGATCCAGAACTCTTTTGCCCACAGAAGGCAAACAGTGGTTGTAAATGGGTCTTTTTCTTCATGGAGATTGGTCACCAGTGGAGTGCCCCAGAGATCTGTTCTGGGACCTTTGCTCTTTGTGATTTTTATTAATGACCTGGATGAGGAAATGGAGGAATGGATTGGTAAATTTGGTGAACATTTTGAGAGGTATAGTATGACACAAAGGTTGGAGGTCTTGTGGATAGTTTGGAGAGCTGTCAGAAGTGGCAACGAGACATTGATAGGATGCAAAACGGCATGGAGAAGTGGCAGATGGACTTCAACCCAGATAAGTATGTGGTGATTAATTTTGGCAGATCAAATAGGATGACAGAATACAATATTAAGATAAGACTCTTGGCAGTGTGGAAGATCAGAAGGATTTTGGGGTCCGAGTTCATGGGATGCTCAAAGTGGCTTCACAGGTAGAGGATGTGGTTAAGAAGGCGTGTGGTGTACTGGTCTTCGTCAATCGAGGAATTGAGTTTAGGAGTCGGGAGATAATGCTGCAGCTGTATAAGACAGTACTTGGAGTACTGTACTCAGTTCTGGTTGCCTCATTACAGAAAGGAAGTGGATACCATAGAAAGGTGCAGAGGAGATTTACAAGGATGTTGCCTGGATTAGGTGGCATGCCTTATGAAGATAGGTTGAGAGAGCTCGGTCTTTTCTCCTTGGAGAAATGAAGGATGAGGGGTGACCCGATAGAGGTGAATAGGATGATGAGAGGTATTGATCGAGTGGATTCTGAGAAGCTTTTTCCCAGGGCTGAAATGGTTGCCACAAGAGGACACAGGTTTAGGGTGCTGGGGAGTAGGTACAAAGGAGATGTTAGGAATAAGTTTTTCACCCAGGGGGTGTTGGGTGTGTGGAATCAGCTGCTGGAAGTAGTGGTGGAGGCAGATTTGATAAGTACATGGAACTTAGTAAGATAGAGATTTATAGATAAGCTTAGTAGGTAGGAATAGTAGGTTAGAGGGTCATTGCTTTTTCCTAATTGGTCGGCGCAACATCGAAGGCCGAAGGGCTCGTTCTGTGCTGTAATGTTCTATGTTCTATGAATATGTTCGGCGCAACTTGTGGGCCAAAGGGCCTGTTTGTGCTGTAGTTTTTCTATGTTTCTATAAAAAATCCACTGCTTTCTAGTGTAACATTTTTAAAACTTTTATTTGATGCTTTAATATCATATTGTATTTCCCAAACTTTATTTCACACAATAAAAAATGAAGGATTATCAATTTTTGCTTTGTTAGTGTCACAACTACTGGGATACAGTGAAAAGTATTGTTTCTTGCGTGCTTTCTAGGTAAAGCATACCATTCATAAAGTACATAGAGGAAAAGGGTAAGAAAGGATGAAGGATACAGTGTTGCAGTTTCTGGTAGGGTGAGGAAAATGATCAGCTCAATGTTTAATTAGACCATTCAAAAGTCTGATGTCCGCAGGGAAGAAGCTGTTCTTGAGTCGGTTGGTACGTATTTTCAGGCTTTTGTATCTTTTTCCTGACGGAAGAAGCTGGAAGAGAGAATGCCCAAGATACATGGGGCCCTTAATTATGCTGACTGCTTTGCCAAGGCAGCAGGAAGTGTGGATAGAGTCAATGGATGGGAGGCTGGTTTGAGTGATGGACTGACATAATCAATGCTTTTCAATTCCAGATTTGCTGTCTATGAGAATTCTTCAATGTGATTGGCTACTTACCTTGCTTGTTGACATCAATACTGTGAGATCTCTGGAGATTTTGACTAAGTAGCAGATTCAAATTAAGGTTAGAAATGTGAAAATCAATGGTGTAGAGATTGCAGATCGATGTGTAACAGGACACTAAGATGCTTACTATTTCAAAGTACCCAAGGAATATTGAAGATTCTAAGCCCAGGAATGTAAGGATTTAAATGAAAGTAAAATTTGGGACTCAAACCTTTTAATGCTTTGAGGATTATTTAAGCAACCACAGGAATGATAACTCAAGGAATAGATTCAGTGGGAATCGGTTTTTCAGTATTGTATTGTTATTATTCTATATATTTACCAATATCTATCAGGAAATCCAGTAAAATTAAAGCTATTCATTATTGGAATTCCAAATTAGTCTGAGCATCTCCGAACATAATCCATTAAGACCCTGGGTATAATGTACAATCTTGGGAGTTTATTCTGCACATTTAGAATAGAATATTAACACTTTTACTTACCAGTCCAATCAAGTAGAAACATTTGAAATGGTCCGATTTAGACTAGTTTGTTATTAACTGTAACAATCACTTTTGCCTTTTTGTTATTTATTGTTTCATTCTCTAAATGATCTATTTTTTTATATAATCATAATGTTTAAAAGAATTTAATTAAAAAAAAGTTAAATCTCAATTAACTTCTATCAGTGTGCATTTTTTAAACATTGTTTTGTTAAAAAGTTATGCAGCATTTATAGAAAGCAAACTGAAGTGAAATACTTTCTCATTTTATCATTTATATCTGAAAACTGCACCAGCTTTGCGTGCTGTGACAGATTTGGAGTTTATGTCCATAGATCACCTCAGAGTCTCATATGTTTCAATAAGATCACTTCTCAAAAAGATTATGATAGGCTTGGAGGGAGTGAATAGTCAGAATCTTTCCCAGGGTCAAGGGTCAATTACTCAGGGGATATAGGTTGAAGGTGAGAGGGGGAAAGTTTAAAAGAGATGTTAGGGGATGTCCTTCACACAGAGGGTGGTGAATGCCTGGAATGCACTGCCGGAGGAGGAGGTGGAAGCAGATTCTATAACGACGTCCAAGAGGAATCTAGGTAGATACATGAAGAGAGAGGGAATAGAGGGATATAGACCACATGGAGACAAGAAAAAAGTTAGATTAAAGATGCATCTGTGTTGATGTAGAGTTGGTGGGCCGAAGGGCCTGTTCCTGTGTTGTTCTTTATTCCTTTCTAGAACCACAACAGGATTCCCTTTGTCCCTTCACTGTCTAATCAACCAGCCTCTATATGCAACGGTGGATTATTTCTGCAAAAAATATCCCCTCGTGAAGGGAATGTTCTCTTGGCATCAGCAATCCAAAAGAACCATTCCCTTCACGATACCCAGGTTCACCTCAACCCTTTCCAATGGTGTCGATCGCAGGAAATGTAACAACTCCCCTTTCTTCATCACTGTCCATCACTCTCCTTGGCCAAGCAGCAATTTATTATAGACTGTCTTTGCTGCTCACACTGTGGTCACTGTGCGGACACAGTGCAGAGTGGGTGACCCCCATCAGGTTTCTGAGTGTCTCACTCACTCCACAGAGGTGACTCCAGGCTGTCAGGCTGATATCCCTGTCCTCAGCCTGCTCCAACTGGGAATTTCACACAGTCTGCACGGATCCGTGCTGGTTTGACTCTGGGTTTCACATTCAGATCTGTTCATTATTCTACCATTAACTCAATACCAGGCCATTCGGCCCAGCCAGGCCCTGCTGCTCCCTCTGCTGCTTCCAGCCCCAGAATCAAAGGCAGCCTTTTCCTACCTGAGGAAACCTGACTATTTACAGCACTTTTTCTGGTTTTCTCCGCTTTTGGAAGCTGGCATCATGTTTAACTCGTCTCTCTGTCACCTGAGGGAAGAACTGTTCAGATCCCATTCCCCCCGGACAGGCGGAACCATAGCGCGGAGCCAAACCGGAAATGGACACGGACGCCCGGCGGACGGACCGGAAGTGGCTGGTGTAATGGCGGCGTTGTTCGCTCGCGCTGTTTTCTACCCCAGGTCTCGTGTACGAAATGTCTATCATGTCGAAGGTGTGGGGCCGGCACGGTATGACTCGCTTTGACCCGTAACGAGACCGGCATCCTCGGAGGCGCGCCCTTCCGCATCCCTCACTGAGGAGGTAGTGAGGGGGGGGGGTCACGGGGAGAGAGAGCGGGGGGCAACTGGGTGTGTCGAGAGAGGAGGTGGTGCACGGGCGAGATGGATGGGGGGCAAACGGGGAGAGAGAGGGGGACCTCAAATCCTTCAACCTCTCTTCATAGGACCTGCCCTCCATACCAGGCAACATCCTGGTAAACCTCCTCTGTACCCTCTCCAATGCCTCCACATCTTTCTTATAATGCGGGGACTAGAACTGCACACAATACTCCAAATGCGGCCGCACTAGAGTTTTGTACAGTTGCAACATGACTTTGCGGCTCCGAAATTCAATCCCCCTACCAATAAAAGCTAAGACTCCATATGCCTTCTTAACAACCTTATCGACTTGATTGCCAACTTTCAGGGATCTGTGCACATATACGCCAAGATCCCTCTGTTCATCAACACTATTAAGAGTCCTACCATTAGCCCTATACTCTACACATTTGTTAGATGGGGGGGATGGGGAGAGAGGAGGGTGGGGGGATGGGAAGAGAGGAGAGGGAGGGGATGGGGAGTGTCCCAGTTCACTGGGGGAGAGGAGTCGGGGTTTGGGTTAAGTAGGTCGCCCAGTTCACTGAGCCATTTTCGTTAGAAAGGAGGCGGCTAAGAGGAGACCTTATCGAAACGTATAAGATGATTAGAGGTTTAAATAGGGTGGACAGTGATAGCCTTTTTCCTAGGATGGAGAAAGCTAGCACGAGGGGACACAGCTTTAAATTAAGGGGTGATAGTTATAGGACGGATATCAGAGGTAGGCTCTTTACCCAGAGGGTGGTTAGGGAGTGGAATGCCCTGCCTGCGGCAGTTGTAGATGCATCAAGTTTGGTGATGTTTAAGAGGTTAGTTGATAAGTTTATGGAAGAGAAGGGAATGGTTTAGTTTGGAGGGTCATTGCTTTTTTCATAATTGGTTGGCGCAACATCGAAGGCCGAAGGGCCTGTTCTGTGCTGTAATATTCTATGTTCTGTGTTCTATTGGGGTGCAGGTGCAGTGGTGCTCTGAGCAGTCTGCAGCCAGCTTTCTGACGCCTGTGATATTTCCAACTCTAGTTTTCAGATTTTGATGACATTTCAAATTTTTTTTGATGATTTGCACCGATAATGTGGCCATCTCTGGGAATGAGGACTTATTCAGTAGTCACAAAGGTTTTTCTAAAATAGAGTGCCCAAATTCACACTCCAACCACTGACTCATCATTGCTTCGTTTCCGTTCATTATAAAACTATGTATGTGAAATAAACTGTCACACTTCTCTGATTTATACTTTCCTCTATCTATACTTTGGCTTTAAACCATCCACGTTTCTCAACCTGCAGATCTTTGTTTGTCCAATCCGTAGAAGATTTTACCTGTTGTGTTTCCACTTTTTACCAATATTTGGTATTACATACTTATCTCTCTGAACTCTATTTGGTTTATTGATTTCCCCTAATCCAACTCTGGCCTTCCTGAATTTCACGTTTTTCAGTTTGTAAAATCCCAAATTAAGAGATTTAATGATTTATTTCTTTTATTGTCTAGATATCCTTGAAACAGACAAGTAAGAGCTTAAGAACTAGGAGCAGGAGGAGACCATTCAGCCTCTCAAGCCTGCTCCACCATTTAATATGATCATGGCTGATCTCATCTTGGCCTCAACTCCACTTTCCCGCCTGTTCAGAGTAACCCTTCAAACCCATTGCTAATTAAAAACCTATCTATTCCTTAATTGTATTTAGTGTTCATATGTCCACCGCACCTGGGATAGAGAATTCCACAGATTCACAATCCTTTGAGAATTAATAATTCCTTATTCCTGTTCTAAATCTGCCATTCCTTAGTCTAAAACAATGGCCTCTTGTTCTAGAAAGCCCAAAAAGGGGAAACATCTGCTCTGTCAATTCCCTTTAGCATCTCAGACTTCAATTTGATCTCTTATTCTAAACTTCTGTGATTATCGGCCTAAACTGCTAAATCTGTTTCATAAGACATGTCCTTCCTCCCTGGAATCAATCTAGTGAACCTTCTCTGAACTGCCTGTAATGTATTTACATCCTTCCTCGAGTAAGGAACCAAAACTGTGTGTTGTACTCCAGATGTCACCTCACCCATTCCCTTGTACATTTGCAGCAACACCTCACTACTTCTATAATCTGTTCCATTAAGAATGAATGTCAAAATTGCCTTTGCCTTATTTATTACCTCCTGCACCTACATACTAATATTATGATGTGGAGATGCCAGAGTTGGACTTAGGTAAGCACTGTAAGTAGTCTCACAACACCAGGTTAAAGTCCAACAGGTTTACCATAGAACCATAGAAGATTACAGCTCAGGAACAGGCCTATTGGCCCTTCTTGTCTGTGCTGAACCATTTTTTGCCTGGTCCCACTGACTTGCACTTGGACCATATCCCTCCACACCCCTCTCATCCATGAACCTGTCCAAGCTTTTCTTAAATGTTAAAAATGACCCCACATTTACCACTTTATCCCGCAGCTCATTCCACATTCCCACCACTCTCTGCGTGAAGAAGCTCCCCCCTCCAATATTCCCTTTAAATTTTTGTCCTTTCACCCTTAACCCATGCCCTCTGGTTTTTTTCTCCCCTAGCCTCAGTGGAAAAAGCCTGCTTGTATTCACTCTGTGTATACCCATCATAATTTTGTACATTTCTATCAAATCTCTCCTCATTCTTCTACACTCCAGGGAATAAAGTCCGAACCTATTCAATCTCTCTCTGTAACTCAGCTTCTCAAGTCCTGGTAACATCCTCGTGAACCTTCTCGGCACTCTTTCAGCCTTATTTACATCCTTCCTAACACTGTTTATTTGGTAGTATGAGCTTTCGGAGAATTACTCCTTCATCAGGTAAGTGATACCTGGTGAAAGAGCTCTGTTCTGAAAGCTCGTACTACCAAATAAACCTATTGGACTTCAGCCTAGTGTTATGAGACTACTTACTGTGCTAATTGTGATTTGGGCATAATAACACCCAGATTCCTCTATGCCAGTCCCATCATTTAAGAACGACAATAACTTCAGTGACTCTTTTTTTATATATATACCTGCAGAATCTTTTGCTGTACATTTTTGAATCTTCATAGCATCTCTGACATTTGCAATATGGCTTTTGTTATCTTTAATCTTGCTTAGCCACGAATGCCACTCCCTCCAACCAGTCTTGGTTCAGAAGACATAACATTGGAAGGCAGAGGGACCAGGTCACAGGACTGTTCACTTTTTAAGAACAAAAAAATTACTAAACCTGGAAAATATGAATATAATGCAATATTCCTTTTCTCTTCTCAGATTCATAAACATATTGTTTTCAAAGATAACATCCCACTCTGAAACCAAGTGTCCAATGCCTCTCATGGATCTTCTGTGGATTTCTTCTCCCAGCACTCCCCCAACCAGCTGATTATCATGAGTGTTTCCAAACTCCATTCCCAAACAAGGTGCACTTTAAAATCTCCTTTCAAAAAATGCTTTCAACTAGCTATATACGTTAAGAATCTGCTCCAGGTTTTCCAACTACCCTGTCAAATGAAGCTTCCTCTCCACTGTTTTAATAAGGAATCCAGCTCCATCTTTTCCATCTCTCCTTTCAGGCTTCCTTTGTCTTAAATATTTTTAAGCACACTCAGATTTAGTCACTGCTTCATGTTTTTTCAAATGTCTCTCAGATTGTAATAAGATCTCACAAATCTTAGAATGCTTCAGATGTTTTTTGGGCCCTTTGTGAACCAATCTCTTTTCAGCTCACTCATGGCTTTACTGAGCAATACGCTCCTTGTTTGTTTCCTGTGTTGTTTTACTTCAGACTTCTTGTAAACTTCTTTCATTTACATAGTTTCTTAACTAAGTCTTTAAGTTTCTGGCACTGATTTTTTTTTAAACCATCACTCCATGGTAAACGCTGAGAGAATTGTTCCCTTTCTAGCTTCCAATAACCAGCCGCAACAGATTCAGTTAGAAACACAATCTCAAAAAGCCTTACTGCCCAAACAAGATTTTTAATTTCTCCCAGTTTGTTTACACTTCACATCATAAGCACAATAGAAGCATAACTGGAACTGAACATACTCCCACATACATACACCTTTGTCTAACATAAATTTAATTAAAGTTTTACTCTTAAACCTACTTAAATCTAGAACCTATTTCTAATAGTTAAAATACAAATATACATCCCTTTAAACTACCTGTTTTTCTGACAAGAATACACGCTTAAATAATTCTTAGTGTGTTTGGACTTGCAGTTAGTAAAGAAAGAGAATGTGCGAGGAGTGATTACCATGACTGAAGAATATGAAACTAAATTCTTTGTAAACACAGCTAAGGTGAGTGGAAAATTGAAACCAGTAAACAGTGAGATTTTCCAGGATTAATGTACCGTTCAGAATGAAACAGGCCAGCATACTTTAGGGTAGCGCTGGAACGGTTAAAAATACCAAATAAACTGGAGCTTTGAAATAAGGCAGTAATCTTTGTGACAAAGTATGGTGTAATGCTTGTTTGTATGATCAAATGTCAGCAGCCATTCTCATAGTACACTCTTATGCTGCATCATGCCCATGCAGTACTCAGTAATGTGATTAAAAAATGTCATGTATCAAAACAGAACAACTGTAAGGTAATGATTTTATTAAGAATCTGTTCAAACTGCAGTCCTGCCCTTTAATGTGACCCGCAGAAATGGGGTGGAGTTTATGTTCTCCTGTTAATGGGTTTGTAAACAAAGGGACGAGATTGTAAAATTCTTCAGGAGACATTTTCTGTTTACTATGTTGCTGCATATTCCCCAACTCCTAAATCACGATGGATATATTGCCGTTCTCTCAGGCTCCCAGCTACCACAACCTTCTGCAGTGTTATTGTGGGATGCTGAGGCCTTGGCTGCCCCACCACCCTCCGGCTCATCCCAATTGAGGCTCCTTCATGGCAATTTAATGATCATTTAAGTAGCAATTCCCACCCAGACTCATTCTCAGGTGCAGAGGATGGGAGCCCAGCAAATCCCTGCTTAGTCCTTGGGTGGGAAGGGGGTTGGTGGGTGTATCTTTCAACATTGCTAATCCCCTCCCTGCCCTGTTCCCTTCCACCCTACCCCATGCCTCCCTTTCCTACCCCCTAAGGTCTGGCCCTTGTGTTCTCCCTTACCACCTGTTCCTGCTCTGAGTTTACCCACCTGATCCTGGATTGCTGGGACTTGGATTCTAGGGACTGCTTACAGTCCTAGTCCTAACTATGGTAGCTTCTGGCCCTATTGGAAACAGTGAATATGGGGCGTCCTCTCAGATGGAGTGGAAGTCCTCTCTCCAGTGTTACCACTATTCCTAATACCACTATTATACCACTATTCCTGTACAAAACTCTGGTGCGGCCGCACTTGGAGTATTGCGTACAGTTCTGGTCGCCGCATTATAAGAAAGATGTGGAAGCATTGGAAAAGGTGCAGAGGAGGTTTACCAGGATGTTGCCTGGTATGGTGGGAAGGCCTTATGAGGAAAGGCTGAGGGATCTGAGGTTATTTTCATTAGAGAGAAGAAGGTTACGCGGTGACCTAATTGAGGCGTATAAGATGATCAAAGGGATTGGATAGGGTGGATAGTGAGAGCCTTTTTCCTCGGATGGTGATGACCAACACGAGGGGACATAACTTTAAATTAAGAGGTGGTAGTTATAGGACGGATGTCAGAGGCAGGTTCTTTACACAGAGGGTGGTGAGAGCGTGGAATGCCCTGCCTGCAGCAGTTGTGGACTCGCCTACTTTGGGGGCATTCAAATGTTCGGTGGATAGGCATATGGATGATATTGGAATAGTTTAGGTTAGAGGGTCCACTGGCCGTAGCATCGAGGGCTGAAGGGCCTGTACTGCGCTGTAATGTTCTATGTAATTCTCTCTCCTGAAAGCACTGATTCTTACTGGGTTACAGTTTCATTCAGGTTTCCAGTATTTTGTGCCAGTGATTTTTGACCCTGTGTTCTGAAGGTGATATAAGCAGGGTGGATATCACACCCTCTCTTTATAGAACATAGAACACTACAGCACAAACAGGCCCTTCGGCCCACAAGTTGTGCCGAACACATCAAAACCTACCCAGCCATAGACCTATCTATAACTCCCAATCCCATTGGATCCCATATACTCATCCAGAAGTCTTTTAAAAGACCCCAGCGAGTTCTCCTCGACCACCACCGACGGCAGCCGATTCCATTCACTCACACCCTCTGAGTGAAAAACTTTCCCCTAGCATCCCCTCTGTACTTGCTTCCCTGCACCTTAAATCTGTGTCCTCTCGTCGTGACCATTTCAGCCCTGGGAAATAGTCTCTGAGAGTCCACCCTATCTATTCCTCTCAACCTCTTGTAAATCTCTATCAGGTCGCCTCTCAACCTTCGTCTCTCCAGGGAGAACAGTCCCAGCTCCCTCAACCTGTCTTCATAAGGCATGTCTCCCAATCCAGGCAACATCCTTGTAAATCTCCTCTGCACCCTCTTTATATGGTATGCTCACAATCACATTTTCCAGCGTGTGTTACTTTGCCACAACCAGCCACCTGAACATTGGCTGACTCGCTTTTTCCCTCCGACATACTGATGATGTTGTCCCACCTTTCAGTTCCCTGAGCATCCTATTGCTTCATTGCTTCTTTATGACCTTCAAACAAAATATATTTGATAAATGTGTGGGTTGGAGGGGATTTATTACTGCCCTTGTTGCAGAAACAGGACTACGTTTTAGAGAAGGAACAGGTAAGTGATGTCACTCAGGATGAAAGTGAGATCCTGTTGGAAATTTCCTCTTGCACACAGCAACACAGATTGCACCCTTCTGAAAATTTTGTTTTTGTATAAATACTTCTGTCCATTCATCGTGTTAAAAGTATGTTTATTGATATTAGAGAGAAGCCTAACATGGGTGTGGACTGCTGCTCTGCACTCAGTTCTGAGTTTTTTGTATTCCTGGGTATCATCGTTAAATGCACTGAATTTGTTCCTTGTTCACTTAAAGCAAACGGATTTCGAGAACAACATCAAATACATTAGACCTTTCAAGAATTATTGTGTTCATGCTGCAAATGAGCTGAATTGTTCTGTGATTAATTGGAATGGAATAAACAAGCCAGTTCTTTAAATCTAGTTTGTCAGTCTATTCTGACATTGGAATTTCCTGAGCTAAGTTAAAGTCTTGCCTTGCTGTGACTGCTGTTTGGTTTTTATCTTGTGATCAGAAGTGCGATTGTTTAACGCATCGATTTTATCCTGCAATTACGTACAATTATTGAGAAATGTGATATGGTTTGAGCTGTTACAAGGTGTATGTTTTCCGGTGAAATCCCTAATTGAGGTTGTGTTTCAGGAATGGGAATCCTATGGCGTGGAGCAGTTATGTCTCAGCACAATTGATATTCTTGGAGTGCCGACTTTAGAAAACCTGAAAAAGGGAGTTGACTTTGTTATGAAGCATCGTAAAAATGGGAATAGTGTGTACGTACACTGCAAAGCTGGACGGTCACGCAGTGCCACTATGGTGGCTGCATATTTAATTCATGTACGTTGATTGTGCTAAAGCTTGAAGTCATAAATATAAATAACATATCCATGAAGAAATATTACTGTGTGGTAAACTTAAAGTAGGTATGTTGTGAAAATTCAAATTACAAATTCACAGTTACATAGAAACTAGAAGCAGGAGTATGCCATTCCACCATTCGAGCCTGCTTCAACATTCATTTTGATCATAGCTGATCATCAAATTCAATATCCTATGCCCCCTTCCCTCCCATATCTTTGATTCCTAGACCTATATCTAATTTCTTAAAATCAGATAATATTTTCGCCTCATTACTTTCTATGATGATGAATTCTACAGATTCACCACTGTCTGGGTGAAGAAATTTCTCTTCACTGTTCTAATAGGTTTATCCCTTACCTTCAAACTATAATCCTGGACTCTCTCCACTACTGGGAACATTCTTTCTGAATCTACCCTGTCTAACTCTGTTAGAACTTTATAAGTTGAAATGATAACTTCGATATTTGTGATTTTAAATGTCCTTTCTTTATCAGTACAATTTAAAAAGCAAAAGAAAGTGAGATTAAATGTTAACATAGGGTATCTAAATCTTCATTCCAAATGCAAGCTCAAGTGCAGAAATATATCTTCACTCCAAGCATCTTTCCCTGTTCGCACTATCAACCTGTGGAAGAACGAAGGTGTTGGGAGAGTGAAGGCTAGTTTTTATAAATGCAGCAATGGTTGTGATTCTAGTCTTGATTCAGAAAACTACTGTTAAAAAATTTATTTTCAATGGTTTTTAGGACAATATTGTTTAAATAGTAAAAACAAAATACTACAGCTGCCAGAAATCATGAAATTATAATGAAAATGCTGGGGATATACTGCAAGTCAGGCAGCATCTGTGGAAAGAGAAAGAATTTTAAAGTTTCAGTTCGGAGAGTCATAGAGTCACAGCACATAACAGACCCTTTGGCCCAACTGAGCTATGTCCGCCATGGTGCTTCCTGGCTAGTCCCAATTGCCCACTTTTGACCCATTTTCCTCTAATCCTTTCCTAACCATGTGCTTATCCGAATGCTTTTTAAATGTTGCTATTGAATCTGCCTCAATCACTTTCTCTGGCAGCTCATTCCATATACGCACTACCCTCTGCGTGAAACAGTTGCCCCTCAAGTTCCTTACAGGTCAATAGTCTTTTATCAAAAATGTGAACTTCTCTGCCTTACCTGCTGTGTATTTCCAATGTTGTGTGTGTTTAATTCTGTTTTTCAGTATATTAAAAAAGATTGGTAAGACTTAATCTAACTGTAGAGTTTGAAATTCTTAGTGTGGGAATTTTCATTGCCCAGTTTGGATTTTGACAGCTTGGAGAAGGGCAGAGTGTGTAATATCTGTATCCGCAAAGGTGATCAGTTTATTTGTCCCTTCTTAAGCTTTCTCAAGTTCAGTGTATCCCCAACACATTCACATTGGTAGGGAAAATACTCTTTTAACATTTTATCTTGAGTTTTGCTTTAATATTGGAGATTAAAGCAGAAGGATATGAACTTGTTTTAACAAGATTGCATTAAATTTGATTTGATTGGGTTAATGGTGAATTTAAAAAGTCACAAGAAACATTATGGATTGACCTTTTATCCTCGCTCCTTCATTCCCTTTTTATTAGTCTTTTGTTGTTTTGTCCTTTCATTCCAAAGTTACAGTGCAGTTACAGAGCTAGGGCAGGGGAAGAGGGTCTAGGTAAGATGCTCTTTGGTGTAGACTCAATGGGCGGAATGGCCTGTATTTCACTGTCACCCCTCACTCTCTGAAGTCAGTGGAATCAAGCTCAGTGTGTCTAACCTTTCCTCATAAGACAACTCACCCATTCCAGGTATCAAATCATAAACTCTCCCAACACATTGATGGAATCAATTAATCTTGTCCTAGATGAAAGATACAGAGATATTGGGGAAATGTTTAACTTGTTTATTCCTAAATCCCTTCCTTTAGATACATCACTGGAATCCAAAGAAGGCATGTGATCACATTGCTTCAATCAGACCTCACATTCTTATTCGCAATGGCCAATTTAAAATGCTGAACAACTATTACTGTTCACTATTCTCAGAGGAACCAGATATTCTGTGTGAACCAAAAGGTGCTGCTGCTTTCAAGTAGTAAAGCATGAGATCCATGGACATTTAATTGCTTAAACTTTAAAGTAATTCAAATGGTTTAGAATGGAGAGCGGTAACTGGACAGACTGATTGCAGTATCAGCTTTCTGTGATCTGCAGCTTTTAGAGTCACCAGTTGATATGTTTGTTTCTATTTGTGTTGAATTGAAGACAACAGTTGCACTAATGTCCTTTTGGAATTTTTGTTGAGATGTTTGCTATTTATAAAAAATGTAACAGCAATTTATAGTCCAAGAAGCAGTTATTTTTAAAATATGTTCAGAGATACTAGGAAATTGACAGTGCTGTTCAATAATTTCAGTGAAACTTTGTGTAACATCAGTTTGCTGAGTTAGTAAATGCTGTATTGCAGCGTTTGAGGAGTTAATGTGAATCAGTAAAAAAGATATTTCACTTTTTCAGACACTTGTTAAATGGAAACAGGTCTCCTGTCCGCTGGATGAAACAGTAACAGTATTTTTGTTATTTATTGATTGTAAAGATTAGCTGAATAGGATTAATTCCAGAATCCCACACTTCCAATAAGAAGGTCTTTTTCTGAAGAGGTTTGAGCTATTCTCTGCTGAGTGTTTGTGATTGCAGGATTATTCCAAAAATGTACCTATGATAAATGAGGTTCTGATTTGTATAAAATGTATTTCACTGTTGGAATGCAATTAAACAGTTTTACATTTGTAGTTTGTGTCACTGAATTTCACAAAATTAACTATTTCCTGTTTGTAGATTTAAACAACATCAATTTTGATTTTTTTGGGTGATAACCAGCACTCTGCATTTCATTGTAGACATATGGGAGAGTGCTTTGTGACATTTAATCATTTATAAATGGCATTTATAAGGGGAATTGAGGGTTATGGGGAGCAAGTGGGTAAGTGGAACTGATCCACTTAGATCAGCCATGACCTTATTGAATGGTGGGACAGGCTCAAAGTGCTAAATGGTTTACTCCTGCTCCTATTTCTTATGTTCTTATTACTCAAAACTGATTCAGTTCAACACAATTTATCATCAAGGAGAAATTATTCTGCAAGTTAGTAAATGATCAGTTGGAATTCAACTTTGCCATTTTTGCACCAGTTTCAAAGTGAATCTCCCACACTTTGTGCACTGCAGAGTGTGCTAGTGTGAATCCCGATTAAAAAAGACTGGATGGGGCCTATTCCCGCTGGAGGGGCTGGCAACATTAGAACGTAGAACATAGAACACTACAATACAGAACAGGCCCTTCGGCCTTCGATGTTGCGCCGACCAATATAAAAAGCAATGCCCCTCCAAACTAAACCATTCCCTTCTCTTCCATATACTTATCAACTAACCTCTTAAACGCCACCAAACTCGGCGCATCTACAACTGCTGCAGGCAGGGCATTCCACTCCCGAACCACCCCTTGGGTAAAGAACCTACCTCTGATATCCGTCCTATAACTATCACCCCTTAATTTAAAGCTGTGTCCCCTCGTGCTAGCTTTCTCCATCTAGGAAAAAGGCTATCACTGTCCACCCTATCTAAACCTCTAATCATCTTATGTGTTTCGATTAGGTCCCCTCTTAGCCGCCTCCTTTCTAACGAAAACAACCTCAAATCCCTCAGCCTCTCTTCATAAGACCTGCCCTCTATACCAGGCAACATCCTGGTAAACCTCCGCTGTACCCTCTCCAATGCCTCCACATCTTTCTTATAATGTGGGGACCAGAACTGCACACAATACTCGAAGTGCGGCCGCACTAGAGTTTTGTACAGTTGCAACATGACGTTGCGGCTCCGAAATTCAATCCCCCTACCAATAAAAGCTAAGACTCCATATGCCTTCTTAACTCTCCCATTACATCCCATGTACTCATCCAGAAGTCTCTTAAAAGACCCCAGCGAGTTCGCCTCTACCACCACTGACAGCAGCCAATTCCATTCACTCACCACCCTCTGAGTGAAAAACTTACCTCTAACATCTCCTCTGTACTTGCCTCCCAGCACCTTAAACATGTGTCCTCTCATAGCGACCATTTCAGCCCTGGGAAATAGCTTCTGAGAATCCACTCTATCCCTTTCAACATCTTATCTCTATCAGGCCTCTGAACCTTCGTCTCTCCAGGGAGAAGAGACCTAGCTCCCTCAATCTGTCTTCATAAGGCATGTTTCCCCCACCCCCCCAATCCAGGCAACATCCTTGTAAATTTCCTCTGCACCCTCTCAATAACTTCCACATCCTTATGTAACCATGAATGATATATTGGGTGATTGTGAAGATTTATTGAAGTGTGCATCATTTGTGAGGCTTTTGCTTGGTTAACCACAGTTGCCTTGGTGATGGTGAGGGATTGTTGTGAAATTGCTCATCACCGTATCAATCTTTGTTATCCAAACAGAAAGTGCTGATGGACTAACAGATCTTACATACAAGACCCAACCATCTTCAGCTGCTTCATCAATGACCTTCCCTCCATTATAAAATCAAAAGTGGGGATGTTCACCAATGATTGGATAACGTTCAGCACCATTTGCGACTCATAGAACATAGAACATTACAGCACAGAACAGGCCCTTCGGCCTTCGATGTTGCGCCGACCAATATAAAAAGCAACGCCCCTCCAAACTAAACCATTCCCTTCTCTTCCATATACTTATCAACTAACCTCTTAAACGCCACCAAACTTGGCGCATCTACAACCGCTGCAGGCAGGGCATTCCACTCCCGAACCACCCTTTGGGTAAAGAACCTGCCTCTGATATTCGTCCTATAACTATCACCCCTTAATTTAAAGCTGTGTCCCCTCGTGCTAGCTTTCTCCATCCTAGGAAAAAGGCTATCACTGTCCACCCTATCTAAACCTCTAATCATCTTATATGTTTCGATAAGGTCCCCTCTTAGCCGCCTCCTTTCTAATGAAAACAACCTCAAATCCCTCAGCCTCTCTTCATAAGACCTGCCCTCCATACCAGGCAACATCCTGGTAAACCTCTCTGTACCCTCTCCAATGCCTCCACATCTTTCTTATAATGCGGGGACCAGAACTGCACACAATACTCCAAGTGTGGCCGCACTAGAGTTTTGTACAGTTGCAACATGACGTTGCGGCTCCGAAATTCAATCCCTCTACCAATAAAAGCTAAGACTCCAAATGCCTTCCTAACAACCTTCTCGACTTGACTGCCTACTTTCAGGGATCTATGCACATACACACCAAGATCCCTCTGTTCATCAGACTCCTCAGATATTGGAGCAGTCCATGTTCAATTGCAGCAAGATCTCAACAATATCCAGGCTTAGATGACAAGTGAGGAATAACATTCGTTCCACACGAGTGCCAGCCAATGACCATCTCCAACAAGAGAGAATCTAATCATTGCTCTACGACATGCAAAGGCATTTCCATCAGTGAATTTCCCCCCTCTCAACAGCCTGAGATTATCATTGACCAGAAATTGGAGTATGTATAAATATTGTGGCTACCAAAACAGCTCAATGAGAATGCTGTGATGAGTAACATCAGAGCAGCAGCCATAGCAAGCGCTGATGCATCTGGAAATGATGCTATCGTGTATCTGTAAAAATTGATGAGAGTTGTAGCCTTACCTGCCTGAAAAAGTAAAGGTGTTGGCTTTCTTCATTACAGTGTCAGCATGGGGGGACCAGGACAGGTTGTTGATAATTTGGACACCTAAAAAGTTGAAGTTCTTGACCATTTCCATTTCATCCCCATTGATGTAGTCAGGGATATGTCTTCCACTATGATTCCTGAAATGATGACTATCACTTTCAATTTAATGACATTGAAGGAGAAATTATTGTCGTCACACCAGTTCATCAGATTCTCTATCTCTTTCCCGTACTCCATCTGACCCACTACAGTAGGGAGAACATGCAAACTCCAGTTACCTGAGTCCCTGATGCTGGGAAACAGCAGTATTAAGCAATATGCCACTTATCACCAAATACTGCTAATATGGCTGTTTCTTTTTTTAAAAAAATCATAGGACGTAGGCATCACTGTGCAATTTATTGCCTGTTCTTGTGAAGTGGGATAAGCCACTGCCTTGAATTGTTCCTGTTTGACGTGGAGCTCTGGATATTTACCCAGCGACAATGAAGGCATGATATCTTTCTGTGCTAGAATAGAACATAGAACATAGAACATTACAGCACAGAACAGGCCCTTCAGCCTTCGATGTTGTGCCAACCAATATAAAAAGCAATGCCCCTCCAAACTAAACCATTCCCTTCTCTTCCATGTACTTATCAACTAAGAATGGTATATAACTGGGAGAGAAACATGCAGGTGATGGTGTTTCGATAGACCTGCTGCTGTTCTTTGCCCTTAGCAGCAGAGATCACAGATTTGCAATGTTCTGTTGAGGAAGATTTGGAGAGTTGCTGCAGCCAATGGTGGTAGATGAGGTCCCAGGGCCAGTTTGTTGCACGTAGATGTTATTTATTTCATTGAACAGGAATTTTTTGGATTTACTACCAAGAATTTTGGTGTGGAACATAGCTCTGACGATGACAGCTCTCACCCAGTCATTGAGGTTTCTTGGGGCATTCTTTGGTAAGAGGTGGGACATTTGCCCCTATTTGGGGACAAAATCCCACTTCAGAAACCTGTGGCTAAATCTGATTGGCTGCCAGGACTCCAGTCCCAGCAGTATCACCAATGGCTGCCACTGGGTCTACACCCAGTTCAGGGGAAAAGCCAGGATCCAGGATGAGGACGAGTTACTGAGGATCTTTTGGTGGAATTGGGAGCAAAGTTCCAAAAGCTAATAGGAGGAAAACAGTTGGGAAGGGAGGGCGGGGGGGTGCCTGTTTTGAGGCCTCAGCAGGCTAACCGACCCAACTTCTAACCTCATTCCTGCCAGGCCATGACTTTACAGATTATGTTCAGACAGAATTTTAATTGATAAGTATATGGAAGAGAAGGGAATGGTTTAGTTTGGAGGGGCATTGCTTTTTATTTTGGTCGGCGCAACATCGAAGGCCGAAGGGCCTGTTCTGTGCTGTAATGTTCTATGTTCTATGTAGAATTCTGCTGCTGCTGCTGGCCTCCAGATTGCCCAGTTTTGAGTTGAAAGATCTTCTTGAATTCTATCCCATTTTGCGCACAGTGATAGCGCTACATAACACGATATGATGGAACTTTGTAAAAACATTAGAGACAGAATCTAAAATTATGAGAGATGATTGGGCTCGAGCGGAGTATTTAAAAAAGAACTTGCTGCATTCATATAGCACCTTCCACATTTCAAAGCATTCTCAACCAAATGAAAAGTGTAGTCCTGTTTTAATGTCAGAGGCACAGCAGCCAATTTAACAGCAATGTGATACTCAGTACGTGCTTTTTCAGATGTTCACTAAGGGATGAATGTTGGCCAGGACATGATGCAAACTTATCTAAATTGTGCCAAAATCATGAATTATGAATTGAGAATTTACAGCTGCTGTAAACTTAGCAAAGTTGATATTTTTCCTCTCCTTCCAATTTCTTTTGTTTTTTACATACTTCATCTTGTTCTATGCACTTCTCATGGTCAGAGGGAAGGGATATTACCAGCTTTCAGATCTCACTAGTATCACTAGTTGAAGAATTCTGGGGTTTGTTTCTTCCTTTTTCTAAGTTCCTGGTTTGAAATCGGAAATGAGGGTGTTGGATTTAATGCTCTCCCATTGATGGGTATGAACAGGGGCTGGGTATCTGATTAGATCCAGTGGATGGCTCCAACCCTTTCCCCCCACTGCAGTTTTGTCAGTGGCAACAGTGACTGTGGGCAGCCTTCTCATCGTGGGGCTCAATGAACAATTGATGCCATCACCACCGGCAGTTAACCGGTGCTATGTGGGGTTTTTATGTGTAGAGTATTACAATTTATCTTAAACCTTAATTATGCAATTATCTGACTTCAAATTAACTCAACAAAATCCTTTGAATTCTTCAAACAAGACTTGTCCATCATGCAAAATGGACTCTCGAATAGTAAACTGAAAGAGAAATTTTATTTTAAACAGAAAAAGTTTACTTAACACAAAATAGATTTTACAACTTCAAACTAGTCATCAGGTCACTGAAGAGGAAGGTGCTCTTCCTGTTCCTTCACTGACGGCAATTTTTAAAAATGTTTCTGCTTTGGGAGCATCCAGTACCTGAGTAGCAGCAAAATTGTCTTCAGAACCCCAAAATTATTAATACCTCATCTCAGACCCTGACACTGAAATCTCATTCTTGGTTCATTTAGATGTTGGCTTGTTTAAATTGCAATTTGACTACTCAGGTGCATCGTTTCTTTTCTCAAAAGAACAATGTTTCTTTTGCAACGTGTTTTGTTATCTAACTTCGTACAATTGTCTACTGTTTATTTGGCCATGGTTTTTGCTGATCTATCTGATTAATATTCATCCAAAGCAGACATATCAAAATAGTATTTAAAATGATGAGCTTTTAAATCCAACATAACGACTTGATTAATTACTATTTCTTCAGTTACAACTTAATTGAGGTCAAATGTCTGTTTCTGGCTGCTTCCTAATTATGTAATAACAATACTTGAGTTATTATAAAACATAAAACAAAGTCAAAATGCTATTTCTTACAATGAAGAAATGCTGTATTTTGTTCATGTACAAAACGGCATTTTGACTTGTCAGCTTATTACCACAAATATAATACGAAATGTATTTAAAAAATGGTTGAGTTACACTAAAATCTAATATCCAAGCTGACTTACACGGAGAAGGCAAGTGCTAGGCTGACAATCTCCCCTTGTGGGATGGACTTCCTCCTTAACTATTAATTCCTGGGGATTCCTTGGATTTCCCTCCCCCTGGATTTACCAGACATCACAATACCAATGGGAACTGCACCGTCCATTAATTCTAGACTGTGGACTGTCTGTCTCACAGCCACAAACTAGCAGACAGTTAGTCACTAGTGTAATGTACTAATAAATCACTGTAGTGTTCCACAATGCAATATATCTCAATGAAATACTGTGGACTATTTCCTCTGTATGCTACATGTAATAAAACTCTAACCTATTTACTAAGAATGAATTTATTATACATATGCGGGAACACAGAGGAAACTTTCCCTGATTACATTTAAAACAAGAATACACGTGTTAAAGCATCTACGACAGAAGTACACTATTTCTTTTAGTTAATCTTTTCATAAAATGAACTGTATCATAATTTTACAGTAAAAGTAATGTTGCTGCCAACTTTACCATTTTTGAACATGACACCATCACCCTGTAGGATTATGTAAGCTTCTCTTTGTCATCCTTCCCATTCTGTCTCAATCTCATTATCCAACAGGCTGACATGAGGTAGTGTTACAATATTGTGTTTAGCTCAGTTCATATCATGTCAAATCAAGAGAAAAGTACAGGTATGGTGTCTTAAAACTATGCGAGTCAAGCCATAGCGTGTTCTGATCTTCCGGAGTTTGGGCAGTGGGAATCAGGGCAGGTGGAGTGGGGTCAAGAGCTGCTCGGAGTGTGGAACAGACCGATGTGCAAGTGGCAAAGGGAATGGTTAGTCAGCTGTTACACTGCACCAAGGCAGTGCCAAATGAGAAGTCTTTTATTATTTTATTCAATTAAAAATGTCCAGTTTTCAGACAACTCTGGATTTTGAACTGTCGAATTGGCGACATTATTGTACTTGCGTTTTGTTCTCAATTGCAGTATTTTTAAAAAATCTGTTCTGGCCAATGAGCTATAGACTGAGAGCCTGTTGTTAAACCTCACTCTGTTTTATGCAATAAACATTTGGCCAGTGGTAACTTTCAGCAAAATAGATGATACAACTAAAGAATGATGTTGAATTAAATTGTGAATCTTTACATTGATTTAAAATCATGCCAAAACAAATTGCCAATTGGTCAACAGGATCTCAATTCCACTTATTACCGAGACCACAGATGTGGCTGGGTTCAGTTTCAATGTATTAGCGTCACCCTTTTTACATTTATCCCTGAAAACGTAGATACACCCATTACAACTCGCAATCTTCCAGAGAGATGGTACCCGACTCCAAACCTCTGGGAAACGTAGTCTGGTGAAGCTGTCAAGCAACGGATTGTAACAGACCAGAGAATCTCCCTCAGCTACAATGAAAATCAGGTCTTTGTGAATAGCAGCATGCATACGGCCGGCAAAGGGCAGCAGGTACGACTTTAACTGGCACGTTCTGGTGCGTGTATCAAAGCATTGGATCAGCCTTGATGGTTTGGTAAAGAAATCCAGGTCATTCTCCTCCCCACCCAGAAGGTAAATCGTTCCGTTCAGGTTAACGCCAGCAGCACAGGATACTGCCGTGTCCAGCTGATTGGTTTCAACCCACACATTATCACAGACCACATAATAAATGACAGCACTGGAGAGGGTATCTTGTAGGGTTTTCCCACCCAGTGAATAAATGGCATCCTCGCTTGGCACAGATACCAATGTGTGTTGAAGACGGTCTCTTGGCAATGATGCGCATTGTTCCCAGTCCATTGTGCCCATGTTACACTTCCACATTCTCCGGGGAATGGGACCACCCACCACGTATAAATCACTGCCATGTTTACATGCTGCCGTGATCTGCTGACGCAATCGATTCTGTCCACTAACACTGATGGCATCTTCATCACAATGCAAAGAAACTGCCAGCGAGTGAGTCCGTGTGTCTTCCTTTCCAATCAGATAAATATGAACAATCTCGCCAATTTCCTGTGTGAGAGACAACATGAATTACAAACCAGATAGGCAATGATGGTGACGTTTCCAAGAGACTATCTTTAGACAGGATGAGCTGAGTTCTCATTATGATTTTCCTGTTTATTGCTGGAAGCATTCTTCTTGAACTGAGCATAAACCAAAAATGTCTGCCTCCATTTGACCACTTTGTGGTGAAGTGATACCAGCAAACCACCACACCCGTAACTGAAGCAGTAGAACAACTGTAACATCCCCTCTAAACTAGAATCAAATGAGGTTTCCTCCAAAATCCTGTTGGAATTACCTACAATTTGTTTTTGTTAGTTAATAAAATATATTTCAATATTAAAATTCAATCCCAGCAGGGGGCTGAATAGCAGATACATTTATTTGTATTTTCAAACTGTTGGATATTTTTTCTGACTGGGATTTTGGGATATTAAACCACATATTAACAATGGTTAGAGTGGCAATGCAATAAAGCAGCCCCTCATTAAATCCTGCTGGCAATATTGCAGTTAAATCTGATGATGATTAAACCTGTTAGAGGAGCAGTATCTAACTCTGCAATTGGCAGCTATTCCTGTCTAATCTAGACGATACATTCCAGTCAATGAGGCTCTGCTGTGAGAGGAGCTTTGGGCTTGTTCCTTTACTGTAATTATGACAATAACTCATTAAGTAGCTTCAATCAATGAACTTGATAAAGAGATGTATGCTGCATGGGAAAAAAACAGAATGTTCTGATTTCTATACAAGAGGAATTCTTCACCATCAGCTCTGGGCCATACGTTACGTTACTCATTTTATATCCGGTCTGACTTTATAAAGTTGAGGCCTAGGTATTGTGATTTAAGTGCACAGACCATCACAGTGTTAAAGAATAAAACACAACCAGAACCCCTCAAAGCAATGATCACTTCAACTGTTTCTGAAGTCTTCAAAGGGAATAGAACAATAAGGACTGGCATTTATATTGTGCTTACACACTTTAGGAGGTCAAAAAGCATTCTTCAGCCAATTTTGCACAGCAAGATCCCACAAACAGAAATGTGAAATGACAAAATTATCTGTTTACGAGGGATATAAGATACATCTTGGCCACGACAGTTGAAAATCATATTTGACAACCTATCATAGACAGAATTAGACTGAATCAACAGTGTGAAATTGTTAGCAAACTGTCCAAACCCTACAAAGGAAGGAAGGATCACTTGTAAAGCAGTTGGACTCTTCCCGGAGAAATTCCTGCCATGCTTATTTATCTACGTAGGAATGTTGTATTATTCAGAACTCTGCAAATCTACTGACCCCCATATTCATCAATAGAAGTTAAATCGTTTGATTAATGGTTGTCATCATTTGGAACAAATTGGAATAGAATTTGTCCAGAGTAAAAGCTAAACTCTATAAATGACAGATTTCTGCAGGGCATCTTCCATTTTACACAAAGATGGCACTTTAGTTTCAGAGGATGTATTGGTGGAGCTTGTATACATTGGCTAATTTTGAGGGAACGTACCTTTAAACTGGATGTCAGATTCTCAGAGTATTGTGATCGCTCTTCCTTGTTATGTTCTATCCAAGTTTCTATTGCTTTGACAGGCTTTTGAGAGCTGGGAACACCATCTGCAGAACCATGGATGAAAGGATTGGATTTTAGTTTCTGAGCATCATTTGGAGCAATTCAGACTGTGCTGATTTTTGTCTGTTTGGTGGTGATAATATTACAGTTCACTGAGTCCTATACATAAATATTTATTTGCACATTGTAATCTATGGATGATGATGATAGCAGTTCCAATTCTTTCTCTCCACCTGGCTGACCAAGGATCTCTCCCACACCATTGGAAAGATTTACAGGTTGATACACTCAACCTGTCTTTGGTTGCTTTATGAAGGCACCTTCCTTGGCTATCAAGTCCTGGAGTGGGACTCGAACCCAGGTGTTCTGGCTCACATGCAGCAATGCTACCCACTATTAGACCACCTCACTACTCTGTTTGTGTGTGTAAAAGCCCCATAACTTCAAAAAAAGTTTTGCCCATTCCAATTTCTGTGTGGGTTTTAACTTAAGCTTAAATCAACTGAAGACCTCAACATGAATTCTTGTCAATCAGTGTATCAGCACTCCCTCCCCAGTCTACCCACTTAACTAAGGTCAGCATATCAGGAGGTGACCATTTTCAGTTCCACTTGAAGAATAGGCTTGAAGGGCCAAAAAGCTTGTTTGTGTACTGTACTTTTCTCTCTCTTTGGATCATCAGCTGCAGGAAGAGAAAGCTTGAAGCAGGTCTCGTTTTCTCTTGATTACTTTAAGAGTTTTGAACATTAAATTCCATCAAGTCCAATGAAATGTCCAGCTCACTTCCTGAAGGTATTGCACAAGCCCATAACCACTATCTACCTTTCTGGATTTCCTGGAGCTACCAAGGAGCAGTGTGATCCAGATTGGCAGCTTGTGAACTAACCCTATTAAAATCAGGTCTGTCTACTGCCAGACTTCCTGTCCACCACTTGCCTGATTCTGATGGAAAAATAAATCATTTTCATTTTATCACTTATACAGCTCATTGCTAGTCTAAGACAAAGGGAAAAAACAATGTGGATCTTGTCTTGATGTAAATGACTTGTTGTAGTAAGTCCTTGGAGACAGACATCCCTTCACCAAAATCCTTTTATTTACAAGTCTTTGGCAGCAGCATACTGAGTGTTGCCAGTTAGCAGCACAGACTCAGAGTCCCACAGCAACTGACACACCTCCGTAAGTACAAAGCAAGAGGCTCCCTGATTGGCCCATCAATTTGGTCTGCTCTTTTTGGAAGTGTGAACAGTCTCTGCTGGCAACAAAAGCCCTGCGACTGATATTCCCAGGCAGTCTCCCATCCAAGTACTAACTAGGCCTGAATTTTAGCTTCTGAAATCAGTCGAGATCGGGCATTTTCAGATTAGTAATGGTCATTGGACATCAACTTGGTTCTTACTCAGTTAATGTTCTAACAGGCCCAACTCAATTGCCTGATTAAGGTCCTTACACTTGTGCTCTCTTTAACCAACATTTTGAACTTCATTACATTAACATTCATCAATCTCTTTGTCAAGTTGGTGTATTCGCTTGGTAAGAAATTAATTTAAAACAGTACAGCAAAATAATCCCCAGTTCTAAATATCAGTTATTGGAAGAACTGGTCTAATGTTATTCATGGAGAATCTTGGGCAGGAGCAGGTTTCACATCCACTTGTACCCCCACTGACTGGATGTATCTTGAGGGTAAAATTCAGGCCAACGTTTCTATAACAAAGATCGTTTCTTCTTTGAGAAAATTGACATAATTATCTGCCAAATCAAAGAATGTTCCCATTGAAGCCCATGTTATATTAGCTGAAAGTTTAGAAACCACACAGTTCATGTACAAGTAATGACTGGAAATGCTGGGGATACTCAGGAGGTCAGGCAGCATAATGTGGAGAGTGAGAAAAAGAGTTCATGCTTCAGGTCAGTGACTCTTCATCTCAAACACAAACTCTGTTTCTCTCTTTCTACAGATGCTGCCCAACCTGTTGAATGTCTCCAGCATTTTCCATTTTTATTTCAGATTTCCAGCAAAGTGTTTTGCTTTTTGTTAGCTCCCTTACTGAAAGTATTTAAAAAATCTCTCTGCTGTGCTTCACCAAGGAAAATCAGGCAGAGAAACACGTACCTTTAATAATGTCTGTGAACAGTCTGACAGGTAACTTCACAAAATCCTCTGTCTTGTGAAGCTGTGACAAGTGTGTTTTTGCACACTGTTTGGCTGCTGTGTATAGTTTCTGGTCACTGTGCTGGTCTGCTAACCACATAACCTGTAAACAGTTCCTGATGTCAACTGTCCGAGCCAGGAAACGAGAGCATTCTTCAAAAAGTGAAGTCAGCTGGTACATGTCTGCCACCTCATACGTCTCCTGGAGATCCTCCACTCTCAGTTTGACAGTGCCCCGGTAAATATAGTCTACGAGCAGCTGGAAAACACTCGCATTCACATCTTTCAGTTCTATAACATCATTATGAGCTTCCTTTAAATTCGAAGTGAACATAGAACGGAAGAAGCAGCTCTGGGCAGACAGAACTAACCGATGGAGCTGAAATTCTTTTCCTTCCACAGAGATGGTAACGTCTGCAAACAGCCTGTCTTCGAGGCACAGATCCATAATACTCTGAGCAACTCGCACAGAATGGAATCTGTCTGTGAAGGTATAGCTCATGAAGTAACTCTCATCTGTTGTACCTGCGATGGTTGCACCTCCTACATCACTACTTGGCTCCATTTCACAAGTGGGTAAAACCGAGACCTATGGGAACAATTTCGTTTCAAAAATTTTGTCACTCACAAAATTCTTTGTATTTTCATTATTAATATTGAGAAATGTCACAGTTACTGGATCAGTACAGATGTGACTCATGTGGCCCACATGTGACTCCAGCAACGTGGCTCATTCCTAAATGCCCTTAGAGATGAGCAATAAATACTGGCACCCACATCCCATAAATCAATAAATAAAAGTGAGTAGATAATAATTTAAAAACATCATCACTCCATGAAGATACTGAAATGAACAGAGACTTTGCATTTCATTCTGTGAGGGATGATATGAAAAAAATCAGCTCTTTAACATGAAGCTTTGTTGTGATATCAGCAATAGGAGATCACGTGAATTCAAATTCCCCAAAGCCAAATAATTATTTTATGTTGACTTCTAAATTTGTCGATTTGAATTGACTGTTAATCTGCTTCCAACCGCTGTGCAGAGTATACATGTTCTCCCCATGTCTGCATGGCTTTCCTCTGGATGTTCCAGTTTCATTCCACAACCTGAAAGGCCAGCTGGTTGGGTGCATTGGCCATGCTAAATTCTCTCTTGAGTGTACCCAAACAGGCGCCAGAGTGTAGCGACTGGGGGATTTTTACAGTAACTTCGTTGCAGTATTAACATAAGCCTGCTTGTGACTGATAAATAAACTTTAAAAACCATAGCTTTGTAGATCTTTCATATTTTCCATTAGCTTAAGAGATTAATTAATTAGTTTTCTGGTGATAAAGTAGTGTTTTTAAAACTGACATTTGTTCTAAATTGTGTCTATGACTGATTTCCCTTCTCCCCGAACCATGATAGTGTTCTTGTCCTCATCCTCCACTCCAGCAACCTCTATATTCAAAGGATTACATTCATCAATCCACAACCAAATATACTTTTGCTTCCTATCTGTCAGCGACTTCTTGGGGCCACTCCTCGATCACTCCTTCCCACAGCACTTATAGGAGGTGTACCGCCTGCTTCTTTAACCTCTCCCTTCTCACTAGCCCAAACCTCAGACACTGCGTTCAGGTGAATCTGTGACGAAAGGTTGTCCAGTCTCGAAACATTTAATTTTTGAACAGTAAAGGAATTAAGGGTTACGGTGAGCGGGTGGGTAAATAAAGCTAAGTCCACAAAAAGATCAGCCATCATCTTACTGAATGGCGGAGCATGCTCAAGGATCCAGATGGCTGACTTCTGCTCCTAGTTCTTATAAAATGTTGGCTCTATTCTCTCCCCACAGATGCTGTCAGATCCGCTGAGGTTTTCCAGCATTTTCTGTTTGTGTCTCAGATTCCAGCATCTGCAGTAATTTGCTTTTATTTTTATAAAATAAACTGTGATTCTGCACACATTCTGTTTGCTGCCTTTGTTTTCTCAGATGTTTAGGATTCTCTGATTAATATGTTATCATTCTACTCCACATCTTGTTGTTCTGCTCTGGGATCAGGATCTGAAGCAACCAACACACCCCCTACCTCCCCCCCTTCCCCTTCCCCTCCTCTCTCCCCCCTCTTCCCCCCCTCCTCTCTCCCCCCTCTTCCCCCTCTCCCTTCACCCTCCCCCCTTCCCTCTCCCCCCCCTTCCCCCATCCCTCTCTCCCCCCCTTCCCTTCCCGGGGGAAGGGAAGGAGGGGGGGAGGGGGGAAGAGAGGAGGGGGGAGAAGGGAAGTAGGGGGGGAAGGGGACCCTGATATGTATTGAGGGAAGGGAAATCGGGGGGGTGGGGGGCTGCTGGGAGGTGGGAGGGGTTCGACTCTCTGCTGCCAGTAGTGCAATACACACTCAGGAATGGTGATGGTGGTGTCTGGGACATAGTCACACTCACAGAATCAGACATAATGTCAGATTGCTGTTCGACTAATCTGTGAGACAGCTTTTCCAAGTTTGGCATAAGCTCCAATATGTTAGCAAGGAAGGTTTTAGATTTCTCATTAATGTTTCCAATGTCATAGACAAGGAAAGGATAGCATTGTTTAAAAAAGAACTGCGGGAAATGCCCAGTGCTTATAGGCCAATTAATCTTATATCAGTAGTGGGCAAACTAGTAGAATCAGTCCTGAGAGATAGGATTAACTGTCACTGAGAAAGACATGGACTCGTCATGGATGGTCAGTATTGATTTGCTAAAGAAGGTCTTGCCTCACAAACTTGATTGAATTCTCTGAGGAAGTGACAAGGAGCATTGATGAAGATAGTGCAGTGAATGTTGTGTGTACATGGATTTTAGTGAGGTGTTTGATAGGATACAGGATAATGTGGAAAACTGGATCAAAAATTGGTTTAATAACTGGAAGCAAACAATAATGGTTGTTAGATACTCTTGTGAATTGAAACTTGTTTTAAGTGATGTTCCACAGGATTTGGTGTTGGGACCTTTACTAGTAACTATACAGTTGTATCAATTTGTGATTGTAGTTTTGTTTCTTGCGGTGTTCTTGCCTAACTGAATGTAGTAGCACGAAGCATCAATGTGATGTTTGATTATTGAATGCTACCAATAGACCCTCTGGGTTGCGTTGCTTTGTGTAGAAATTATGAAGATTAGTATGAAGATACTGTAATCTCTTTTCATTCTGGCAAAAGGTGCACCCTCAAGATATTAATGCATTTCTTAACTGACTTCAGTTTATAAAGTTTTAGATTTCTAAATTGAAATTCAAATTCCATGAATTATAGATTTTTAACTTTTTAGAATTGCCTTAGTTTTTTAAAGCCATTTTTGATGCATGTCATGATCTCTCCATAATGTTGTGAAATGTACCCTATAACATTTAGGAATATACACCAAAAGTAGGCCACATTTGAAATTATTTTGCTTTATTTATCTAGTTGAATTGTAAAAAAAATTGCTCTTGTGATTTCATTACAGCTCCTGGCCACAGTGTTTTAGTATCACAGACCAGGTTTGAGGGATCTGTTTCAGACACTCGACGTAAGTAAATATAAAGCTGCAATTAATTTGATGTTGATTTAATAAAATAAGTTTATGATACTGGTTTTCTTCTATGTATACTAACATTATTAAAATGAAGTTTGGTTATTTTTCTGTAATCCATTAAGATAAAGGCTGAAATTTGGAAAGACCAGGGTGCTGGTTGTGGAATGTAATGTCTCTAGTGTGTGATTGAAGAGAGTTGCCATGCTCTTTGCTTCATTTTCTTCACACGTGTTGGCTAACAGCAATGCTAGAAAGAGCTAAATGTGTACTAAGTTTCTTCCAATAAGTGCACAGCTTGTCCATCAGCAAGTCCTCGGTTCTGCCACCTTGTGGTGACGTGGAAACTTGGTCCCTCATGGCCCCAGGCTGAAGCTTCAGAGGAGGTTTGGTCTTAGAAGTGTTGAGGCCTTTAGGCACACCCTGCTACTTATGAACCAAACTCCTAGCTGTGCGCAAACAACCTGAGTGTGTGAGTACTTCAGAAGAGGTAAAAGCGAAAGGAGAAATAACTGAGGTAAAAATCTGGATTGGAGTTCAAAGTAAGAGGTCTGACAACATCAATTTTAAATCCATCTTCTGGTGTTGCAGAGACCAGGGGACAGGCAGCCAGTCAGACTGACCAATAGCTCTAGGAGAAAGGACTTATTCCAGAGAGAGAGAGGCTGAGGTTTTGTCTTGGACCGTTAAATGGCTGTGAGGCTAGAAGTGTAGGTGGGGATGTGTTTCCTGCTGACGCTTCAGATTCTGTATCTTGTAGATAGTGGACAAGCTTTGAAGTGTTAGAAGATAAGCCACGCCACGCACAGTAGAGTATTTGGACTCTGATCTACTCAAGTAGTTACACTATTTATGAATGCTTAGATAATTTGTAACACTTTCAAATCTGGTTAAGTTAACATCCTTTTCAAAATGCACCGAATATGTTACCTTTCTTACTTGGCAAATGGATGAATGACATTTTACCTTGCAGCTACTGTCCGACCAAGGAATGAACTACTGCACAACCAACTGTCTGCATTTGGTGAATATGTTGCTGAGATTCTTCCCAAATACATCCAGCAGGTGCAGGTAAGGATGTCAGCAATTTGGCTGTTACTTTGACTTAAGTTGGGTTGCTGAGTTTTAAACATCAGTCAAACATCTGTATTTGGTGGTCAGATATTGGGTTGGTGAATCTGAAGTTAGGCTTTTCATTGGATATCTCTTTTCTTGTGTCAGTTAGCTGATAAGTAGTTTTCTGAAACCTGGATTAGAATCTAGTGTTGTGCCATTAATGAAATGATTATTAAATATGAAGGTTGGTGGTGTTGTGGATAGTCTGGAGGGATGTCTGAAGTTGCAGCGAGACATGATAGGATGCAAGACTGGGTGGAGAAGTGGCAGATGGATTTCAACACGGATAAATGTGTGATGGTCCATTTTGGCAGGACCAATGGGATGAAGGAGTAGAATATCAGGGGTAGGAGCCTTGGCAGCGTTGAGGAGCAGAAGGATCTTAGGGTTTGGGTCCATAGCACTCTTAAATCTGCCCTGCAAGTGGAGGATGTGGTCAAGGAGGCATATGGTGTACTGGCCTTCATTAACAGAGGGATTGAGTTTCGGAGTCGGGAGGTAGTGCTGCAACTTTGTAAGACCCTTGTCAGACTCCACTTGGAGTACTGTGCGCAGTTCTGGTTGCCTCACTATAGGAAGGATGTGGAAGCTATTGAGAGGGTGCAGAGGAGATTTACAAGGATGTTGCCTGGATTGGGAGGCATGCCTTATGAAGATAGGTTGAGGGAGCTAGGTCTCTTCTCCCTGGAGAGACGAAGGTTGAGAGGCGACCTGATAGAGGTTTACAAGATGTTGAGAGGAATAGATAGGGGGACTCTCAGAGACTGTTTCCCAGAGCTGAAATGGTCGCGATGAGAGGGCACAGATTTAAGGTGCTGGGCAGCAAATACAGAGGAGATGTTAGAGGTAAGTTTTTCACTCAGAGGGTAGTGAGTGAATGGAATCGGCTGCCGTCAGTGGTGGTAGAGGCGAACTCGCTGGGGTCTTTTAAGAGACTTCTGGATGAGTACATGGAATTTAATGGGATTGGGAGTTACAGATATTTCTATGGCCTGGTAGGTATAGATATGATCGGCACAACTTGTGGGCCGAAGGGCCTGTTTGTGCTGTAGTGTTCTATGTTCTATGTTCATCACTGGGAATAACAAGGGGGAGTGTCTCATCCAGAAAAGAAAGATATCTTTCTGTGGCACTTCTGTGCAAGCATAAGATGTGAAAATCTGTACAATTCTTTGTTTTTAATTTTTTCAGTTTGGGTTTTTTGTCTTCTGTGATGCCAGCATAAATTATAATACAAAATCTCACAATACCAGGTTAAAGTCCAACTTTCCAAGTTAATTTGGAATTACGAGGTTTTGGAGTGCTGCTTCTTCATCAGGTGAGAGTATAGAAACTTGCCTGTTGAAGGAATAGCGCTCTGAAAGCTTTGATTCCAAATAAACCTGCTGGACTTTAACCTGGTGTTGTGATGAGACTTCTTACTGTGCCCACCCGTGTCCAATGCCAGCATCTCTGCATCATGGCATAAATTATGGTGAAATAAAATTAGCTGGAGGAATTGCTTTGACTATAAAATTGTTTTGGTTCACTGGAATGTTATAAAATGTAGTTATTATTCTGATCAACCTGGTAAGTCATGAGTATTTGATCATCTTTGCCTTATGTTTGTTAAACAGGTGACTTGTTTCAACGAGCTGGAGATTTTTATCCATCCGGATGGCATAATCCCAGTGCTGACCTTTCTGCGGGATCACACCAATGCTCAGTTCAAATCGCTTGCGGATGAGACTGCAGTGGATATACCTTCCCGTCCATTTCGATTTGAGGTAATAGAGCAAGAGTGAAATAATGTGAATTTATGATTGTTATATGTTTATCACAGCTTTAAAAACTAGCTTTTAAAAACTATTTGAAAATAATTTGCACGTTATGGAGAAGAATTATTTATTGGTTTGGAGAGCAGTTTTACTGCAGCAATAATATATTTATTAAAAGATAATGATGGCAAGCACTTAAGCTTCTCAATATTAAGATCTCACATCCCTATTTGAGACAAGACGATGGGTGCAGCTTGATAGTACGTAGAACAGTACACCTCAGTACAGGCTCTTCGGCCCTCAGTGTTGTGCCGAGCTATATCCAAACCCAAGATCAAGCTATCCCACTCTATAATTCTGGTGTGTTCCATGTGCCTATCTAATAACCGCTTGATTTGGCAGAATCATTTTTTCATGTGCAATCTCTTGCTGCTGATAATTGCTTAGTGGTACAGAAGCAGAGTTTTCTTCAGGACAAATGCAAGAATTGCAAATTTCAAAGGGAGCAACAAGTTGTACTGCATGAGAAAATGGTGCTGATTGGTTGACAAGCTGATGCTGATTTATCAATGAACCATTGTTACCTTGTCCTGTCAGAAGCTTGGTTAAATTGTGGAAGAGCCTCACCTTGATTGGTGCCTAGGTTCTCACTGTTCTGTTATAACTGAGATTTAATTTTACAATCTTTTCTGTAACTTTCCCAGATTGTATATAACCTGCTTTCACTGCAGTTTAACTCTCGTATCCGAGTGAAGACTTACACTGATGAGTTGACGCCTCTGGATTCTTTGGTACCTGTATTCAAGGCAGCAAATTGGTACGAGAGAGAGGTGAGTTGAAGCAGTTGAAGGAAATGTTATGATGAGTCTGTTATTATTAGTTCATCTCCAAGGAAGCAAAGACCAAGTCTTCAGGGTTAAAGAGCAGAAAATAATTAAACCTTGGACAAGGGAGTATTCAATGTTGGAGGTCAGAGAGTGTAAGATAGATTGGGATGGACAGGGAATTATAAAATACAGTAATGTATTTAATACATGCAATCAAATCTTAGCAAAAGCAGTTTATGCTCTGGAAATTTAAAAAATAGACATTGAGTTCAGTTGCCCAGCAGGAATCGAGGTGGAAAGAAAAACAGTGAAGAATGATTTGCAGTGTTACATTTGGGATTTTACCTGATGTATTAACTTGTCATTTTGGATGTTAGTAAACTGCACAGAGTGACTAGAATGATGCAGTTTTTATGCTGATGGGCTTGTGAGTGTGGGTGAAGAGTTGATTGTGGATTCCAACAGGCCAGGCTTGCATTGTGGCAATAGATAAATGTGATTGAGGATAGCTGGAGTGGGATCCAAGATTGAGTTAATGTGAGTTGTCTGTAGAAGGAACAGACTTGGTGAACCGAATCAACTCAGCCTGTTTTCTGATCTTTCCCTCTTATTGAAATCAGGATCGAGAGACTTGCCACCAAGAGTCAAACACTGATTTTTGTGTGCTGTAAGGTCCATGTGAACTATAATGTGAAATGATTGAAATAATTATCCTTTGCTCCATAATCATAATGTTTTATTTTACAATTCACTTTATTTCTGACTTGACACTTTAGACTAGATTTTTTAATCAACAAATGTTGAATAATTTGTTTAAAATTTAAAACAAAAATGTGTAATATCTTTCATGAAATGCAAACACCTATCGGTGTGTGTACAGACATTTTGAAGCCTTTTACCCAAACCTTAGAATTGTCAATCTTTTTAACCAGGTTCTTTAAAGAAGGCTAGAATGTTACTTTGTTTCCTCCAGATTTGGGATATGTATGGTGTGTTTTTTGCTGACCATCCAGATCTAAGACGAATTCTGACAGACTATGGATTTGAAGGTCATCCCTTTCGCAAAGACTTCCCACTCTCTGGCTTCGTAGAGGTAAAAAAAACATTTTATTTTAATACTGTACACCTATTAAGTTACTGTTTTTTTCCCTGTGTCTTGCTGCCTGTGTCACCCACACCCGGTCAACTTTGCACGTTTTGGAGTAAGTCTAAAGCAGCTATCCTTGAAATAATTGTAAATAAAATGCTGGAGTTGAATGTCTTGTCCTGTCCTGTATTAGATCCTTGGTCAGATCTTTGGCTAACTCCTTCTTTTCCTTTCAGGTGCGCTATGATGATGAGGTCAAACGTGTTGTAGCTGAGCCTGTTGAACTTGCCCAAGAATTTCGCAAATTTGACCTGAACAGCCCATGGGAAGCGTTCCCAGCACACCGTGAGCCAACTGAACTGCCCAGACTTGAGGAAGGAGAGAAAAAGCCTGAGCCTAAATGAAGGGGCTGCTGAGTCTTTTGGGAAAACCTTGACGCATGTCAATTTTAACGTGGACCTAAAATAGCTGTTTTCTGTATAACCGAATGGATTGTGAGAAACTGATGTAAATAAATCACAGTTATAAGATTTTTTGTTGCAATTTTAATTGTATTAATCGTCTTTGTCATAAAGGAACAGGTTTAATTTGGAAGCTGGACAACAGTGAGGTGGTGACGTAGGCCAACAGATTACTGCGTGTGCTTTAGACATTCCTATAGTGCGAGGGTTGGAGACAGTGCAGCATGCTGATAGATTGGACCAATCCAGAAGCTGATAATAAAAGCTGTGCTTACAAACTTTTGGAAAATTGGAAGGAGGGAGGCTTACTTTGTGGATGATAAGATCTTTGTGGGAGGCTCTTAGTGTATTTTTGGGATTTGTTCTATTTTCTGTGTTGGGAGTTATTTTGTGGATCGGGTTGAAATTGCCCCACAACCATATGAAGCCTAGTCATTGGTTTTTGACACATCTAACCTTGCCTCCAAGTTCAAAGTTACTAGCTATTCCTGCCGTGTATTAACTTATCCACCATATTTTTAGATGTTTTAATATTGAATTTTAAGGCCAGTATATTTAGTTACGTAATTCTTGGGAAGATGTGTGAAATTGATCCAAATTCACAACCCCCCCATCATCTAAGGCAGCAGATGCGTGGGAACATAGAACATTACAGCTCAGAACAGGCCCTTCGGCCTTCGATGTTGCGCTGACCAATTAGGAAAAAGCAATGACCCTCTAACCTAAACCATTCCTTTTTCATCCATAAACTTATCTACTAACCTCTTAAATGCCACCAAACTTGGCGCATTTACAACTGCAGCAGGCAGGGCATTCCATACCCTTACCACCCTCTGGGTAAAGAACCTACCTCTGACATCCGTCCTATAACTACCACCCCTTAATTTAAGCTATGTCCCCTCGTGCTAGCTTTCTCCATCCTAGGAAAAAGGCTATCACTGTCCACCCTATCTAAACCTCTAATCATCTTATATGTTTCAGTAAGGTCTCCTCTTAGCCGCCTTCTTTCTAACGAAAACAACCTCAAATCCCTCAGCCTCTCCTCATAAGACCTGCCCTCCATACCAGGCAACATCCTGGTAAACCTCCTCTGTACCCTATCCAATGCCTCCACATCTTTCTTATAATGTGGGGACCAGAACTGCACACAATACTCAAGTGCGGCCGCACTAGAGTTTTGTACAGTTGCAACATGACGTTGCGGCTCCGAAATTCAATCCCCCTACCAATAAAAGCTAAGACTCCGTATGCCTTCTTAACAACCTTATCGACTTGATTGCCAACTTTCAGGGATCTATGCACACATACACCAAGATCTCTCTGTTCATCAACACTATTAAGAGTCCTACCATTAGCCCTATACTCTACACATTTGTTATTCCTGCCAAAGTGAATTACCTCACACTTTGCCACATTAAACTCCATTTGCCACCTCTTGGCCCAGCTCTGCAACTTGTCCAAGTCTCTCTGCAAACTATAACACCCCTCTTCACTATCTACCACTCCTCCGACTTTGGTGTCATCCGCAAATTTACTAATCCATCCTTCAATACCATCATCCAGATCATTTATAAAAATTACAAACAGCAGGGGCCCCAAAACAGACCCCTGAGGTACACCACTTGTCACCGAACTCCACGATGAATATCTCCCATCAACCACCACCCTCTGTCTTCTATCTGCTAGCCAATTCCTAACCCAATTAGCTAAATCACCCTCTATCCCATACATTGCATTTTCTGCAGAAGTCTTCCATGGGCCACCTTATCAAACGCCTTACTAAAGTCCATATATACCACATCAACCACCTTACCCCATCCACCTCTGGTCACTTTTTCAAAAAACTCAAGGTTAGTAAGGCACGACCTACCCTTCACAAAACCATGCTGACTATCCCCAATCAATTCATTTCTCTCTAAGTAACTATAAATCCTATCCCTAATAATTCTCTCCAATACTTTGCCCACAACAGAAGTAAGACTCACCGGCTTATATTTCCCCGGAAAGTCTCTCTTCCCCTTCTTGAGCAATGGGACCTCATTCGCTATCCTCCAGTCTTCTGGCACTATACCTGTAACCAATGACGACCTGAAGATCAGAGCCAGAGGCTCTGCAATCGCCTCTCTTGCCTCCCAGAGAATCCTAGGGTAAATCCCGTCTGGCCCAGGGGACTTATGTAACTTCAAACCCTCAAGAATATCTAGCACATCCTCCTTATCTACTTTAATACTTTCCAGTTTGCAACCCTGTATCCCAGTGTTCTCCACAACTACATTTACATCTCCCTGTGTGAATACCGAAGAGAAATATTTATTCAGTGCCTCTCCAATCTCTTCAGGCTCCACGCACAACTTCCCACTGCTGTCCATAACTGGCCCTAACCTTGCCCTAACCAATCTTCTATTCTTAACATATCTAAAGAAAGCTTTAGGATTCTCCTTGATCCGATCAGCCAAAGTCTTCTCGTGTCCCCTTTTAGCTCTCCTCAACTCACTCTTTAGCTCCCTCCTGGCTAATCTACAGCTATCCATTACACTAACTGAGCCTTCAAGCCTCATCCTGACATAAGCCTCCCTTTTCCTTTTAACCAGTGAAACACCTGGAAGTTTCCCTCTGAGGCACACACCGTCTTGGAAATATCTCACTGTGTCTTCCCTAAAGCTGGGTCAGAATCCTGGAGCTCTCTAACTGTAAAGTAGGTGCATCTACACCTCAGGGACTGCAAGGAGACAGCTTACCACCATCTTGTAAAGGACAACCAGGGATGGATAAATGCTGGTCTAGCCAGCAGCACCCACATCCCATGAATGAATAATAAGAAAAGCCATGATATAATGGGGTAGCAAGGTGGCACAGTAATCAGTACTGCTGCTTTAGCACCAGGGTCCTGGGTTTGATTTCAGCCTTGGTGACTATGGTGTCTGCACATTCTCCCTATGTCTGCTCCTTCTGAGAGCTCTGTTTCTTGCCAAAGTCCAAAGATGTTAAGTGCATGGGGGTTATGGGGATAGTGTGGGATGAGTGGGCCTGAGTAAGATGCTCTTTCAGGGAGTTGGTGCAGACTTAATGGGCTGAATGGCCACTCTGCACCATATGTATTCTATGTTATGTAAGTAATTTACTTCCACTGAAAACTTAGTTGACCTGATTTGACAGGTTCAACATATTGTATCTTAGCAAACTTCTTTCTAATCATGATGAAAGAAAAACATTATAAATTGGAACTGTGCTGGAAATGGGAAATTGTTCCTCAGAGGACAAGGTAAACAAATGGTTCAAGTATAGACCATTTATCAGAACAGTGAATTGAACAGGAGACAATGGCTTTGAGCAACTGGAGAGTGGAAGCAGAATAGGAAAAGCCAGGAGGCAGCAAACTACATTCATAGAACATAGAACATAGAACATTACAGCACAGAACAGGCCCTTCGGCCTTTGATGTTGCGCCGACCAATATAAAAAGCAATGCCCCTCCAAACTAAACCATTCCCTTCTCTTCCATATACTTATCAACTAACCTCTTAAACTCCACCAAACTTGGCGCATCTACAACTGCTGCAGGCAGGGCATTCCACTCCCGAACCACCTTTGGGTAAAGAACCTGCCTCTGATATCCGTCCTATAACTATCACCCCTTAATTTAAAGCTGTGTCCCCTCGTGCTAGCTTTCTACATCCTAGGAAAAAGGCTATCACTGTCCACCCTATCTAAACCTCTAATCATCTTATATGTTTCGATTAGGTCCCCTCTTAGCCGCCTCCTTTCTAACGAAAACAACCTCAAATCCCTCAGACTCTCTTCATAAGACCTGCCCTCCATACCAGGCAACATCCTGGTAAACCTCCTCTGTACCCTCTCCAATGCCTCACATCTTTCTTATAATGTGGGGACCAGAACTGCACACAATACTCCAAGTGCGGCCGCACTAGAGTTTTGTACAGTTGCAACATGACGTTGCGGCTCCGAAAATCAATCCCCCTACCAATAAAAGCTAAGACTCCATATGCCTTCTTAACAACCTTATCGACTTGACTGCCTACTTTCAGGGATCTATGCACATACACACCAAGATCCCTCTGTTCATCAAGGCTACTAAGAATCCTACCATTAGCCCTATACTCTACACATTTATTATTCCTGCCAAAGTGCATTACCTCACGCTTTTCCACATTAAACTCCATTGCCACCTCTCAGCCCAGCTCTGCAACTTGTCCAAGTCTCTCTGCAAACTATAACACCCCTCTTCAATATCTACCACTCCACCGACTTTAGTGTCATCTGCAAATTTACTAATCCATCCCTCAATACCCTCATCCAGATCATTTATAAAAATTACAAACAGCAGGGGCCCCAAAACAGACCCCTGAGGTACACCACTTGTAACCGAACTCACGATGAATATCTCCCATCAACCACCACCCTCTGTCTTCTATCTGCTAGCCAATTCCTAATCCAATTAGCTAAATCACCCTCAATCCCATACATCTGCATTTTCTGCAGAAGCCTTCCATGGGGCACCTTATAGAAAGCCTTACTAAAGTCCATCTATACTACATCAACTGCCTTTCCCCCATCCACCTCTTTGGTCACTTTTTCAAAAAACTCAATAAGGTTAGTAAGGTACGACCTACCCTTCACAAAACCATGCTGACTATCCCCAATCAATTCATTTCTCTCTAAATAACTATAAATCCTATCCCTAATAATTCTCTCCAATACTTTGCCCACAACAGACGTAAGACTCACTGGCCTATAATTCCCCGGAAAGTCTCTCTTCCCCTTCTTGAACAATGGGACCACATTCGCTATCCTCCAGTCCTCCGGAACCACACCCGTAACCAACGACAACCTGAAGATCAGAGCCAGAGGCTCTGCAATCTCCTCTCTTGCCTCCCACATTCACAGAAAAACAAGTCATGAAGTAATGAAAAAGCAAAGCATTTATACAACGCTTTTCACAATCACAGGATGTCTTGAAGCATTTTACAGACCAAGACAACAAAATGCTTTCAAAGTATAAAATGTCGAGAGGAATAGATAGGGTGGACTCTCAGAGACTATTTCCCCGAGCTGAAATGGTCACTACGAGAGGACACAGATTTAAGGTGCAGGGAAGCAAATACAAAGGAGATGTCAGGGGTAGGTTTTTCACTCAGAGGGTGGTGAGTGAATGGAATCGACTGCTGTCGGAGGTTGTTGAGGCGAACTCACTGGGGTCTTTTAAGAGACTTCTGGATGAGTATATGGAAAAGAATAGGATAGGGGGTTATAAATAGGTCTGGGGATTGGTAGATGTGATCGGCGCAACTTGTGGGCCGAAGTTTGTGCTGTGTTGTTTTATGTTCGTGGTTTTAATGCAGGAAATATGACGGCTGTGTACATAGTGAATTCATACAGTCAGCAATATGATAATGGCAGTTTGGATAGTACAGCAAACCCTCCAGACTCTCCAGTGCATTACTCAGTAATGGACTGGAGAGTCAGCCTTAATGTCTCTAAGTCAACATTTGTAACATTGAAGGTGGTTTTAGATTTGGAGTGTGTAATGTCTCTCGTTATACCAAGGTGAGCAAATGCTACATTGTTTGTAGTTCTGTTTTTGGATATAGTGTTAAACCATTCAAGTTGAAGTAAAAGATTCCATTGGCACTATTGAGAAAAGACCCTACAGTTCTCTCTATGTCATGACCACTAAAAATATAATTGTGATATATTTGGCCAAGTGAGGGAACCATGGTTCACAAAGGAGGTTGAATGTCTTGTCAAGAGGGAAAAGGAAGCGTATGTAAGGATGAGAAAACAAGGGTCAGTTGAATCGTTTGAGATAGGTAACTAGGAATGAGTTAAAAAAAAAAGGGCTTAGGAGAGCTACAAGGGAACGTGAGAAGTCCTTGGTGGGTCGGATATAGGAAAACCCAAGGATTTTACTCATGTGAGAAAAGAATGACCAGCGTGAAGTTAGGCGCAGTCAAGGATATTAGTGGGAACTTGTGCATGGAGTCAGAAGACGTAGACAAGGTGTTGAATGAATACTTTTCTTCAGTGTTCACTAAGGAGAGGGGCCATGTTTTTGAGGATGAGTGTGTGATACAGGCTGATAGGATGAAGGAAGTAGATGTTCTGAGGGAAGATGTATTAGTGATTTTGAAAAACCTGAGGGTGTATAATTTTCCTGGGCCTGATGGGATATATCTTAGGATACCTTGGGAGGCAAATAGGAATGAAACTGGTAATTATAGCCAATTGGTTTTACTTTGGTGGTTGGTAAGTTAATGGAAAAGGTCCTGAGAGATGGGCTTTATGACCATTTGGAAGATGCAGTGCAATCAGGAATAGTCAGCACAGTTTCGTGAGGGGTAAGTCCTGCCTCAATAATTTGATTGAATTCTTTGAGGTGGTAACTAAGTGTGTAGATAAAGGTAGAACAGTTGATGTCGTATACATGGATTTTTTAGTAAGGTGTTTGATAAGGTTCCCCGTGGTACGCTCATGAAGAAAGTAAGGAGGTGTGGGATAGAAGGAAATTTGGCCGATTGGATAAGTAACTGGCTGTCTCATAGAAGACAGAGGGTGGTGGTGGAGGGAAAATTTTCAGATTGGAGGCCAGTTACTAGTGGTGTACCACAGCAATCAGTGCTGGGTCCTCTGTCAGTTGTGATTTTTATCAATGACTTGGAAGAGGGGGTTGAAGGGTGGAGCAGTGGATGAGGTGGAGGGCTCTTGCAGGCTGCAAAGAGGGATTGATAGGATGCAGAGCTGGGCCGAAAAATGCAGATGGAGTTTAACCCTGATAAGTGCGAGGTGATTCATTTTGAAAGGACAAACTTAAATGCAGATTACAGGGTCAACGGCAGGGATCTGAGGAATGTGGAGGAACAGAGAGATCTTGGGGTTCATATCCACAGATCTCTGAAGGTTGCCACTCAAGTGGATAGAGCCGTGAAGAAGGCTTATAGTGTGTTAGCGTTTATTAACCGGGGGTTTGAGTTTAAGAGCCGTGGGGTTATGCTGCAACTGTACAGGATCTTGGTAAGACCATATTTGGAATATTGTGTTCAGTTCTGGTCACCTCACTATAAGAAGGATGTGGAAGCATTGGAGAGAGTGCAGAGGAGATTTACCAGGATGCTGCCTGGTTTGGAGGGTAGATCTTATGAGGAAAGGTTGAGGGAGCTCGGCCTTTTCTCTTTAGAGCGGAGGAGGATGAGAAGTGACTTAATAGAGGTTTATAAGATGATGAGAGGGATTGATAGAGTGGACATGCAGAGACTGTTTTCTCGGGGAGATGTAGCTGTTACTAGGGGGCATAACTATAAGGTTCATGGTGGGAGATATAGGAGGGATGTCCAAGGTAGATTCTTCACTTAGAGAGTGGTTGGGGTGAGGAATGGACTGCCTGCTGTGATAGTGGAGTTGGACACTTTAGGAACAGTTATTGGATAGACACATGGGAACACACCAGCGTGACAAAGAGTGAGGTAGCTTGATCTTGGGTTTGAACATAGCTCGGCACAACATCAAGGGCCGAAGGGCCTGTACTGTGCTGTACTGTTCTATGTTTCTATCTATTTGTCTCATTTACAGTTAGTGGAGCCACACTGTGTGTTAATTATCTGCTGTACTGTCTATGTAACAGTGACTGCACTTCATAAACTGTTTTGCTTTGAATATCCTAAGGATGTGATTAACTCTGTGTTCTTACAAATGATTGGCCCAATATATATTTTCTATTAATACCTTATTGAGACTGAGTCAACACCAGCAAACTTGCCATTCACAAACAGAGGGCCCCAAACAGAGGGCCCCAAACAGAGGGCAGCAAACAGAGGGCAGCAAACAGAGGGCAGCAAACGGAGGGCAGCAAACGGAGGGCAGCAAACCTCTGTGGTGAAGCTTTGGTTGTAAAATACCAGAAATGTTTAGTGTGTAGTGAGTTGAGGAGTTAACCTTTCAAACTATTGACCTTTTCTATGAAGTTGCAACAGTTAGCTATGAGCCAGGTTTTGAACAGAGGCAACGAGTGGTGGTGATGGTGAGGAAAAGGTGAGGTCTGTGATGGGGTGTGTGGCAGTGATGACAAGATGAGGAATAATGGCATTTTGTAGATTCCCAAATTCAGCATCAAGTTCAACAATAATAAAAGCTGGAAATACTTAGCAAGTCTGGTAGCATCTATGGAGAGAAAAGCAGAGTTAACTTTTCAGCTCCGTGATTTTGTGACTGCCTTATTTTGCTTTTGTAAACAAGTTCAACAACTCCAGGTGAAAAGCGATGTTTTGCTGAACTGCTGCTATTGGTTCTGCTGTTGCTCCTCTAGACGTACCTTTTCTTTGTTAACTTACCCTGTGTTACCCCACCTTGTGCCACGCACCATCATTCCTTTTCCCAGATTGCGAGAAATCAAATTCACAAACATTTTCTGATTTAAGTAAAACAAATATAATTTTGTTAAATCCAGTGAGCACCAGGATTTATAACAATAAACAGAGAAATCACAGACCCATTTCAGTCATTTTTCATCTTGTGTTTAAAAATTCCAAACCTCAATTACAAAACATTTGCACAAGATAGAAATTAGAAAACCCATTCTATTTGTTGCAATACTTCCTTCAACAGAGATGCTTTGTGTGAAATTCTTTTGACAAAGAGCTTCAAACTAATGAAAGTGAGTAAACTGTGGTCCATTTTGAATTGATCATACAATTAAGATGTCAAAATAATTCTTAGCCAACTTTTTATTTGTTTGGAAAGTTGTGTAATTTGTCTCATTATTTTTATGAAGTTTCCGTGGACTCTGCATTATTATTAAAATCCTGCTTCTGGATCAGAAATTTGTTGATTTGAATTACAAACAAGTTGAAAATTTACCTTGATCTGAGCACATTCTTCACATGAGAACTTAAGAACATAAGAGCTAGGATTAAGAGTTGGCCATCTGGCCCCTCGAGCCTGCTCCGCTATTCAATAAGATCATGGCTGATCTTTTCATGGACTCAGCTCCACTTACCCACCCGCTCACCATAACCCTTAATTCCTTTACTGTTCAAAAAGTTATCTATCCTTGCCTTAAAAACATTCAATGAGGGAGCCTCAACTGCTTCACTGGGCAGGGAATTCCACAGATTCACAACCCTTTGTGTGAAGAAGTTCCTCCTCAACTCAGTCCTAAATCTTCTTCCCCTTAGTTTGAGGCCCTGTTCCCTAATTCTAATTTCACCAGCCAGTGGAAATAACTTCCCTGCTTCAATCTTATCGATTCCCTTCATAATCTTATATATTTCTATAAGATCCCCCTCATTCTTCTGAATTCTAATGAGTATAGCCCCAGTCTATTCAGTCTCTCCCCATAAGCCAACCTCTCAACTCCACAATTAGCCTAGTGAATCTCCTCTGCACCCCCTCCAGTGCCAGCATATCTTTTCTCAAGTAGGGAGACCAAAACTGTTGTTGGGAAATGATTAGAATTCATTAAGGAGGTAATAACAGACACTTGGAAAATCAAAACACAATCTATCAGATTCAGCATAGGTTTATGAAGGGCAAATCCTGTTTGATTAGTTTGTTGGAGTTCATTTGAGGATGTAACAAACCAATTGGATAAAGGAGATCCTGTAGATATCTAGATGTCTGGGAGACGTTTAACAAGGTATTGCTCACAAGGTAATGTCACACAAGGTTAGGGGTAATATATTGGACAAAGGATTGGCTAACAGAAAGCAGAGAAGATAATTTTTTTTTCTCTGGATGGCAAGAAGTAACTAGTGGAGTATACAGGGTTCAGTCTGTGGGCCCCAGTAATTACAATCTATATTAATGATTTGGATACAGGATAGAAGGATCTATAGACAAATTTGCAGATGACACAAAAATAGGTGGGACAGTAAGTAGCAATGAGGGAATTAGAACCTTACAAATGGATAGAGATAGGAAGTGGGCCAAAATGTGGCAGATTGAGTTTAATGTGGATAAGTGCGAGGTCATTCATTTTGATTGGAAAAATGGAAAAGTGACTTATTATCTAAATGGGGAGAGATTTTGGGGTGCTCCGGTGCAGAGGGATCTGGGTGTCCTTGTTCATGTGTCACAGAAAACTAACATGTAGGTACAGTGGGTAATAAGGAAGGCAATTGGAATCTTGGCATTTATTGCTAAAAGAATAGAATATAAAAATAGCAAAGTGCTGCTGCTATCGTTCCAAAGCACAAGTGAGATTGCACTTAGAATATTGTGTACAGTTTTCATCTCCTTGAGGAGGGATAGAGTTACATTGAAGGCAGTTCAGAGAGGTCACTAGATTGATTCCAGAGATGAGGAGTTTGTCTGATGAGGAGAGATTGAGCAGTTCAGGCCGATACTCCCTGAAGTTGAAAAGAATGAGAGGAAATCTGATTGGAGTGTACAAGATGATGAGGGGGATTGACAAAGTAGACATGGAGAGGATGTTTCCTCTTGTGGAGCAATCCAGAACGAGAGGTTATAATTTTAGGATAAAAGATGGCAGATTTAAAACAGAGTTAAGGTGTCAAAGGATGATGAATCTGGAATTCACTACCACAGTGTCGGGATGTCGGATATCGAGTACATTTAAGGAGGAGATAGATTTTTAATTAGGAATGGGTTTGAAGGTTATGGTGAATGAGCAGGAAAGTGGAGTTGAGGCTGAGATGAGATTAGCCATGATCATATTGAATGGAACAAACTCAAGGGGCTCCTCCTGCTCTCCCTCACCCTTTACTGACCTGAAACCTGGTCTCTATGGCCAACCGTGACCACCCTCCCAGATCGGTGACACTTACCCCCCCCCTCGTCTCAGGAGCCCTGTAGCCGGTCCTGTCTCCCTCCATCTCCCCACACGATCCAGTGCCCTCTGCCTCCTGGCTGGGTTACATTCTTACCTCCAAACTCCCCCTTGGAAGCGAGGTCAGCAGATTGTGGTTTTAAAAAAACCTGTCAGTGTGAACAGGTGACACCGGGGATGGATCACTGAGTGTTAGGGGAGGTTACAGTGGAACTGCCCACTAATATAATGAATTTAAATTCAGCTCCTGACTTTCTGGGGGAGGGATTGGGGGCAGTCACTGTGAGAAATCTCACCATTGTAAATCCCAGCTTTCCGACTCCTGTGATATTTATCCCCGACGCCAAATCCATCTGAAAATCCCAGCCAGAATTTCTCCGTCTGATCAAATCCATTCATCATTTAAAACATTTTAATCATGATTCACTTCCATTCCATCACAATCTTTTTCTGTTGAAAATAATTTAAACTTGTCACGTCTTTACATCAGTGTAACTGCTGGAAACTGTCCCCTTTCCAATCTACTTACAACCAAATCTATTAATATCAAATCGGTGATGTCACTAGAGAGGTTAGAAATTCTCGACTGTAGATGCTTTTCGACAGATTGTCAGCATCTTGTCACAATTCAGAATCAAGGCATTTACTGGTATTCTTTCCAACAAGAATGCTTTTGAAATGTCACTCCAGACCAATGGTTTCAGATATGTCAATCTGTGTTTGTCTGCGGAATTTATTGTGTGTCAGTAAATCTTTGCTGTGGCTGTGAGAGTTGTCTAACAATTAGAATGATTTTTCTTTCAAAGACGTCAAGTGCAAGTTCACACACACTGTTGTTTACAGATATATTGTCTGAGAAAGTTTGAGTTTTGCAGATTTGCAACACAGCTGTAAGCCGTAGCAAAGAGGTAGGTCTGAAACCTGGAATGCCAATGAGGACTGAATGATTCTGTAGCAACTTTGAATTGAATTGAGATAGCTCCCCTCATCCAGAAACTGTCTTACTCCAGTGTCAGGATAAATTCTGCCCCCAATACGCTGCAAGGTCAGTGCAAAACAACATACAACAACAGAAAGTTATTAAAATACACAAAGACTAAGTAATGGAGTTAACCTTTTATACTTTGAACATCCCAGAGGAGGTACTTCTGTTTTCTGAAGGTTTTTTTCACTGCAGTGATGTGATTTTTAGCCTCCTCGAGTACAGACTGTGAAAGGACTAGCTGACTGTATTAAACGCCATTTCCTCATTTATTTCATATCTTTTATAAACCCAAATCAAATCCTTTTATTAGATGCATTGCGTGTGTTATTCTCTGCATCCAAAGATGTGCCGGTTAGGTGGATTGACCTTGCTAAATTGTTCCTCGGTGTCTATTCATGTGGAGGTTAGGGGAATTGGCCTTGATAAATGTAAGGGGTTACAGTAGAGTGGGGACAGAGCCAGGGTAAAATACTCTGCCACTCAGTGCTGACTCGATGGGCTGAATGGCCTCCTTTTGCACTTTAGGGATTCTATGACATTGAGAAAGAAATGATGTGGAAATGCTGGCGTTGGACTGAGGTAAACACAATAAGAAGTCTCACAACACCAGGTTAAAGTGACTCACCTGATGAAGGAACAAATCCCAAAAGCTAGTGGCGTTTACTACCAAAGAAATGCATTAGACTTTAACCTGATGTTGTCAGACTTCTTATTGAGAAAGAAGCTCAGGAGAAACAGTGAAGCTAAATCAATCCACAAGATGGCAGCATCTTACATCTCTCTGAACGAGAGGGATGGAGAACCTCCAATAAAACCCAAAGTTAAAACATCACCGAGGGAATTCAATAATAGCATTGGGAGATAAATAACAATGAGAAAATTCCAACAGTCAGAATAAATTAATGAATTAGATTTTACACGTACAGGAAAATAATGAAAGATGAAAAAAAGAACTTAAAAAAGATTAAAACATAAAATAAAATTTTTGATGCGTCAGCCAAAATATTAAGAATACCCAAAGTATTAATTTAACACTGGGGAAAGCAGCGCAGAAAATAACATTCCTGTGTTGGAGTGTGGTTAAATGTGATGGTTGGTTTAAGAGACAGACCACCACAGCAGCTGCTTCAGGGCAGAAGCAGACGAGGCAGCCAGAGTTCCTGTTATTTTACAGTTAACTTCATGGTTTGGAACAGATGGGAGCCTCTCTGAGAAACACATTCTGAGACAGAAAGGTAAATGTTGAGATTACCATTGCTGTCAACACTTGTCCAAGTGTGGAGCTACTTTTAGAGCTTTGTAGCAGTAAGTTTATCAATCTTGTTACTGGAGAACTTGCATTTATTATGAGATGTATAATATATGCAACTAAGTAGAGAAATAAAAAGTTGAACACAGAACATCACATGGTTAGTTTAATAGATTTTATATTTTAATTTTTTGAATTTAAATGTTTTAATGTAAGAGAGAGTAAATAGATGTGCACCATAAAGATTATTTTGAAGTTGCCAGAAGCTTTCTTTGTACTGGATATAAAATGATCTTGTGGTTTAATTAGATGTTACATTTGGGACTCTCAGTAAAATAAGGAGAGATGGTACAAAATACCTCATGCACGCTGCTGCAATTGATTAATTTTATGAAATTGCGGGGACTAATTTCCTAAAATCTCACCAGAGGTGACTATTTTTATAGAAAACAATCCAGATTGTTCTCCCACTCATTTAATTTGTATTCACACGTGGGATGTGGGTGTCAGTGGCTGGATCAGCATTTGTGGCCCATTTCTAATCCCCCCAAACTGAGCTTCTTGCTCGGCTGTTTCAGGGATTTGTTATGAGTCAATCACATTGCTGTGGCTCTGGAGTCACATGTAGACCAGGTAAGGACGGCAGGTTTCCTTCCCTAAAGGACATCAGTGAACCAGATGGGATTTTGCTTTGCAATAACCTGTGAAATTTTGGTACAAGCTTTATAGTCCAGATATTATTTGTTGAATTAAAATACTGCCAGCTGTGGTGGGATTTGAACCTATATACATTAGGCATTAGGCATTAATCATTGGATTAATAGAAAAACAACATTGTGCCTCTGATTCTACTGAAATTCTTCAACTATAGTTCAAATTAACATTGGTAAATCTGGTTATTTTTGATGTATTAAGTTTTTGAAAAGTTCAAATCTGTTGCTATTAATCTTTGTGTGAATGATTAGATTTGTTTTCGAAGGTTTTGAATAAGAATAATTTTAATACATGCTGCTAGCATTATCCATCAGTGGCTCTGATCTGGTAGTGTTAATGTTTGGAAAATGCCAAATTTCAAAAGTTATCATTGCTTTGTAATTTCGTGAAATATTAAGAAGAACATATTAAAGATGTGAGCTGTGTTGTGCTGGCTTTTGTGTAACTTTTGTGTATCAGGAGGTAATGATGCAGCTCAGGAGGTAAAGATGCAGCTCTATAAGGCTCTTGTCAGACCCCACTTGGAGTATTGTGCGCAGTTCTGGTCGCCTCATTATAGGAAGGATGTAGAGGCTATTGAGAGAGTTCAGAGGAGATTTACAAGGATGCTGCCTGGATTGGGAGGCAGGCCTTATGAAGATAGGTTGAGGGAGCTGGGACTCTTCTCACTGGAGAGGCGTAGGTTGAGAGGCGACCTGATAGAGGTTTATAAAATGTTGAGAGGAATAGATAGGGTGGACTCTCAGAGACTATTTCCCCGAGCTGAAATGGTCACTACGAGAGGAACAGATTTAAGGTGCAGGGAAGCAAATACAAAGGAGATGTCAGGGGTAGGTTTTTCACTCAGAGGGTGGTGAGTGAATGGAACCTACTGCCGTCAGAGGCGGTAGAGGCAAACTCACTGGGGTCTTTTAAGAGACTTCTGGACGAGTATATGGAAAAGAATAGGATAGGGGCTTACAGATAGGTCTGTGGATTGGTAGATGTGATCGGCGCAACTCGTGGGCTGAAGGGCCTGTTTGTGCTGTATTGTTCTATGTTCTATGTTCTATGTTCTAACTCAAGCCTTACTCTTTCTGGTTAACATATAATTTTATCGATGATTCTTCTTCATCTTAAACAATATTTTCTCGAGTGTAAGATCATAAAACACAAGAACAGAAGTAAGCCATTCGGCCCATCGAGTCTGCTCTGCTATTCAATTAGAGTGTTTATATATGTCTATTATCACATTGAAAAATTCATACATTTCAGACAAGTTAAAACTAGTGTAGGCATGGGATAGAGATCAGAATGTGAGGATTACAGAAATAAAATGTGTTATTACTCAATGAGAAGTTTCATCGTGAAAAAATCTTGGGGTTAATGAGATTCTTCCAGATTTGAGTTACCCTAACGCAAGAGCTGCCAGTTGATAATTTTGTGATAATTTAAGATTTATTTCCACAAACTTTTGGTTTTCTGCCTTTTGTTAAATACTCAAATCAGCAACAGCCTCTTTTATGTAAGATATCATTGAAACTGAATGCTGACAACATTGATAAAAGTCCAGTGGGTAATAGCAGCAGCCTTGCTGTAAAGTAATTGCAGCCAATTCAGCTTTCTATTCTATTCTATTTGTGCTCTAAGATAAAGAAATTGATTGGAACTATCTATTCTTGTGAAGGTAAATAAAGTTTTAAAGTTTAAAGTTTATTTATTAGTGTCTCAAGTAAGGCTTACATTAACACTGCAATGACATAGAACATAGAACATAGAACACTACAGCACAGAACAGGCCCTTCGGCATTCGATGTTGTGCCGACCAATATAAAAAGCAATACCCCTCCAAACTAAACCATTCCCTTCTCTTCCATATACTTATCAACTAACCTCTTAAACGCCACCAAACTTGGCACATCTACAACTGCTGCAGGCAGGGCATTCCACTCCCGAACCACCCTTTGGGTAAAGAACCTACCTCTGATATCCGTCCTATAACTATCACCCCTTAATTTAAAGCTGTGTCCCCTCGTGCAAGCTTTCTCCATCCTAGGAAAAAGGCTATCACTGTCCACCCTATCTAAACCTCTAATCATCTTATATGTTTCAATAAGGTCTCCTCTTAGCCGCCTTCTTTCTAACGAAAACAACCTCAAATCCCTCAGCCTCTCTTCATAAGACTGCCCTCCATACCAGGCAACATCCTGGTAAACCTCCTCTGTACCCTCTCCAATGCCTCCACATCTTTCTTATAATGTGGGGACCAGAACTGCACACACTACTCCAAGTGCGGCCGCACTAGAGTTTTGTACAGTTGCAACATGACTTTGCGGCTCCGAAATTCAATCCCCCTACCAATAAAAGCTAAGACTCCATATGCCTTCTTAACAACCTTCTCGACTTGACTGCCTACTTTCAGGAATCTATGCACATACAGGCCAAGATCCCTCTGTTCATCAAGACTACTAAGAATCCTACCATTAGCCCTATACTCTACACATTTATTATTTCTGCCATAGTGCATCACCTCACACTTTTCCACATTAAACTCCATTTGCCACCTTTCGGCCCAGCTCTGCAACTTGTCCAAGTCTCTCTGCAAACTATAACACCCCTCTTCACTATCTAATAACTCCCTTCTTCACTATCTAAACATAGAACATTACAGTGCAGAACAGGCCCTTCGGCCCTCGATATTGTGCCGACCAATTAAGAAAAAGCAATGACCCTCTAACCTAAACCATTCCCTTTTCATCCATAAGCCTATCCACTGACCTCTTAAACGCCACCAAACTTGGTGCATCTACAACTGCAGCAGGCAGGGCATTCCACTCCCGAACCACCCTCTGGGTAAAGACATTACTGTGAAGTTCCTCTAGTCACCACAGTCCAGTGCTTGTTTGGGTTACTGCACCTAAATAGCACGTCTTTTGGACTGTGGGAGGAAACCGGAGCACCTGGAGGAAACCCACACAGACATGGGGAGAATGTGCAAATCCACACAGACATTGACCCAAGCTGAGAATCGAACCTAGGTCCCTGGCACTGTGAGACAGCAGTGCTAATCATTGTACTACTGTGCCGCCCAAATACAAATTGGTTCAATCTGTTGCCTTTCTTGTATCTATTTCTGTATATTTATAAATAAGCAAATGTGAACTTTGCCTATGAAATTGTGAGAATCTTCAATTACAATCTTATTAACTGGCAATATTTTTCTATTTTTTTCTCCCTTAGTTAAAATTAATACAGAGTCACCCTCAAAGAAGGTATAACTTTAATTTAACCCACTCACTGGGAAAAGAGTGGGGTTGATTAGCTGTCTTACACCTAAGATCTAGTCTTTTATAAGGATCTTTTCTAAGCAGATTCAGTTCCTGGCTTGGGTCACTGTCTGTGTGGTGTTTACACTTTCTCTCCCGTGTCTGCATGAATTTTCTCTGGATATTCTGGTTTCCTCCCACACTACAAAAACATGTAGATTAGATGTATTGGCCATGCTAAATTGCCCCTTAGTGAGGGAAGATTAGTGGGATAAATGCATGGGGTTATGGTGATGGAGCCTGGATTGGATTGTGGTTGGTGCAAAACTTGATGGGCTGAATGGTCTACTATTACACTGTAGGGATTCTATGATTCGGTATGAAATAAGCAGCATATTAATGCTGATATTGGATGATCTGAATCAGAATCCCAGTTTGAGTCCAGTTCTAATGTTGTAAAACAGGACTGTTTGAATAATGAATGAGTGGAATGTGACTGCAGTACATTAACATTGAATATCGAACAACGTTATTCACAAAGCTGTTGAATCATCATCACATTTTAATGAGTTATCACTCTTTATTTCACTGTTAGGTACCAATGTTTAATGGAAATGGAGAGGTCTCTGCAAACGATGCCGGATTGTTTCAGACATGTAGAAACGTCTCTCGAAAATTTCCAAAAGGAAGCCACAGTTTCAAAGGAAAAGCTTTATGAGACAGAGATTCTTGCACCAACTCACAGTCAATCGTGGCAATTCTCCAGCTCTCAAAGCAAACCAGTGGCAGCCATGTCTTTAGAAACACTACCTTTGGACAAGAAGACTTTGGAAGATAAATCTCTGGGACATGTACCTTTAGCGGTCAATCCACCAAAAAAAAGGTTTCATAACTTTAGCCAAATGAAAGCAAAATCTTTGGAAGAACATGTATTACAATTACAAAACCTTTGTCGTATCTGCGGTGCTTCCTTTAACATCACCAGTTATGACATGAAATATCCAGTTAGTGGCCCTGTTGATGATGTCACTCAAGAGGTGCTCAGAAAAATGGGTTATGGTGACTGTTTTTGGCCAGAGCTCATTGCTAATGCTTTTAGGATTGATGTCAAGATGGATACAGAAGCGAGATGTCCCACACACTTCTGCTACAACTGCTGGTGCGTTCTTATTCAAACTATCAACAACACAACAAATGAAGATGCCTTCTTCCCGATTGGTGCAGTTGTTGAGTGGAAGCCACATTCCAACTTTTGCAGCATCTGTAATTTTTCAAGTGGGACTCACAAACGAAAAGGTCTCAAACGAAGTCCACCAGTCGCAAAAAAGGCCAAGATAACAGTTGACACTCCAATCAGACCAGGAGTCATTAAAAAAAAAGATCAAAAAATTAGTACAAGTATTATGTTGGCGAAAAAGATTGTCAACTGCAAGAAAATCCATCTAACTTCCAAACTCCTTGTACTGGATTATCCCAATAATTTTATCCAGTCAGTTTCCTGTCAGGTTTGTGAGCACTTACTTGCCGACCCTGTGCAATCACCGTGCATGCACCTTTTCTGTAGAACATGTATTCTCAAATGTATCACAGTCCTGGGTAAATATTGTCCAGTCTGTAGGTTTCCTTGTGATCCCAAAGAGTTCCGAAGCCCAGTCAAATCATTTCTAAATGTTCTGAATTCACTGGTTTTAAGATGTCCAGTGACAGACTGTGAAGAAGAAGTGAAACTAGGTGAATATTCTAACCATGCCCTAAACCACAAAGAAAGAAGAATGAAGCATGCTTACTCACCAGTAAACAAGGGTGGTCGACCAAGGCAGCATTTGCTCTCTTTAACCCGAAGAGCTCAAAAACATCGCCTGCGAGATCTGAAACTTCAGGTGAAGACTTTTGCAGACAAAGAGGAAGGTGGTGATGTGAAGTCTGTGTGCCTCACCCTGTTGTTGCTGGCTCTCCGAGCTGGGAATGAACACAGACAAGCAGATGAGTTGGAAGCAGTCATGCAGGGCCGAGGATCCGAGTTGAAGCCAGCAGTCTGCCTGGCTATTCGAATTAATACATTTCTAAGTTGCAGTCAATATCATAAAATGTACAAGACAGTCAAGGCTATTACTGGGAAGCAGATCTTCCAGCCATTACACGCACTCCGACATGCAGAGAAAACATTATTGCCAGGTTATTATTCATTCGAATGGCAGCCTCCTCTCGCAAACATCTCCACAAACACACAAGTGGGGATAATAGATGGTCTCTGTGGTTGGGTTCAGTGTGTTGATGATTACCCAATGGAAACCATATCAAGGCGGTTTCGGTATGATGTAGCGCTTGCTTCAGCTGTGAAGGAGATGGAGGACGATATTTTGGAAGGGTTAAGAAGCCAAAATGTAGATGAGTTTGTGAGTGGACCGTTTACGGTTGTAATCAAGGAATCTTGTGATGGGATGGGGGATGTGAGTGAAAAACATGGATGCGGTCCCATAGTTCCAGAAAAGGCAGTGAGATATTCCTTCACAATCATGAGTATAAGTGTGATGAATGAAGATAATGAAAAAGTGAAGGTGTTTGAAGAGCTGAAACCAAATTCTGAGTTGTGCTGCAGGCCGCTTTGCCTGATGTTAGCTGATGAATCTGACCATGAAACATTGACTGCAATACTGGGGCCAGTAATTGCTGAGAGAGAATCAATGAAGACCAGTGAATTAATTGTTGAAATTGGAGATTTGTACCGATCTTTCCAGTTTATCTTTCGAGGTACAGGATACGATGAGAAGCTTGTTCGGGAAGTGGAAGGACTTGAAGCCTCGGGTTCCATCTATATCTGCACATTGTGTGATTCCACACGAAGTGAAGCTTCAAAGAACATGGTTCTTCATTCCATAACAAGGAACCATGCAGAGAACTTGGAACGCTATGAAATCTGGCGTTCAAACCCATATCACGAGACAGCTGAAGAGTTACGTGATAGAGTGAAAGGAGTTTCAGCAAAACCATTTATAGAAACTCAACCCTCCATAGATGCCTTGCATTGTGACATTGGAAATGCGACAGAATTCTACAGAATCTTCCAGGATGAGATTGGGGAAGTTTACAAAAATCCAAATTCACCAAAGGAGGAAAGGAAAAGGTGGCAATTAATGCTGGATAAACACCTGAGGAAAAAGATGAATTTGAAACCTATAATGAGGATGAATGGAAACTTTGCGAGAAAACTAATGACAAAAGAAACTGTGGAAGCTGTGTGTGAACTGGTTCCATCTGAAGAGAGGAGAGAGGTTCTCAGAGAGTTAATGCACCTTTATCTACTTATGAAACCAGTATGGCGTTCCACATTTCCTGCTGTAGAATGTCCAGACCTTCTGTGTCAGTACAGTTTTAATTCCCAGAGATTTGCAGAACTGCTTCATACAGAATTCAGTCACAGATACGAAGGGAAAATCACCAACTATCTGCACAAGACCCTAGCTCATGTTCCTGAGATCATTGAGAGAGACGGTTCCATAGGCGCGTGGGCAAGTGAAGGCAATGAATCAGGCAACAAGCTTTTCCGTCGCTTCAGGAAAATGAATGCGAGGCAGTCCAAAAGCTATGAGTTGGAAGACATTTTGAAGCATCATTGGCTGTACACTTCAAAATATTTACAGAGGTTCATGGATGTGCACAATACGTTAAAGCTTCGAAGGTGTGTATCTGCCCCAGCTGAAATAATCAGCCAAGATAATACAATAATACAAAATAATACAATACTTGAAGATGATACAATACTTGAAGATGATTCTCTTGATCTTTAAGCTGAATTATTGGAGCTGGAATTGGTTCTGAGTATCTTTAACCTGCAGCAGACTGTGAGCAGTCTGTATACAATGTGGGTAGTTGGGATTATCATGGCCAAACCTGGTATGTAATGTTGACCATGGTGAAGGAGTTCCAACAGTATTATGGAAAGTCAGCGCAGTGTTGGACAGACTGAGTGATAAACATGTCAACTGCAGCCAGAATAAAAAGTGTTCACACATGAACCTTTCCATAACTTTTGGACCATGTTGGATATTCACAAAATGGAGCAATATCAGTGCTTAAATGTGAATGAAAAGTGGGTGAGACAGTAACATTGAGTAAGGTGAAATTTTACCAGATAATGGTTCATATTTTCTGAATTTAGACTTTTCCAAATCAGCAATGATGGTTTTACTGTGGAAAGGGAATGTTGACAATGTTCCTTCTGGAGGGTTCATATCACTCAATCATTGCTGTTTTTAAATTCCCATCCAGCATGATTGATTTATTTTGGTAAATACGGCAGCAGTGTTTAAGATTAATTTTAAAATTATTTTGAAATGTTTTTAAAATTAGGTTAGAGATTAAGCAGGAGCAATGCTTACTGTACTATTTCATAGCTTTTTAAAAAAAGATATTTGGAAAAAGTTACTCTGCTCCCACATGTTATCAATTAGTTTGATTTATTGAGAATTACGAATGGATTGTCTGCTTGTTCAATTCAGAAGATTACCTGTTTTAGAATGAAAGGAGAATGATAAAGTGTTCAGTGTAACTCACTGTATCTATGACATTGGGACCCTGGAGCCATTGTCTTTTCAAAACAAAATCAATGAATACTTTTTATTTTGGTGACATCACTTCTACTTACTGAAGCTGAGATGACATTCTCTTAGTTTTTCTACAGAAACACAATAAAGGTTTTGTTTTATATATAAATCTATATATACATAAATATACCATTAGCTTCATGGATAAAGGAGCTTTTAAAACTTTGGCTGTTATATGTTTTCCAACTTTGAAATATAAAGTAATAAATGAAATGAAAAGTTGCAGTGTCACTGGACCTGACATTATTCCAAGATCTGATAATTAGCTAGAACACTGGGAAAAACGTAGCCTAATGCATCGTATGTATTCTGCCTCAGACAGTTAATGTTGTACTTGGTTTTGATTTGTCCAGAGTTGAGTGTTAAAGCTCCAATGAATGAACACTACCTTGTCCAATATCAAACCCATTGGAAATCACTTGTATAAAGTTACTGCTGCCTTTGTGTTTACCTGAGGTAACAAAACCAAATTGGGATGGATGTTTGAAGGCAGTATGATATAGATTGAAGCTGTGTCTGTTGACAAGCAAAATAAATCAGAATTACTGACGTGTCAAATTTATATTCATACAGATTTGAATTGTGATCGATATTATCCAGCATAGGATGGAATCAAATGCTTGATTTTTCTTTATTCTTTCATGGGAAGTGGGTGTCACTGGCAAGGCCAGCATTTGTTACCCATCCCTAATTACCCCTTATTGAGTAGCTGGCTGAACCATTTCACAGGCAGTTAAGAGTCAATCACATTGCTGTGGGTATGGAGCCAGATCTAAATAATAGATGGATCGGAGAAGGTTTGCATTTTATAGCAAATTTAATCTTTAACTTTGCAAAAATAAATGCTTCTTATGTATCAGTGGCTTTTTATTGATCATACATAGAACTGAACTGGGTTGCAGAATTGTTTCCAACTTAGAATTATTTTACATTGATGCTTATTATATTGTAATGTCGAATTTTTACTGGAATCTACATTTTGAGGAATTTTTGAAGTGAATTTTGTTATTAAAGAACTTTGTGCTCTTGATGAAGCAAGCTGAAACTAATTTCCTATGTCGATGGCTTCAACCACTATTTAATGGATTCTATTTACTTAAAGACTAAACCTTTAGCGTTAAACATTAGTTTGATAATTCCATTTCTTTCAATTGTCTACTTTTGTGTTCGTTTTAAAAAAATAAAAATTTGCAATTTAACTTTGAAGAATTTAGTTGTGTATAATTTGTAGTTTACCGTGTTTTCTGTGTTTTTTGGGGCAAATGGGATCAAAGGTTTTGGGAGAAAGCAGGATTATTGAGTTGGATGACCAGCCATGATGGTAATAAATGGCGGAGCAGGCTCATAGGGCCAAATGGTCTCCTCCTGATCCTATCTTCTATGTTTCTGTTTTTTGGTTATGTTCATTCCATTCTCTTAGAATTTACCTGTTAACAAAACTGCTGATAACCTTCTGGCTGAGAAATTTGACTTCCACCAAAAACTGGTGTGAAGTCATAGAATCCTACAATGCAGAAGAAGGCCATTCAGCCCATCAAAGATGCATTGAACACAATCTCATCCAGGCTCTATTCCTGTAACCCTATGTATTTATCCTAGTCTCCCGACACTAGGATCAATTTACCGTGGCCAATCAAGCTAACCCACACATCTTTGGAAGCCTGTGGATGATTATCCTGCTAAACTGCTCTTCAGGTCATTTCAGATTTGTGACACCTATAAGTGCCATTGAGTTACAAACAATACACGGGAACCTTGGCGCAATTCACTGGATGCAGGAAGCAAGAGAATCATCTGGACTCTAAACTGAGCAGCAACAGTTTGGGTTTGGGATTGGGAGGTGATGGGGAGGAGGGGCTGGAGGGAAGTTTGAACAGATCAGGGCTTTTCTGTCACTCTGGGATAAACAATCCCATTCCCAGAACACACACTCCAAATGACCTTGGCCAGTTGAGAAGCCGGTTTAAGAAGTCGGGTTATTCTGCACACACCTAGTAGAAAGAAAGCGAGTGTGTACGACATCCATTCACTTGTTGTTGGATTTTGCAGTTGGTGTCCCTACACCAGCAGAGAACCCTCATTTAAAGTTTATTTATTTAGTATCACAAGTAGGCTTTCATTAACATTGCAATGAAGTTACTGTGAAAATCCTCTAGTCGCCACATTCTGGCACCTGTTCAGGTATACTAAGGGAGAATTTAGCGTAGCCAATCCGCCTATTTGCGGACTGTGGAAGAGACCTGGAATACTCAGAGGAAACCCACGCTGACGCAGGGAGAATGTGCAGACTCCATAAAGACAATGACCTAAGCCAGGAATTGAAGCTGGATCTTTGGTACTGTGAGGTTAATCACTGTGCCACTGTACCATCCCATTTGTACATTTACATAGCTTGCAGCTATTTCACTTAATGCTGCTTTTATCTCACTTTTTACTGCAGGGATGGACAAGCTGGGCTAGTGAATGGGCAACACGAGTGATCCTACATAATGCAGGATTGAAATCGGGCTTCTTCGCTAACTATAAAATTAAATACATTCAGTATACCCTGAATATTTCATGAGTTATAAAAAATGCTTAATCAGTTTGAGTTCCACTAGGATCATTCAACTCCTGACCTCATAGCAGCTTTATCGGAAGGATGTGATTGCACTGGAGAGGATGCAGGGGAGATTCACCCAGGGTGCTGCCTGGGATGGAACAGTTAAGTTATAAAGAGAGTTTGGATAGGCTTGGGTTGTTTCTGTTGGAGCAGAGAAGACTGAGGGGGCGAGCTGATTGAAATGTACAAGATTATGAGAGACACAGAGTGGATAAGGAGCAGCTGTTCCCTTCAGTTGCAAGGGAGACATGGGTTCAACATGAGGGGCAGGAGGTTTGAGGGGATTTGAGGAAAAACATTTTATCCAGAGAGTGGTGATGGTCTGGAATGCAGTGCCTGGGAGGGTGGTAGAGACGGGTTGCTTCACAACATTTAAAAGCATCTGGATGAATACTTGACATATTGTAACATTCAGGGCTAAGGGCCAAGTGCTGGCAGATGGGATTAGGTGGGAATTCAAGTATTTCTAATGTGTCCGTGCAGACCCGATGGGCCGAAGGGCCTCTTCTGTGCTGTATGATTCTTCGTTCAAACATGGACAAAGGTGAGGTGAGAGTGAAAGCCCTTGACCTCAAGGCAGCATTTGACTGTGTGTGGCATCAAGGAGCTCGAGCAAAACTGGAATCAATGGGTGTTAGGGAGCATTCCTATCATTGAATTCCCTACTATTAACATCCTGGGGTTTACCATTGACCAGAACCTGAACTGGACTAACCATACAAATACTGTGGCTACAAGAGCAGGTCAAAAACTAGGAATCCTGCAGAGAGTAACTCACCTCCTGATTCCCCAAAGCCTGTTCACAATTTACAAGGCACAAATCAGGAGTATGTTGGAATACTTAAAGATTTAAAATTTATTTATTAGCATCACATCAGGCTTACATGAACACTACAATGAAATCCCCTAGTCACCACACTCCGGCACCTGTTTGGGTACACTGAAGGAGAATTTAGCATAGTTAATGCATCTAGCCAACATGTCTTTTGGACTGTGGGAGGAAACTGGAGCACCTGGAGAAAACCCACATAGACACTGGGAGAATGTGCAGACTACACAGATAGTAATCCAAGCTGGGAATTGAACCAGGGTCCCTGGAGCTTTGAGGCAGCAGAGCCAATCACTGCCACCGTGCTGCATACTTCCCATGTCTGGATAAGTGCAGTTCCAACAAGACTCAAGAAGCTTGGCACGGTCCAGGACAAAGCAGCCCCACTTGATTGGCACGTCATCCACAAGCATTCAATCCTTCTACCACCAATGAACAGTGACAGACGTGTGTACCATCTACAAGATGCACTGCAGCAACTCATCAAGATTCCTCAGGCAGCACCTTCCAAACCCACCACCTCTGCCATCTAGATGGACAAGAGCTGCAGATATCTGGGAACATCACCTTCAAGTCGCTCATCATCCTAACTGGGAAATAAATCATCATTCCTTCACTGTCACTGGATCAAAATCCTGGAACCGCTTTCCCCCCCTCACCCTTTCTCACTCCTTACCCCTCCTCACAGCAGGAGGTAAAGGTGGAAAATGGTATGTTGTCCTTCATGGCAAGAGGATTTGAGCACAGAAGCATTGATGTCTTGCTGCAATTATACAGGATATTGGTGAGGCCACAGCTGGAATGTTGTAAGAAGTCTCACAACACCAGATTGAAGTCCAACAGACTTCTTACTGTGTCCACCCCAGTCCAATGCCAGCATCTGGCATTGGACTTACCAGCATCTGGTTAGCTGATGGAGAGGCTTCTGAGGGACAAGATTTACGAGCATTTGGAGAAGTTTAGGTTAATTAGAAATAGTCAGCATGGTTTTGTAAAAGGCAGGTCGTGCCTTACGAGCTTAATTGAGTTCTTCGAAAATGTGACTGAACACATTGACGAAGGAAGAGCAGTGGACGTGGTGTACATGGACTTCAGCAAGGCATTTGACAAGGTCCCACATGCAAGACTTCTTGAGAAGGTGAGAGGCCATGGGATCCAAGGGGCTTTGGCCTTGTGGATCCAGAACTGGCTTGCCTGCAGAAGGCAGAGGGTGGTTGTGGATGGCTCTTTTTCTGCATGGAGGTCGGTCACCAGTGGAGTGCCCCAGGGATCTGTTCTAGGACCCTTGCTGTTTGTCATTTTCATAAATGACCTGGATGAGGAAGTGGAGGGATGGGTGAGTAAGTTTGCCGATGACACGAAGGTCGGTGGTGTTGTGGATGGTCTGGAGGGATGTCAAAAGTTGCAGCAGGACATCGACAGGATGCAAGACTGGGCGGAGAAGTGGCAGATGGACTTCAACGCGGATAAATGTGTTGTGGTCCATTTTGGCAGATCCAATGGGATGAATGAGTACACTATCAAAGGTAGGAGTCTTAGCTGTGTGGAAGAGCAGAGGGATCTTGGGGTCCGGGTCCATAAGACTCTCAAATCGGCCTCCCAGGTGGAGGATGTGGTTAAGAAAGCTTACGGTGTACTGGCCTTCATTCATCGAGGGATTGAGTTCAGGAGTCAGGAGGTAATGCTGCAGCTTTATAGGACCCTTGTCAGACCACACTTGGAGTACTGTGCGCAGTTCTGGTCGCCTCACTATAGGAAGGACGTGGAAGCTATTGAAAGGGTGCAGAGGAGATTTACAAGGATGTTGCCTGGATTGGGAGGCATGCCTTATGAAGACAGGTTGAGGGAGCTGGGACTGTTCTCCCTGGAGAGACGAAGGTTGAGAGGCGACCTGATAGAGGTTTACAAGATGTTGAGAGGAATAGATAGGGTGGACTCTCAGAGACTATTTCCCAGGGCTGAAATGGTCGCGACGAGAGGGCACAGATTTAAGGTGCAGGGAAGCAAGTACAGAGGGGATGCTAGGGGAAAGTTTTTCACTCAGAGGGTGGTGAGTGAATGGAATCGGCTGCCGTCGGTGGTGGTCGAGGCGAACTCGCTGGGGTCTTTTAAAAGACTTCTGGATGAGTATATGGGATCCAATGGGATTGGGGGTTATATATAGGTCTATGGCTGGGTAGGTTTTGATGTGTTCGGCACAACTTGTGGGCTGAAGGGCCTGTTTGTGCTGTAGTGTTCTATGTTCTATCTCCACATCTGGGATGTTGTGTGCAATTCTGGGCACCTCATTTATGGCCAGTTTTGAGTTGCGAGATCTGTTTGAAATTTATTCCATTTAACACGGTAATAGTGCCACACAACTCAGTAGGAAGGTGAGATTTTGTCTCCACAAGGACTGTGCACTCCCACTGATCCTATCATGGACAGATGCAGGCAGGTTACTGAGGATCAGGTCAAGCATGTGATTCTCCCTTGGGAATGCTGAAATGAGAATATCTTCTGCAAAAATGCAGAAATGTGTAAACAATATTCTGTGTATAAACTCATAGAATCATCGAATCCTATAGTGCAGAACCACCCAGGCTCTATCTCCATAACCTTATGCATTTACCCTAGCTAATCCCTCTGACACTAAGGGGCAACTTAGCACGGCCAATCCACTTAATCTGTACATTGTTGGACTGTGGAAGGAAAGCAGAGCATCCGGATGAAACTCACACGGACATGGGGAAAACATGCAAACTCCACACAGACAGTGACCCAAGCCGGGAATCGAACCCGGATCTCTGGTACTGTGATGCAGCAGTGCTAACCACAGTTAAACTGATGAAAATATCGACTATTTTCAGCACCTTCAGAGTGTATTGCAGAGTAGACAGATCCAACTGTTATCAATAAGCTCACTTCCTGCAGACCCTGTGCCCTGGTGAGTTTCTTTCATGTTGATATTAAGGCCATGATCTCAGTGGGTTTGTGTGTGTCATAGTGTTGATGGTGATTTGTTGCTTTGAAGTAAAAAAAATTCCAGAGTGTGTGGATTATTTTTATTTCTTTACAGATTTAGCACCAGAGGAGTAAAATTAATAACAATTGTTTGAAAAAACACAGCACCAAAAGTACATTTTCAACCTTATTTTGTGCACCCAATATTAAAGCTGTGACATCACCAAAATATTGGAGCTAAATTTACAAAATGTTCAGACAATAAAGATCCAATGTTTCTGCACAGCCTCATTTAAATATTCCTGTTTATATAATGGTGATTATTTTATAAGTGACTCTGCTTCCCTCTATATTGAGAATCTTGTGCAATTTGTAGCAAAATAGAAATAAAAACAGGCAATACTGATCCTGTGGGAGGCGATTTCACAATCACAGATACTGCCCGACTAGCTGAGCAGATCTGACTTCCAGATGAATAAAGAATCATAATAAATACAGCATTGAGGGAGACCATTTAGCCCATTTTGTCTGTGCCAGCTGTCTGAAGGAGCAATTTACCTTGTGTCAGTCTCCTGCCTTCTCCCCATAGCCCTGCACAGTCTTTCATTTCAGAAAGTAATCAATTCTCCCTGAATATTTTCAATGAATCTGTCTCCACCGCACTCTCAGACAGTGCATTCCAGATCCTAACCATTCACTGTGTGAATCTGTCTCCACCACACTCTCAGACAGTTTCAGATCCTAACCACTCACTGTGTGAATCTGTCTCCACCACACTCTCAGACAGTACATTCCAGATCCTAACCACTCGCTGTGTGAATCTGTCTCCACCACACTCTCAGACAGTACATTCCAGATCCTAACCACTCGCTGTGTGAATCTGTCTCCACCACACTCTCAGACAGTACATTCCAGATCCTAACCACTCACTGTGTGAATCTGTCTCCACCACACTCTCAGACAGTACATTCCAGATCCTAACCACTCGCTGTGTGAATCTGTCTCCACCACACTCTCAGACAGTACATTCCAGATCCTAACCACTCGCTGTGTGAATCTGTCTCCACCACACTCTCAGACAGTACATTCCAGATCCTAACCACTCGCTGTGTGAATCTGTCTCCACCACACTCTCAGACAGTACATTCCAGATCCTAACCACTCACTGTGTGAATCTGTCTCCACCACACTCTCAGACAGTACATTCCAGATCCTAACCACTCGCTGTGTGAATCTGTCTCCACCACACTCTCAGACAGTACATTCCAGATCCTAACCACTCGCTGTGTGAATCTGTCTCCACCACACTCTCAGACAGTACATTCCAGATCCTAACCACTCGCTGTGTGAATCTGTCTCCACCACACTCTCAGACAGTACATTCCAGATCCTAACCACTCACTGTGTGAATCTGTCTCCACCACACTCTCAGACAGTACATTCCAGATCCTAACCACTCGCTGTGTGAATCTGTCTCCACCACACTCTCAGACAGTACATTCCAGATCCTAACCACTCGCTGTGTGAATCTGTCTCCACCACACTCTCAGACAGTACATTCCAGATCCTAACCACTCGCTGTGTGAATCTGTCTCCACCACACTCTCAGACAGTACATTCCAGATCCTAACCACTCGCTGTGTGAATCTGTCTCCACCACACTCTCAGACAGTACATTCCAGATCCTAACCACTCGCTGTGTGAATCTGTCTCCACCACACTCTCAGACAGTTTCAGATCCTAACCACTCGCTGTGTGAATCTGTCTCCACCACACTCTCAGACAGTTTCAGATCCTAACCACTCGCTGTGTGAATCTGTCTCCACCACACTCTCAGACAGTTTCAGATCCTAACCACTCGCTGTGTGAATCTGTCTCCACCACACTCTCAGATAGTTTCAGATCCTAACCACTCGCTGTGTGAATCTGTCTCCACCACACTCTCAGATAGTTTCAGATCCTAACCACTCGCTGTGTGAATCTGTCTCCACCACACTCTCAGATAGTTTCAGAGCCTAACTGCTCGCTGTGATAAATTTTCTCCTCATGTCGCCATTGTTTCATTTTCCAATTGCCTTAAACATTTGTACTTTGCCTCTTGATTCTTCCACCAATGGGAACAGTTTCTTTATATCTGGTAAATGGGATTAATGTGCTTTTAGTTGTTGTTATTGTTGGTGCAGACTCGATGGGCCAAATGGCCTCTTTCTGCACTGTAGGGTTCCTATTATTCTATGATGTCTATGAAGGATGTGCTGGCCTTGAAAAGGGTCCAGAGTAGGTTCAGAAGAACGTTCCCCGGAATGAAGAGCTTGTCATATGAGGAATGGTTGAGAACTTTGGGTCTGTACTCGTTGGAGTTTAGAAGGATGAGGCGGGAGCTTATTGAAACTTACAGGATACTGTGAGGCCCTGGATAGAGTGGACATGGAGAGGATGTTTCCACTGGTAAGAAAACTAGAACCAGAGGGGGCACAACCTCAGGCTAAAGGGACGATTCTTTAAAACAGAGATGAGGAGGAATCTCTTCAGCCAGAGAATGGTGAATCTGTGGAACTCTTTGCCACAGACTGCTGTGGAGATCAGATCATTGAGTGTCTTTAAGATTGAAATAGATATGCTCTTGATTGATAAGAAGGTCAGGGATTATGGGGAAAAGGCAGGAGAATAGGGATGAGAAATATATCAGCCATGATTGAATGGCAGAACAGATTCAATGGGCCGAGTGGCCTCATTCTGTTTCTATATCTTATAGTCTAATGGTCTTATGGTCTTAGATCTTTTGTTAAATAGGAAAATGGATGTTGTTTTATTTAACAAGAGTTCAAGTATTGGTACATGTGAACTATGTGATGCTAACTCTGAGAGGACTTTTAGCTTAATATTTGTTGTGTGAAGCATATCTAAACCATACAATTATATTGGCTAATTTTGTGTAATGAAAAATTTAAAATAAGATGGATATTAGAATGCACAAAGATAGCCGAGACCCCAAATATTAATTTTTAAACTGCTGCAATTTGTTAACAATTTCCGAGTCTCTAATTAAACCTGAAGGTTTTGCATTTTCAATCAAACAGTCTCTTCAGAAAGCTCTTCTTCATCGGAGTCCTCTTCAGAGTTGCGGGCGATTTCTTACGTGGAGATTTTATTGGAGTTCTCTTTATCTGTTTTTTATTTTGTGGAGTTTGAATTCCTCTGTCAATGTGATGCTCTTTGCAAAAATACTTGGTGTTTTCCTGAGAAAACTGGATAAGCTGAGATTCTGTGAGATCCATGCACTGAGCATGTACCCAGTGCCCATCATCCCCACCACTGGAGCAGAAAATCATGGCAGGTTTGTTGAATTCGGTGGAGTAATACGGGACCCAGATGTTAATGTTGACATTGCAGGTTGGGCTGCATTTAATCCAATAACCTTCTTCATCGCCATTATCCCAATTCTCTGCATCATCAGAGCCCTCAGCTTCTGCCTCAAAGGTTAATTCTTCCGAATCTTCCAGTGTGCTGCATTCTTCAGGGTCAGTGAAGGATTCCTGGCTATTCGAAACTTGGCTTTCTTCCTCCAACTGTCCAAAATTTACAATGTAGAAGAAGTTTGCATCAGTTGTGTCTTGTTTGCTTTCTCCTGGAATGCCAATTAACACTGCACTATTCCCCATATTGCAACCAAACCAGGTTTTACTTGCTTTAATGTCATTGGACCATTCTGGGGGCTCCCTCTCCAGGATCTGAATGTCATCATCCTCCAGAATGATGGTGTTACAAACCATTCTCTTCTGGCTCTCTGACTCATAACCACCAACAATGATGAATTCATCTGAGCTCATTTGGGTCATTATTCCGCTGGAGACAGCAATGCCACGATTAAATATTGTACACTTTACACTGGGAGAGACCCCCAACAGATCGACTTTGAGACTCAGTAACCTTGCAGGGCGATCGTTGTTTTCAATTGAATGGCCACCGAGTATATAGACTGCGTCATTTTTTGCAATAGAGACATGAAATGAAAAGCCAGCGTCTATTTCTGGGATCTGATGTGAAGAGCAGTGACCTGTGTTTATATCAAGCAGAAAAACCTCTGGTGAACAATCGACCACGCTGTTCCAGTTTTCTGTGGTTCTTTGCCCTGGAGGTCGGTAACGTCTGCCCCCAAACAAGACGCCGAGGGTTTGTCCATTGTTCTGAATCACATTGAGGCTGTGACCGTACCTTCCCTGAGGGACATCCCCTTTCAAATGCTTTTCAATGCAGCAAAGCAAAGTTTTCTTATTCCCAGTGCTGCTGTGAACCATCATGCAGTAAAGCAAATTGGACAACTCATTATTTGGATCTCTCCCACCATGGATGAGGTAGATGAGGCTGTTTGATTCTGAGGGGTCAGAGTAATGAGTTATTGCAGGACAGCGCAGAGGAGGGAGATAGCAGGAATCAGGGGAAAATGAAACCGCTTTCAGTTTGAAAATGTGGCCTTTGAGATGAAGAAGGAAAACGCCAGTGCTGCAGGATCTCTTTGGCCATCCTTTCTGACCAAAGAGAAAGACTTCACCATGGAAATTGAATAGTGAGAATCCAGCATAGATGAGATTACAGTTGGTGCTATCGGAAACCATTCGCAGGGACATTTCTGCACTAGAGAACCGCTAAACCTTACAAAGAAAAGAAACATCGGATAAGATTAGAATTGGAAGATTTATCACGACATAGATTGTGCTAACCACTGTGCAATTTTTTTATACAGCTACCAAGATGCTGCTTTTCCCTGGAATCTGTCTGATCAATCAACAATTAAAAATAACCTTCACTTTATATTTCAAAATTCAATTACTTCAGGTTGTGAAGATATTTTGTTATTAAATGATGAAAACATTGTACATTGATCTTTTTGTAATGTGCAAGCTGTAATTGCTTTCAATCTTTGTACTAAACTTCAGTTGCAATAAATCTTCACCCAACTCAGCAAAGTCTTTGACAAAGTCCCACATGGGAGACTTGTAAAGAGGGTAAATTCACACGGGATACAGGGTAATTTGATAAAATGGATACAAAATTAGCTCAGTTGTAGGAGGCAGAGGGTAACAACAAAAAGCTGACTTAGTGACTGGAATGATGTGCAGATGCTGGCATTGTACTGGAGTAAACCATAGTAAGAAATCTTACAACACCAGGTTAAAGTCCAACTTTATTTTTAGATAATTATTGAGTTTAGAAGCTGAGGGGGGGATCTTATAGAGACTTACAATATAATAAAGGGGCAAGATAGGGTAGAGGCAGAGAGATTCTTCCTGCTTAGAAAGGATAGCAGGACTAGAGGGCACAGCCTCAAAATAAGAGAGTAGTTTAGAACGGAGTTGAGGAGGAACTTGTTCCCTCAGAGGGTGGTGAATCTCTGGATTCTCTGCCCCATTGAAGTGGTGGAGGCTACTGCGTTGGATATATTTAAGTCACGGGTAGATAGATTTCTGATCGATAAGGGAATTAAGGGTTATGGGGAGAAAGTAGGAAAGTGGAACTGATCCACTTCAGATCAGCCATGATCTTATTGAATGGCGGGGCAGGCTCGAAGGGTCAGATAGCCTACTCCTGCTCCTATTTCTTATGTTCTTATGTTTGGCAGCACTAGCTTTCAGAGCACTGCTCCTTCATCAGGTGAGTGAAGACTTGTGTTCACAAACAGGACATATAAAGACACAAACTCAATTTACAAGATAATGGTTGGAATGCGAATCTCCACAGCTAATCAAGATGTCTTAAAGATACAGACAGTGTGAGTGGAGAGAGTGTTAAGCACAGGTTAAAGAAATGTATATTGTCTCCATGATGTGTATTGTCTCCAGCCAGCACAGCTAGTGAGATTTTGCAAACCCAGGTAAGTCATGGGGGTTACAGATAGTGTGACATGAAGCCAAGATCCCGAGTGAGGCCGTTTTCATGTGTGTGGAACTTGGTTATCAGTTTTTTCTCAGCGACTCTGCGTTGTTGTGTATCGTGAAGGCCCCCTTGGAGAATGCTTACCCAAAGATCAGAGGCCGAATGCCCGTGAACGCTGAAGTGTTCCCCAACAGGAAGAGAGCACTCCTGGTGATTGTCATGCCGTGTTCATTTATCCGTTGTCGTAGCATCTGCACGGTCTCCCTAGTGTACCATGCCTTGGGATATCCTTTCCTGCAGTTATCAGGTAGATAATGTTGGCTGAGCTGCAAGAGTATGTACCATATACCTGATGGATGGTGTTCTTGCGTGTGATGATGGCATCCGTGTTGATGATCTGGCACATCTTGCAGGATTGTGTGGTGTTGTGGTCACTGTTCTCCTGAAGGCTGGGTATTTTGTTGTGGACAATGGTCTGTTTGAGGTTGTGCCTTTGTTTGAAAGCAAGAAGTGGGGGTGTGGGGATGGCCTTGGCGAGATGTTCATCTTCATCAATTACATGTTGAAGGTTCTGGTTGCCTGTACCTTTAAGACTAGATTACGCGTAAAGACTCGCATTCCAACAATTATCTTGTAAATTAAGTTTGTGTCTTTATATGCCCTTTTTGTGAACACCAGTCCTTGCTCACTTGATGAAGGAGCAGTGCTCCGAAAGCTAGTGCTGCCAAATAAACCTATTGGACTTTAACCTGGTGTTGTGATTTATTAGTGACCGGTAGGCAGTGTCCAGTGATGTACCACAAAGATCTGTGTTGGGGCCCTTACTCTTCATCATTTATATAAATGACATTGAAGAATGGGTTTCCTCCAGGTACTCTGGTTTCCTCCCACAGTCCAAAGACACGTGGTTTAGGTTGATTGGTCATGCTAAAATTGCCACTTAGTGTCCTGAGATGTGTAGGTTAGAGGGATTAGTGGGTAAAATATGTAGGGATATGGAGGTAGGACCTGGGTGGGATTGTGTTTGGTTTGATGGCCTAATGGCGTCTTTCTGCACTGTCAGGTTTCTATGATTCTATGTGGGGGATGAGATTAGAAAGTTTGTGGATAACACAAAGATTGGCCAGGTGGTGAACTTAAAGGAGTGTCTTGTGCTATGAGAAGATAAAGACTAAATAGTCAAATAGACTAAGTGGCAGATGGAATTTAGCCTTGAAAAGTGTGAGGTGATACACTTTGGAAGGAGTAATTTGATAAGAAAATATAAACTGAATGGCAGGACACTAGGAAGTTTTGCGGAACAAAGGGATCTTGGCATATTTATCCACAGATCTCTGAAAGTGGAAAGCTATGTTATTTGGGTGGTGAAAAGGGCAAAAGGCACACTTACCTTTATTAATCGAGGCATAGATTACAAATGCAGGGACATCATAATGGAGTTGTAAAGAACTTTGGTGAGGCCACAGCTGGAGTAATGTGTGCAGTTCTGGTCGCCACATTATCAGAAGGATGTGATTGCACTGGAGGGAGTGCAGAGGAGATTCACCAAGATGCTGCCTGGGATGGAGCGTTTAAATTATGGAGAGAGGTTTGATAGGTTTGTGTTGTTTTCTTTGGAGCAGAGATGACTGAGGGGTGACCTGATCGAGGTGTACAAGATTATGAGAAACATGGACAGAGTGAATAGATAGCAACTACTCACCTTATTTGAAGGGTCAGTCTCAAGGGGACATAGTTTCAAGATGAGGAGCAGAAGGTCTTGGCGAGATGTGAGGAAAAACATTTTTACCCAGAGGGTGGTTTGGAATGCGCTGCCTGGAGGGTGACAGAGGTAGGATACCTCATATCCTTTAAAAAGTATTTGGATATACAGTTGGCATGTCAGGGCTATGGGATTTGGTGGGAATTCAGATGTTTCTAATGTGTAGGTGCGGACTCGGTGTGCTGAAGGGTCCCTTCTGTGCTGTATGATTCAATGAACTCTGTTTCTTTTCAATCCTAGCCCAGGATATACATTATAATGTAGCTATTGTTCCATCTTTGGAATGTTGATGGCTTGGGGCTGGATGGGAAGGGCGGGAGGGAGGGAAGGGGGGTGGAGATGATGGGGTGGGGGTTGAGTGAGGGTGGACGGGGGTAAGGTGGGTGGCATTGATGCTCCTGGAAGGGTGGATTATACATCAGCTAGAGACAATGACGGAGAAAGCGGTAAGTGGGAACTGGAGTAGAAAGAATCCCTGTGATGGGCGAGTTGACAGGCTGGAGTGTGATGGCATTGCTGACAAGTTCTGGAGAATTCCACTGTAAATGGCCGAGTGTCTGAAACAGCTTCTCACTACAACACTCTGAATACTTCCCTTCATCTCAATCTCCATCCATCCCTTTACTGCCTATTCCTTTAGGAAATCCATATACAACATCAAATGCCCTTCCCTCATCCAAATAAAAACCTAAATCCAGTTAATTAAACAGGATTTCCCTTGAACAACTCCCTGCTGGTTCTTCTTTAATATCTACACTTGTCCTATTGGCTGTTAGTTTTGGTAAATGCTTCTCCATTGCCAACGGTAGCCTGGCTGACATTTCTAATCCTCCAGTCCTTTGGCACCAGCCCTGCACTGAATTGGAAGATTGAAATCAGTACCTTACCCTTCCTGTCCCCTCACAAGAAGTCACTCTGGGAGGCTGATCCTGTCTAAGTACTTCTTCTTTATCTATTTTATACCATCTATCATTCCAACAACTTCTTTGTGAACCCTAGCTTGGAAAATATTTTTCCCTTTTTGGGAAAGTCAGTCTCCTTCATAATCATGGTGACAATTATTTAAAGAACAGCTTTCCTGAGTAAGATTCATATGGTCTGAACAATAGTCAACACCTAACATGGGGAATGAGATTATCATTGAACGAGCTCAAAGCATACAGCTAATAAAAGCAACCTTGTAAATAAAATCCCGATCATTCAGACTGGGTCAACAATTGCAAATGCAGTTAAAGCTCACACTTACACTATTTAAGCGGCTGTAACTTGTGACTGTTTTCCTTAGAAAGACGTAGACTTAGAGGAGACCTAATAGAGGTGTACAAGATTATGAGGGGTATAGATAGAGTAAACAGGATTAAGCTTTTTCCTAGGATGCACTCGAATAGCACGAGGGGTCACGGGCTTAGGGTGAGGGGGGTAAGGTATAATTTGGATGCTAGAGGGAGTTTTTTCACACAGAGGGTGGTGGGGGTATGGAATGCGCTGCCAAGTAAAGTGGTGGAGGCAGGTACTCTGGAGTTATTTAAGAAATACTTAGATGGGCACATGAACAGAATGGGAATGGAGGGGTATAGAAAACTGATATAAAATAGGGATCATGAGCCTTGGGAGTCCCTGGGAAGTGTGTAAATAGATGATGATATTGATGTACTTGTTTTTATCCTACGGGTGCTTTGGTTCACCTTGTTGTCTAACAAGGGGCATACATGCGATGGGTCGTGAGAGGGCTGCTCTTGGATTTTTTTGAGAGTATCCTAGTGCTTCACGTTGTTAGTGTCTGCTTGACCTGGACCATTTGATGGGCAACACGACAATTCAGGGACTATTGCTGTGCTGTGCAGATACATGGATTTGGGCTTGTGTCTGTGGGAGTTTGTGCATTCTCCCCGTGCTTGCGTGGGTTTTCTCCGGGATCTCCGGTTTCCTCCCATATCCCAAAGATGTGCTCTTAGGCTAATTGGCAAAACAAATCCTCCCTAAATTGTCTCAAATTTGATTTTTAATCTACAGACCTATAAACATAGACAGGGATCATGGGTAGAGGTGGGAACATCGGGGTGGTGGCACGGGCTCGTTGGGCTGAAGGGCCTGTTTCCTGTGCTGTTTTGTTCTTTGTTCTTTGTTCTTTGAGTTCAATGTGCAAGTATAATAGAGAGGTTGAAGGTGCACTGACGTTCACATAAATAAATTGGCCATGGTGATTTGAAACTTAAGGAATATCTTTTGCCTGAACTGGCTGGTTAATTTGTGTCATATGGAATGACATTGCGTTTACAGCAGAGACAATGGCCATTTGGTCTTTGTCAGAGTTTATGTGCCACATGAATCTCATCCCTCATGTTATTTCAATGGCCCCTCAGCATATGGAGATTCACCCCCTGCTCCCCCAGTATTTATCTCATTTCCTTTCAATAAATTTGTTAGATAACAAATAAATTTGTTAAATTTGTTAAATTTCTTCTTAATCAATGCTGGTTAAGAAGAAAAAGGAGGCTTATGTCAGGATGAGGCTTGAAGGCTCAGTTAGTGCAATGGATAGCTATAGATTAGCCAGGAAGGAGCTAAAAAGTGAATGGAGGAGAGCTAAGAGGGGACACGAGAAGATGTTGGCTGATAGGATTAAGGAGAATCCTAAAGCTTTCTTTCGATATGTTAAGAATAGAAGATTGGTTAGGGCAAGATTAGGGCCAGTCATAGACAGCAGTGGGAAGTTGTGCGTGGAGCCTGACGAGATTGGTGAGGCACTGAATAAATATTTCTCTTCGGTATTCACGCAGAGTGCTGGAAATGTAGCTATGGAGAACACTGAGGTACAGGGTTGCAAATTGGGAAGTATTGTAGTAGATAGGGAGGATGTGCTAGAAATTCTCGAGGGTTTGAAGTTGGATAAGTCCCCTGGGCCGGACGGGGTTTACCCTAGGATTCTCTGGGAGGCAAGAGAGGAGATTGCAGAGCCTCTGGCTCTGATCTTCAGGTCGTCGTTGGTTACGGGTGTTGTTCCGGAGGACTGGAGGATAGCGAATGTGGTCCCGTTGTTCAAGAAGGGGAAGAGAGACCTTCCAGGGAATTATAGGCCAGTGAGTCTTACTTCTGTTGTGGGCAAAGTATTGGAGAGAATTATTAGGATAGGATTTATAGTTATTTAGAGAGAAATGAATTGATTGGGGATAGTCAGCATGGTTTTGTGAAGGGTAGGTCATGCCTTACTAACCTCATTGAGTTTTTTGAAAAAGTGACCAAAGAGGTGGATGGGGGTAAGGCGGTTGATGTGGTATATATGAACTTTAGTAAGGCGTTTGATAAGGTGGCCCATGGAAGACTTCTGCAGAAAATGCAGATGTATGGGATAGAGGGTGATTTAGCTAATTTGGTTAGGAATTGGCTAGCAGATAGAAGACAGAGGGTGGTGGTTGATGGGAGATATTCATCGTGGAGTTCGGTGACAAGTGGTGTGCCTCAGGGGTCTGTTTTGGGGCCCCTGCTGTTTGTAATTTTTATAAATGATCTGGATGAGGGTATTGAGGGATGGATAAGTAAATTTGCAGATGACACTAAAGTCGGTGGAGTGGTAGATAGTGAAGAGGGGTGTTATAGTTTGCAGAGGGACTTGGACAAGTTGCAGAGCTGGGCCGAGAGGTGGCAAATGGAGTTTAATGTGGAAAGTGTGAGGTAATGCACTATGGCAGAAATAATAAATGTGTAGAGTATAGGGCAAATGGTAGGATTCTTAGTAGTCTAGATGAACAGAGGGATCTTGGTGTGTATGTGCATAGATCCCTGAAATTAGGCAGTCAAGTCGAGAAGGTTGTTAAGAAGGCATATGGAGTCTTAGCTTTTATTGGTAGGGGGATTGAATTTCGGAGCCGCAACGTCATGTTGCAACTGTACAAACATCTAGTGCGGCCGCACTTGGAGTATTGTGTGCAGTTCTGGTCCCCACATTATAAGAAAGATGTGGAGGCATTGGAGAGGGTACAGAGGAGGTTTACCAGGATTTTGCCTGGTATGGAGGGCAGGTCTTATGAGGAGAGGCTGAGGGATTTGAGGTTGTTTTCGTTAGAAAGAGGGCGGCTAAGAGGAGACCTTATTGAAACATATAAGATGATTAGAGGTTTAGATAGGGTGGACAGTGATAGCCCTTTTTCCTAGGATGGAGAAAGCTAGCACGAGGGGACACAGCTTTAAATTAAGGGGTATGAGTTATAGGACGGATATCAGAGGTAGGTTCTTTACTCAAAGAGTGATTAGGAGTGGAATGCCCTGCCTGCAGCTGTTGTAGATGCGCCAAGTTTGGTGGCGTTTAAGAGGTTAGTTGATACGTATATGGATGAGAAGGGAATGGTTTAGTTAGGAGGGGCATTGCTTTTTATTTTGGTCGGCACAACATCGAAGGCCGAAGGGCCTGTTCTGTGCTGTAATGTTCTATGTTCTATGTTCTATGTTCTTAATATTAATGTAAAATGTGTAAGAATTAGGGGAAGTTAACATAGTAATGTTCCCCAATGCCTACTTGGTATTGAAAGCTGCCCTGTTGTATTCTGCATCGTATTATTTATTTGGGGTAACAATGTGTTGGAAAGATTTCTGGGACACTTTGTGAAACAACAGGAGACACGAGGCCTCAATCTGTTCCCATACCCGGAACGGAGATTCAGGGATGGATCTTCCCGAGGGACCATTTCTGGTGGGACCATGTCGCTCAGCCTTGTGGGAATTGTAGTTTCGCGCCCCGCCCACCCAGCCTACAGCTCCCGGCGTGCCCTGCGCCCCTCGGCGTTGCTAGGCGACAGGGAGAAGGTAAGAAAGCGGCAAACTGCTGCAAAATGTCCAAATGTGAGTTTATTAAAGAATAAAAAAACGGCAATGCAGTCTGTCATCAGCAAATAACCGGGAACTGGAGCTGGGTCAGGATCTGGGTTTGGATCTGGATCTGGATCTGGAGCAGCGCAAAATCTTGGATGTTCTCTCCCAGTCCGCACCTTCACCCACTTCCACAGAGTGATACCAAGTGAGAGTAAAACCAAAACCTTATTATCACAGAGTGGCCAATTTCTGTTCCTTTCTGGGCCAGCAGTTATTGTCCATGTCTAATTCTGCTGTGAACCACTGCAATCCCTGTGGTGTAGATACAGCCCCTATGCTGTTAGGGAGGGAATTCCAGCATTTTGACCCAGTGACAGTGAAGGCACAACTGATATATTTCCAAATCAGGACGGTGAGTGACTTGGAGGGGAATCCCCACATGATGGTGTTCCCATGTATCTGCTGCTCTTGTCCTTTTAGATGGCAACCATGTGTACTATCCACTCTAGCAACTCATCAAGTATCTTAGCACTTTCCAAATGCAGAACAAAGTACTGTTCTTTGTTCTTTGATAGTGGCCATGAGTTTGGAAGATGCTGTCTAAGGAACTTGGTGAGTTGCTGCCATGCATTTTGTAGGTGGTACACACGGTTGTCATGTGCATTAGTTGTGGATGGATTGAAAGTTTATAGAAGGGGTAGCAGTCAAGCAGGCTGGTTTGTCATAGAACATAGAACATAGAACAATACAGCACAGAACAGGCCCTTCGGCCTTCGATGTTGTGCCAACCAAAATAAAAAGCAATGCACCTCCTAACTAAACCATTCCCTTCTCATCCATATACTTATCAACTAACCTCTTAAACGCCACCAAACTTGGCGCATCTACAACAGCTGCAGGCAGGGCATTCCACTCCCTAATCACTCTTTGAGTAAAGAACCTACCTCTGATATCCGTCCTATAATCAATACCCCTTAATTTAAAGCTGTGTCCCCTCGTGCTAGCTTTCTCCATCCTAGGAAAAAGGCTATCACTGTCCACCCTATCTAAACCTCTAATCATCTTATATTCTTCAATAAGATCCCCTCTTAGCCGCCTCCTTTCTAACGAAAACAACCTCAAATCCTTCAACCTCTCTTCATAGGACCTGCCCTCCATACCAGGCAACATCCTGGTAAAGCTCCTCTGTACCCTCTCCAATGCCTCCACATCTTTCTTATAATGTGGCGACCAGAACTGCACACAATACTCCAAGTGCGGCCGCACTAGAGTTTTGTACAGCTGCAACATGATGCTGCGGCTCCTAATTTCAATCCCCCTACCAATAAAAGCTAAGACTCCATAAGCCTTCTTAACAACTTTATCCACTTGACTGCCTACTTTCAGGGATCTATTGACACATACACCAAGATCCTTCTGTTCCTCAACACTATTAAGAGCCCTACCATTAGCCCTATACTCTACACATTTATTGTTCCTGCCAAAGTGCATGTCCACGATGGTGTTGAGCTTCTTGAGTGTTGTTGGAACTACGAGTATTCCATTACATTCCTGACTTGGGCCTTATAGATGGTGGATAGGTTTTGGCAAGTCAGGAGGTGAGTTACTCACTGCAGTAATCCTAGCCTCTGACCAGCTCTGGTAGATACATCTGTTTATGACTAGTCCACTTCAGTTTTGGGGCAATGTTAATCTTTGGCATTTGACAGTGGGGAATTCAGTGATGGTAATTCAATTCTTTCTTGTTGGAGATGGTTCCTAGCAGTTGTGGCGTGAATGTTATTGCCACTTCTCAGTTCAAAGCTGGATATTGTTCAGGTTTTGTTGATACTGAGGATACATTTCCTCTTGTGGGAGAAGATGAGAAGTAGGGGGCATAGTTTAAAAATTAGAGATCTCTATTTTAAGATGGAAACTTTTTCTCCCAAAGAGGATGATTGCTGTTTGGAAGCAACGGAGGCTGGGTCTCTGGATTTATTTAAGGCAGATTTGGACAGATTTATGTTCGGTAAGGGAATCAAGAGTGATGGATGCCACCCAGGAGTGTGGAACTGAGATCAGCTATGATCTTATTGAATGGTGGAGCAGGCTACAGTCGCTGGAGCGACTGAGTGGCCAATTGCTGCTCCCATGTTCCTACATTCAGCTGAACAGTTGAACTGTGGCATTTCTGACAGTGCAGTGCTCCCTTGATACATCACTGAATTGTCAGTCTTGTCCTTGTACAAACATCCTGTTTGGAAGACATACTGTAGTAATATACAGTACATGAAGGGCATCTGCTGTTTCTCTCTGCTCTCTGCCCTTTATCTCAGCACGCTGCTATATATGAAGGGCCTCTGCTGTTTCCTTATTACATGTTGAAGAAACTCACCATCAGGGTGCAGTGTGTTTGTCAGTTTTGTGTTACTCTGTGTTCTATTTCCTATACTGTATCCAGCCTACAGTATGGATATAATTTTTACATTTACAACATCTTGCAATAACAGTTTTGTTGCGGACATTTCATTTTCTCCTTTGAATCCTAATATTCCTGCTCTTGGCTTTAGGCTTGGTGAATGTGAAAAATAAGTTTCAGTGAGGGGGGTGACCATGACCTTGTGGTATTATCACTAGACTTTTAATTCAGAAACTCAGCTAATATTTTGGGGACCCGCGTTTGAATCCCGCCACAGAATTTGAATTCAGTAAAAAAAAAAATCTGTTATTAAGAATCTCCATGACACCCATCAGGGTCACTAATGTCCTTTAGGGAAGGAAATCTGCCGTCCTTACCTGGTCTGGCCTACATGTGACTCCAGAGCCACAACAATATGGTTGACTCTCAACTGTCTCCTGAACCAAAAGCAACTAGAGATGGGCAATAAAAGCTGACCATGAATAATAAAAAAGTTTTCTACTGAAATCAATGGAATCAATGGATGCTTTTCTGATTGGCAGTTGGTGACTAGTGGAGTACCCCAGGGATCTGTGCTGGGGCCTCAACTGTTTACCTTTTACATAGATGATCTGGAGGAGGGGACTGAGTGTAAGGCAACAAAATTTGCTGATGACACGAAGATGAGTGGAAAAGCAAATTGCGTGGAAGGTGTGGAAAGTCTGCAAAAGGATCTGGATAGGCTGAGTGAGTGGGCGAGGACCTGGCAGATGGAGTATAATGTTAGCAAATGTGAGGTTATCCACTTTGGTAAAAATATTAGTAGTAATATTAGTATATTAATCTTTATAAATAATAAAGATGATTATTTAAAGGGCGAAAAGCTGCAGCATGCTACAGTACAGAGGGAACCTGGGGGTCCTTGTGCACGAATCGCAAAAATCCAGTCTGCAGGTGCAGCAGGTGATCAAGAAGGTGAATGGAATGTTGGCCTTTATAGCGAGAGGGATAGAATATAAAACAGGGAGGTCTTGCTGCAACTGTACAACTCACTGGTTAGATCGCAACTGGAGTGTTATGTGCAGTTTTGGTCCCCATACTTCCGAAAGGATATATTGGCCTTGGAGGGAGTACAGACAAGGTTCACTAGGCTGATACCAGAGATGATTGTTAGCTTTTGAAGAGAGATTGAATAGACTGGGTCTGCCGTCTCACAACACCATGGATTCATTAGAGTTAGAAGGCTGAGGGGGAATCTTATACAGACTTACAAGATAATGAAAGGGCTAGATAGGATAGAGGTAGAGAGATTTTTCCCGCTTAGAAAGGATAGCAAAACTAGAGGGTACAACCTCAAAATAAGGGGAGGGGCAGTTTAGAATGGAGTTGAGGAGGAACTTCTTCACTCAAAGGCTGGTGAATCTCTGGAATTCTCTGCCCATTGAGGTAGTGGAGGCTATCTGGCTGAATATATTTAAGTCACAGGTAGATAGGTTTCTGAAAGACAAGTAAATTAAGGGTTATGGGGAGAAAGCAGAAAAGTGGAATTGATCCACTTCAGATCAGCCATAATCTTATTGAATGGTGGGGCAGGATCGAGGGGCTGGATGGCCGACTCCTGCTCCTATTTCTTATGTTCTTATGAAATACAGTTCATTTCAAGTTGGCCTCACTGGTATTTGTTGCAATGGAAGATGGTGTTAACCACTAAACCACTTGCAAGGGTGAGAATCCACTTGGCAATGCTTGTTTGTATTAGAACCAGTTGTTGTTTAAAGAGGTTGGTTTGCCTTCACAAACTGATACAGCAGCATCTGTCTTTACAGAAATCTGACAATATCACGCCATTATCATTTCTAGAACTGTTCCTAGTATTTTTAATGTGGACTTCAGATTGAGATTCTTCAGTCTTTGAGTAAATAATTAATCTGGATGCAATCAGCATGGTAAATAACGGGAATTTGTCGCTAACTAGCGAACAACAGAAAGTGGGCCATTTGTTAATTCTTCATGTTCTGAAGGTGTTTGTGTAAATGGAAAATCTTAATTATTATGGAATGGATAATGAGAGGATCATGCCTGCTTTTTAAAGTAATTAGTCTTATTCCAGAAATACAATGTGTTAAATATTTCCCTAAATCTACTTGCATGGTTTAAAACAGTTAAACAACTCAAAATGTAGATTAGTTTAATCAAGCAGATGTAATTTTACATGAGTGTAAAAAATAAATGATGAGAAAATCTACAGGAATTTTGAATGATTTATCGTTTAAGTTTAAAGTTTATTTATTAGTGTCACAAGTAGGCTCTCATTAACACTGCAATGAAGTTGCTGTGAAAATCCCCCAGTTGCCTATTCAGGCATTCTGAAGGAGAATTTAGCATGGCCCAATGTACCCTTTCAGACTGTGGGAAGAAACCGGAGCACCTGGAGGAAACCCACGTGGACACAGGAAGAACATGCAGACTCCACACAGTTACCCAAGCTAGGAACCGAACCTTGAATCCATGATGTTGTGAGATGGCAGTCTAACCACTGTGCCACCCATATTGGGTGAATTGGATAGTTTGGTGTTTATTTTGACCTGTCATTACTATATAGTTGTTGGCTCTGGCTCAGTTATAAACTCTTGGTTGGAATGTTACCCGTTCACGCCGGCGGAATTTTCCCAAGGCATTGCAGCAGGAGTATGACGTGAATAGCCAGTAAAATCACACTCAACACCTTTGAGGCAACAAGTTGTGGATTCAATCCCACTGCAGAGACTCGAACACATTACCCTGTCTGATATTTAAGTGCAGTACTGGAGAATAGCTGCACTGTTTGTGGTACTATCTTTCGGATGATATTTTAATCTCTGAACTGAATATAAACATCCAGTGCTTTACATGAGGAGGTTATTCTAGAGTCCTGATCAACTTTTATTCCAGAACTCAATGCTCCAAGTGGCTACAGGAAGACACTTGGCCTGCTCACTGAATTTAAATTTTTGAATTTGTTAGATCCAGCTGACTGAACTAGCAGTTTTACTTTACAGAGAGTAGCTTTTATTCAGATGTTTAGATTTTAGCTATTCACTATTATTAAACCCTTCAGTAGTTTGAAGTGGGAACAGCAAACAGTGATCTTCACATTTTTCTTCATCAGTACATGCAGTGGAGTAGAGAGTCTTCTATTCCTTGTTGTTTACTATTTTAGAATTAAAAACATTATTTCCCACAGAGTCTACACCAGCTTTCCGATAAAGCATTTTACCCAGGCCAATCCCATCCCCTGCCCTATCCTCTTAAACCCTCGCTTTTACCATGTGTAATCCTCCCTAACCTGCACATCTTTGGACACTAAGGGGCAATTTAGCATAGCTAATCCACCTAACCAACACGTCTTTCAGACAATGGAAGAAAACTGGAGCAACTGGAGGAAAATGACACAGACACAAGGAGAATGCTGCCAACTCCACACAGATAATGATCCAAGGCTGGAATCAAACCCAGGTCCCTGAAGCTGTGAGGCAGCAGTGCTAATCACAGTGTTAACAACACAGCAGTTCAAACCGTCCGCCATGGGGATCGTAGTAGGTGAGGGGTGGAACATGCAAAGGTGTGTTGACCTTGGGTGGGATTTTCAGGTTTTGGGCTGGGCAAAACTGGAAAATCCCAACCAAAATGTTTGTTTTTAAACTTTGACTTAAACAGATTACGGGATAACTAAATGATATTACAGTATTTCAAAAAACTGGACTGTATAGACCAACATATATCAGAGGCAGGAACATCGTCAAATTTACATTAAAATGGTTGAAGAGAGTTGTTTTTCAAACTGGAGGCCTGTGACCAGTGGTGTGCCTCAAGGATCAGTGCTGAGTCCACTGTTATTTGTCACTTATATTAATGATTTGGATGAGAATGTAGTTAATAAGTTTGCAGATGACACTAAGATTGGTGGCATAATAGAATAGAATAGAATAGAACATTACAGCACAGAACAGGCCCTTCGGCCTTCGATGTTGCGCCGACCAATATAAAAAGCAATGACCCTCCAAACTAAACCATTCCCTTCTCTTCCATATACTTATCAACTAACCTCTTAAACGCACCAAACTTGGCGCATCTACAACTGCCGCAGGCAGGGCATTCCACTCCCTAACCACCCTTTGGGTAAAGAACCTACCTCTGATATCCATCCTATAAGGGTGGTTCGGGAGTGGAATGCCCTGCCTGCAGCAGTTGTAGATGCGCCACGTTTGGTGGCGTTTAAGAGGTTAGTTGATAAGTATATGGAAGAGAAGGGAATGGTTTAGTTTGGAGGGGCATTGCTTTTTATATTGGTCGGCGCAACATTGAAGGCCGAAGGGCCTGTTCTGTGCTGTAATGTTCTATGTTCTATAACTATCACCCCTTAATTTAAAGCTGTGTCCCCTCGTGCTAGCTTTCTCCATCCTAGAAAAAAGGCTATCACTGTCCACCCTATCTAAACCTCTAATCATCTTATATGTTTCAATAAGGTTTCCTCTTAGCCGCCTTCTTTCTAACGAAAACAACCTCAAATCCCTCAGCCTCTCTTCATAAGACCTGCCCTCCATACCCGGCAACATCCTGGTAAACCTCCTCTGTATCCTCTCCAATGCCTCCACATCTTTCTTATAATGTGGGGACCAGAACTGCACACAATACTCCGAGTGCGGCCGCACCAGAGTTTTGTACAGTTGCAACATGACGTTGCGGCTCCGAAATTCAATCCCCCTACCAATAAAAGCTAAGACTCCATATGCCTTCTTAACAACCTTATCGACTTGACTGCCTACTTTCAGGGATCTATGCCCAAATACACCAAGATCCCTCTGTTCATCAACACTATTAAGAATCCTACCATTAGCCCTATACTCTACACATTTATTATTCCTGCCAAAATGCATTACCTCACACTTTTCCACATTAAACTCCATTTGTCACCTCTTGGCCCAGCTCTGCAACTTGTCCAAGTCTCTCTGCAAACTATAACACCCAAATGGACAATGGACAATGAAGAAAGTTATCTCCAATTGCAATGGGATCTTGATCAATTGGACCAGTGGGCTGACGAATGGCAGATGGAGTTTAATTCAGACAAATGCAAGGTGATGTATTTTGGAAGATTGGACCAGGGCAGGACTTACTCAGTTAATGGTAGGGCACTGGGGAGAGTTACAGAACAAAGAGACCTAGGGGTACAGATTCATAGCTCCTTGAAAGTGGAGTCACAGGTGGACAGAGAGGTGAAGAAGGCTTTCGGCATGCTTACTTTAATCGGTCAGAACGTTAAGCACAGGAGTTGGAATGTCTTGTTAAAGTTGTACAAGGCATTGGTAAAGGCCATACTTGAAATACTGTGCTTAATTTTGGTCACCCTATTATAGAAAGAATATTAAACTAGAAAGAGTGCAGAAAAGACTTACTAGGATGCTACTGGGACTTGATTGTCTGAGTTATAAGGAGAGGCTGGATAGACTGGGACTTTTTTCTCTGGAGCGTAGGAGGCTGAGAAGTGATCTTTTAAGGATTTATAAAATAATGAGGGGCACAGATCAGCTAGACAGCCAATATCTTTTCCCAAAGGTAGAGGAGTCTAAAACTAGAGGACATAGCTTTAAGTGAGAGGGAAGAGATATAGAAGTGTCCAGAGGGGCAATTTTTTCACACAGAGGGTGGTGAGTGTCTGGAACATTCTGCCAGAAGTCGTAGTAGAAGTGGGTACACTTTTGTCTTTTAAAAAGTATTGAGATAGTTACATGGGTGAGATATTATAAAAGGATATTGGCCAAATGCTGGCAAATAGAACTAACTTAGGAGTTTAAAAAAAGGGCAGTATAGACAAGTTGGGTCAAAGAGCTTGTTTCCATGCTGTAAACCTCAATGGCTGTATAACTCTAAACCTTCTCACAATTTAGGCTAAAGAAATGGGTAATTGCCACTGTCTGTATTTATGTTAAATTGATTTCAGTGACCTTTTATCTCTATCTCTGTGCTAAGTGTATTTCAAGTTACTTAACTTTCTTCCAATACAATGACAGTTGTGAAATATACTTTTTGATTGCTCTTTTCTGGTTCTCTTTGAATAGGTTAACTATCTGCCTATTATATCTCTGATCTGTTTTACGGACTGCATTACTACTCTTTGAATGCAGAAATTAAGTGAGATCTTCACTGTTAGAGAGAGAGGAAATAGAACTGTGCAAGGTCATGATCCTTCTCCCACTCAATTTTCTGAGTCACAGATGGTAATTATTTTAATGCCTGAACTTTTTTTTCCAATTTGTCTCTTATTAATATATAACATAACCATAACATTAATGGATAGAGTTTTGTAATAAATTGTATTTAGTATTTTTCTACACTAATTTATTTGTATAGAGACTGGCTGCGATTATAATAATTTCTGACCAACACTTCCCTATACATCCAAAGACTTTGATTAATCAGTCACTGAAAGAGCCTTTCAAAACAGTCACGCTATTTTAAATATGTAATAAATCTATCGACATACATGATTGCAATGGGCTGGACAGCCACTGTGGCAGGACAGTATCCTTACCTCCAATCAATGTTTTTACCTGTGCAGCACAAAGCGTTTTAGAAGACTGAACTTGCTTGTAGAGTAAGAAGTTGCAGAACACTTGGTAAATACTTTGCATAAGTCAGCGTTGCAGAATTTTGAGTGTTTACAGCTGAGTGCAGATGGTACCAGGCACAATTCTGATGCGAGTGGCTGTCTGATTGCTGGTCTACAGCAGATGCAACAATGATGTGGTAAATGTATAAGATAAGCAGTACATCAATACATACACACCTATCTCCAAGGTTTAATCTTAAATCCTTTAACACTCACACCTTCCCAAAACTTGATAATATTCTTCATAGTGAGTTTCCTTACTTATCTTACTATTTATATCATTTTAAGTTAAAGCCAGAGTTTAAGCATTGGGGAGAGACTTTCTGCTGGTTCTTGCCAACAATATCAGCATAATCTGGATGGAATTGGACAAAGCAGCAGAATGTAATTAAGACAATTGAAATGTCAGAATCACTGTGAGTATTCTGTGATCTTTTACACTGGGTTCGATATTCAGTCTGACTCCATACATCCAATTGAGAGATTCCCACTGTTTTTGCTTTGCAGGGAGAGCTCTTCAAGTTGCTCTTATGTTTTTTAGCTATTACAGGTGCAGGCACATTTTAAGTTTATCATGTCAAAAAGTATTTATTAAGGAACTGACTTGTGTACATCAAAAACTGCAACTGGAGTACTATGTGCAGTTTCACAACTGCAGTACTGAATGCAGTTTTGGTCGCCGCATTTGCGAAAGAATATATTGGCCTTGGAGAAAGTGCAGCGAGGGTTCACTTGGCTGATACTGGAGATGAGGGGGTTAGCCTGTGAGGAGAGATTGAATAGACTGGGTCTGTACTCGTTGGAGTTTAGAAGGCTGAAGGGGGATCTTATAGGGACAAATAAGATAATACAAAGAACAAAGAACAAAGAGCAACACAGCACGGGAAACAGGCCCTTCGGCCCAACGAGCCCGCGCCGCCGTCCTAACGCCTTAATGACATATCCATGACTTTAGGCTATGCCTATTGTGGAAGATTCCCATGTAGGGACCAATATAGGGACAATTTGTTACCCAATCAGCCTAAGAGCACATTTTTGGGATGTGGGAGGAAACCGGAGCACCCGGAGAAAACCCACGCAACCACGGGGAGAACGCGCAAACTCCCACAGACACAGACCCAAATCCATGTGTCTGCACAGCGACAGCGATAGTCTCTGAGCTGTCATGTTGCCCATCAGATGGTCCAGTTTAAGCATACACTAACGACTTGAAGTACTAGACCACTCCTGAAGCAACATCCAAGAATGAAGGAGATAGTTAGGGTAGAGGTAGAGAGATTCTTCCCAGTTAGAAAGGATAGCAGAACGAGAGGGCACAGACTCAAAATAAGGGGGGGGGGGACAGTTTAGAACAGAGTTGAGGAGGAACTTCTTCACTCAAGTCATGGGTAGATAGATTTCTGATAGACAAGGGAATTAAGGGTTATGGGGAGAAATCGGGAAAGTGGAACTGACCCACTTCAGATCAGCCGAAGGGCTAGATGGCCTCCTCCAACTCCTATTTCTTATGTTTTTATGTTCTTAAAAAACTAGCAAATAGTTCATATAGTATTTTAGAGTTCAGTTTAGTGATTTGAAATCAAGCTACATACAGATGGAGGGTTGCATTCTCTTATTATCAATGCTTATTTTTATTGACTAACCCATTTTCAGCAGGATTAATAAAACAGCAAAATATCTTTGCTCTGCCCGTAAACATGAGCCTGACCTTCCTGTCGCTGCCATTGTAACTCAGCATCTTGCTTTCCTACCCATATGTCTGTCCTCAGGATAATGAAAAGCTCCAGTGAAGCCCAACGTAAACTGAGGAACAGCAGCTCATCTTCTGATTAGGCACTTTACAGTCTTCCGATCTCAACATGGAGCTCAACTTTAGACTGTAATCTTTTTCCTTCATTTTGACCGATTTCTTAAGTATCCCGAACATTTTTAGTCATGGTATGCTCCCCTCCCCGCCCCGCTTTTGTCACTTGTTCTTGAGTTTTGCTTTACACTGAGAACTGATTTTTACTCTTCCATTATTGCTCTTTCTGTGGCCAACCTGTGTTTGCAGTGCAGAAGGTAATCAAGAAGGCAAATGGAATGTGGGCCTTTATCATGAGAAGGATGAAGTATAAAAGGGAGGTCTTGCTGCAATTGTACAAAGTACTGGTGAGGCCGCACCTAGAGTACTGTATACAATTTTGGTTCCCTTATTTAGGAAAGGATATGTTAGCTTTGAAGGGGGTACAGAGAAGGTTCACCAGGTTGATTCTGGAGATGATGGGGTTAGCTTATTAGGAGAGATTGAGTAGATTGGGCCTGTACTCAATGGAGTTTAGAAGGTTGAAGGAAGATCTTATAGAGACATGTAAGATAATGAAGGGGCTAGACAGGATTTTAGCAGTGAGGTTATTTCCATTTAGAATGGAAACAAGAACTAGGGGGCACAGCCTCAAAATAGGGGAAGTCAATTTAGAACAGAGTTGAGAAGGAACTTCTTCTCCCAGGGGCTAGTGAATCTTTGGAATTCTCTGCCTAATGAAGCAGTAGAGGCTACCTTATTAAATGTGTTTAAGTCACAGATAGATAGATTTTTAACCATTAAGGGAATTAAAGGTTATGGGGAGCAGGCAGGTAAGTGGAACTGGATCCACTATCAGATCAGCCATGATCTTATTGAATGGCGGGGCAGGCTCGAGGGGCTAGATGGCCTACTCCTGCTCCTATTTCTTATGTTCTTATGTTAACAGGTCCTAGTATTGGACTTGAACCTGGAACTTCCGGTCCAGTGGGAGGGGAGCTATCACTATGTCACATGACCTCATGTTTATTCAGTAACCAGACATAAAAAGCATTCAGATGATAGCTCAATATGATGATTAGATACAGAAGGTATATAATAGCACCTTTACATTAAAAAGGGATTTTTCTGTTGCAGTTAACAGTGTTCTTGTCAAAGAGCCAGAAGCTCTGGGTTCAAGTCCCACTCCAGAATTTGATGGTCCAGGAAGGTGCATTCATAAGACAGTTGAACAGGTTAACTATCAACCCCTATCAATCCTTACAAAACATGTCAATGGCAAAACTGTGCTCTGGTTTCCTCCCACAGTCCAGATGTGCAAGTTAGGTGAATTGGCCAAGCTCAGTTGCCCCTTAGTGTCAAGGGGATTAACAAGGAAAATATGAAAGGTTACGGAAAGGGGTCTGGATGAATTGTAGTTGGTGCAGACTCAATGGGCCAAATGGCTTTCTTTTGCACTGTAGGGATTCTATGATCTTATGAATATAGATGCTTGGCTGGCTTCTAGGGGACGTGGGAGAACTTGGCTAATGAACCCCTGTAGGGAGCTATAAACAGAGGCAAAGCAATCATATCGTCATCAGGAGCACACTGAACAGGACATTGGCATTTTAAAAATGCACTTCAGGTGCCTCGACACTCAGCTGTAGTTCTGCATTATGCCTCAGTAAGGCTATACAGAGTAGTGTTGGAGTGCTGCATGCTGAACATTGCTGAGTGGAGGAGCATAGAGATCGATGATGACAAGGTTTTGGGCAGAGCCTCAATCTCTGGGGAGAAGGAAATCCCTGTTTAATCTAATAATTCCGAACTGGATATAGATGAGGAGGCTGCCAATGGCAGGGCAGGTAGGATAGTTTGGGAGGAGGTGAATGGCCAGATAGTCAGTAGGGGAGCTCTGTATTTTATAGAATACACCAAATCATGTACAAATGTAAGTAAATGTATTTACCAAGTGCTCAAACGTAATATATACAATGTGAAAGATGCAACCTCAGTGAATCCATTAGTGCTGTGGACAAGGTAGCACCCTTTGCTCTCACACGTGTTTGGTATTCTTGTTTATGGAACCTGGGAATTTGTCATTCCTGAGGCCCAGTGAAGAGAATAAATGTAGTGAAAACCTCCTGGCAGCACTCCAGTCCCTCCCACTTTGCATCTTCCCAGGATTTTCCATGTGTTCCAAGTAATGGGTACATACTAGTGGTACACTCTGGTGATACACTCTAGCAAAGCACATTAGCAGTGCTCATGAGTGGCACACATTATCGGTATACATCAGGAATAGGTGCCAGCCCAGTGATCCAAAGATATGTGGGTTAGGTGGATTGGCCATGCTAAATTCTTTCTCAGAACAGGCGCCAGATTGTGGCGACTAGGAGATTTTCATAGTAACTTCATTGCAGTGTTAAGGTAAGCCTATTTGTGACTAATAAATAACATTTTGAACTTTAGCCACTTTAACTTGATGAGACAGAGCATTCTTGGCCTCAGATTCCTGTCAATGATTATTGGTCACATCTGAAAAAAACCCAGCACAAGGACGTGTTTCAGGAGTCCTTTGGACTGGAAAGTTTATCAGGTCCATGCTGCAGGTGGGTAAGAACTTCCCCTCAGTCTTCTCCAATGAAGATCTCTCGTGTTGAGAGTTTGATTTTCAGACACAGTTTTACCATGTGCTGAACTCAGGCTGAATGCCTCTCGAGAAGAACAATCACATCTTTCTTTGTAATCCAGATAAATTGAGCTATAAAGAGTCATCAGTTGAAACTGCGATGCAGGATATGTTTTGCAGAAGATTATGGAACATAGAAAGCTTTTCTGCAGGAAGTGGTTATGATTTGAGCAGTTGCTTTGTGGAAGGGTTGATAAATAATTGAAATAGGAAGATGTAATGCTGTGGAGAAAGAGTGAGGGCAGTAGACTGGATAAGCTGTTGCTGGAGCAAATAATCTCATCCTAATTGCTTACAAGAGGGCACAGGTTCAAGATGAGAAGGGGGAAAGTTTAAGGTAGATGTGCGCGGACTGTTTCTCTCAGAGAGTGGTGGGTGCCTGGAACGCGCTACCAGAGGAGGCGGTGGAAGTAGGCACATTAGCAACATTTAGGAGGCATCTGAATGCGTACATGAAGAGGGAGGGAATAGACGGATACGGACTGAGTAAGGGCAGGAGGCTTTTTTTAAAAATATAATTAGGATATCATGATTAGCATGGGCTTGGATGGCCAAAGAAAGTGTTCCTGTGCTGTGCTTTTCTTTATTCTTACCCGTTTACCCTCCCTTAAGATGCCTTATAGTAATTCAGGATAGGAGTTGATTAAATTGTTAAAGTAGTGTCTCTCTAATTCGTATATAGAAATGGAACATAGAACATTACAGCGCAGAACAGGCCCTTCGGCCTTCGATGTTGTGCTGACCAATTAGGAGAAAGCAATGACCCTCTAACCTAAACCATTCCCTTTTCGTCCATAAACTTACCTACTAACCTCTTAAATGCCACCAAACTTGGCGCATCTACAACTGCAGCAGGCAGGGCATTCCATACCCTTACCACCCTCTGAGTAAAGAACCTACCTCTGACATCCGTCCTATAACTACCACCCCTTAATTTAAAGCTATGTCCCCTCGTGCTAGCTTTCTCCATCCTAGGAAAAGGCTATCACTGTCCACCCTATCTAAACCTCTAATCATCTTATATGTTTCAATAAGGTCTCCTCTTAGCCGCCTTCTTTCTAACGAAAACAACTTCAAATCCCTCAGCCTCTTCTCATAAGACCTGCCCTCCATACCAGGCAACATCCTGGTAAACCTCCTCTGTACCCTCTCCAATGCCTCACATCTTTCTTATAATGTGGGGACCAGAACTGCACACAATACTCCAAGTGCGGCCGCACTAGAGTTTTGTACAGTTGCAACATGACGTTGCGGCTCCGAAATTCAATCCCCCTACCAATAAAAGCTAATACTCCATATGCCTTCTTAACAACCTTATCGACTTGATTGCCAACTTTCAGGGATCTATGCACATATCCACCAAGATCCCTCTGTTCATCAACACTATTAAGAGTCCTACCATTAGCCCTATACTCTACACATTTGTTATTCCTGCCAAAGTGAATTACCTCACACTTCTCCGCATTAAACTCCATTTGCCACCTCTCGGCCCAGCTCTGCAACTTGTCAAGTCTCTCTGCAAACTATAACACCCCTCTTCACTATCTACCACTCCACCGACTTTAGTGTCATCTGCAAATTTACTAATCCATCCTTCAATACCCTCATCCAGATCATTTATAAAAATTTACAAACAGCAGGGGCCCCAAAACAGACCCCTGAGGTACACCACTTGTCACCGAACTCCACGATGAATATCTCCCATCAACCACCACCCTCTGACTTCTATCTGCTAGCCAATTCCTAACCCAATTAGCTAAATCACCCTCCATCCCATACATCTGCATTTTCTGCAGAAGTCTTCCATGGGCCACCTTATCAAACGCCTTACTAAAGTCCATATATACCACATCAACCGCCTTACCCCCATCCACCTCTTTGGTCACTTTTTCAAAAATCTCAATAAGGTTAGTAAGGCACGACCTACCCTTCACAAAACCATGCTGACTATCCCCAATCAATTCATTCTCTCTAAATAACTATAAATCCTATCCCTAATAATTCTCTCCAATACTTTGCCCACAACAGAAGTAAGACTCACTGGCCTATAATTCCCCAGGAAGTCTCTATTCCCCTTCTTGAACAATGGGACCACATTCGCTATCCTCCAGTCTTCCGGCACTAAACCCGTAACCAACGACGACCTGAAGATCAGAGCCAGAGGCTCTGCAATCACCTCTCTCGCCTCCCAGAGAAGCCTAGGGTAAATCCCATCCGGCCCAGGGGACTTATCTAACTTCAAACCCTCAAGAATATCTAGCACATCCTCCTTATCTACTTCAATACTTTCCAGTTTGCAACCCTGTATCCCAGTGTTCGCCACAACTACATTTACATCTCCCTGCATGAATACCGAAGAGAAATATTTGTTCAGTGCCTCTCCAATCTCTTCAGGCTCCACGCACAACTTCCCACTGCTGTCTCTGACTGGCCTAATCTTGCACTAACCAATCTTCTATTCTTAACATATCTAAAGAAAGCTTTAGGATTCTCCTTGATCCTATCAGCCAAAGTCTTCTTGTGTTCCCTTTTAGCTCTCCTCAACTCACTCTTTAGCTCCCTCCTGGCTAATCTATAGCTATCCAGTGCACTAACTGAGCCTTCAAGCCTCATCCTGACATAACCCTCCTTTTTCCTTTTAACCAGCGAATTAACTTTTTTAGTACACCATGGTTCCCTTACTCGACCATTTCCTCCTTGCCTGACAGGGACATACTTATCAAGGACTCGCAGTAGCTGCTCCTTGAATAAGCTCCACATTTCAGATGTTCCCAGTTCCTGTAGTTTCCTAGTCCAACCTATGCACCCTAATTCCCTCCTTATGGCCTCATAATTACCATTCCCCCAGCTATAACTACTGCCCCCAGATTCATGCCTTTGGATATGCCTTCGTTATTTCCCAAAGAATATTGAGATGATTTGATGGGTGTAATCCAGCCCTTGGGTTTATATGAGGAATGTTCAGAGTTCCATGTTGCTGCAATGCAGGTGTTTGACTTCTCAACATTTTTGTGAGCTTGTTTCAAGTTGAATCTGATGTTTTCAAAATGTATAATATTTGGTGAACTGATCATTGAAGTATAGTTCTCGTTATTCTGTAATGTTATGCTTCATAGGATTTCTACAGTGCAGAATGAGGCCATTCAGCCCTATAAGTCTACACTGACTCTCTAATAGATCATTTTACTCAGGTACTATTCCTGTATTTACCCAGCTAATCCCCATAATCTATATATCCTGGGATACCACTGGGTAATTTAACATGGTCAGTCTACCTAATCTACACATCTTTGGACAGTGGAGGAAAATGGAAACCCATGTAGACACAAGGAGAATGTGCAAACTTCACACGTTCATCTAAGTCGGGAATGGAACCTGTGTCCCTGGCGCTGTGAGATTGCAGTGCTAACCACTATATCACCCCGAATCGTTGGCATTCTTTAGAGTGTACCTTGGCAAATGCTACATATTTTGTGGTTGTTTCTGTGTGTAGGGTGCTTCTCAGAAAGTGAGCTGACAGATGTCAGAGTTTAAACCACAGAATGAAAAGTTATTTGCCTTGTTTGATTCATTATAATTGAACTCTTCTCCAAGATTTAGATCAGTAAGCTAACACCTTGGCTTATTAATTTTTTGGATGTCATTCTCATTACTGAACAGAAAATAAAACCCTGGATTGTTAATGTTCAGATGGAAGTTGTAAGGTGAATTCAGCTCATTATAATGAATATTTGATCTTCTCAGTGTTGTTGGGACAGGATAAGGGACAGATTATCTCTGATAGAAGCTCTACAGAAGTTGATGATCACTTTAAAGCAACTGAGAGCAAAGATGGAACTAAATGAGGTTGAATAATGCCCCATTGTAACAAACCTTTTGTTGTCTTGCAGGGAAGGCTGGCTTCTTTTTGCAGGTGAGAACCATCCTGCAATAGACAGCAGTATCAAAGCAACAGAGATAAAGGTGATAGAGCAAGTGGATGTTATTTTCCAAGGTCAAAGCCTAGGAGCAAGGAGGAAGATTTGCTGGACTTTGCAGTGTTTCTCAGGTAAATATATGAATAAATGTTGCTTCCAGCAAGACCGATGACCTTAATCAGTTGTTAGTCGAGCTTTTAGGTCACTCGGGATTGTTAGCCATTGGCTATCCCACGGATTGGTTGATTGAAGCAAACAGCTTGTTGCCTGACTGTACTCATCTAGCCCTCCCTTGCCAAACCCACTGTTAGATGTGATTCTGTGATTGGGCAGCATTATCGCTCAATTCGTTCTGTGCTGTGTACTGTTGACCACATGACCTTCTCGAAGCACTAAGTACTGTTTCAGAACAAGGAGTCTCAAATTTTATGTTGAGGAGCTGACTGATGATTCCAGTGATTGGATGGCACATGTCTACTGTGTATCCTCTTCCAGAGATATATCTCTTTTATATTTGATGTGGCACCCCTCTAGCACTATCAAAGAGAAAAGGAATAAGATGAACATGATGTACCAATCATGAGTTTGGGAAAGGTCTTCTACCTGTCCTATCTCACTGCCTCTTTGCCACCACCCCAGAATCTCCAGGATTCTCTCTCTGATAAAACTCAAGGATCACAGCTTCCATTTACATTTCAGCCTCCAGTTACCTCTGAATATAGCTGACCTTGTATATGCCATGTACAAGAGCCTGATCCTCTGTTTATGGGTGGCAATTAAAGATTGAGATGGTGGGATGTGTGGTTGGTTGTAAGGCCTTGATGAACAAAAGTGCATTAATGCTTTCTTAACTTTGCGACCATGAGCTATGACTGCAGATTAAGGAACTAAAAGGATACATGTGCTGGGTAAGGAACTGTCTGCTGGTTCAGACAGATCTAAGCATCATCCCATGGCAGTTCTTGAGGAAGGGCAATGAGGTCCCATTGTGTAGCATTTTGTCCTTAACCCACCACCAAAACAGAATAATGAGACATGCAACTTGACCGCTGTTTGTGGAATCTATAAATTGTCGGCTGTGGCACCATTTGGGATATTGTGAGAATGTTATAAACTGCAAATAGTTCATTATTTCAGGAGGAAAGTTATTCTGCTACTTGTATGAAAATGAGCAGCGCAGTGAGTATAAGTATTTGCACAACACGATGGTGCTATAAGAAAATTGTCTGATCACTTACTTGGTAACAGTTGCGTTCTCCGGGATATCTTTGGCCACTCCAATATTTCAGTTGTCACTTCAACAAATAAATAAATGATGTAATTGATAAAAATAGATTTTTCAGGTAAGTTTTAAAAGTTCTGCAGCAGGTTATATGTTTCCTAACTCAGTTGTCAGTGATAGAAGTCAAAACAATCGATAGCAAGAATATTTCCTGTTACAAAACCACGGAGTTTTGCATAGACCATTCAGAAAGCCTGGTGTAAACATTTTGTGCAGGTTCATTTGAGATTCCCCAGAGATTGGATTTGCAGAAGTTCGAGTTTTGCTCAATTACAGATTTTGTTATTTTTTGAAATGTTAGACAGTGTGTTTCATGATGCAGCACCCTGCTCTCATTGTTAAAGAGCATTTTACACTTCAGAAACACCTCACTCAGTTTTTTATGTTCCATTTTACTTTGAGGGTTTCTCAGTTAAAATGCGAGAAATTTATTTTTTAAGCAGTTCAATTTTATCACCTATAATGATAAATGATAATTATATCAATAAAAAGGCATGCAATTCCCAATAAAAATCTTACTGGAATCAGTTTCAACAAGATCTCGAGTTTCCACTAAGCTGTTTTTTTGCTGCATATGAATTTTTAAAAGTCACATATGTATCCTTGCTTACTAATAAGTGTGAGGTGATTCATTTTGGTAGGACAAACTTGAATGCGGATTACAGGGTCAGTGGCAGGTTCTGAGGAATGCAGAGGAACAGACAGTGTTTGGAGTTCATATCCACAGATCTCTGAAGGTTGCCACTCAAGTAGATAGAGCCTTGAAGAAAGTTTATAGTGTGTTAGTATTTATTAACAGGGAGTTTGAGTTTAAGAGCCATGGGGTTATGCTGCAATTATACTGAACGTTGGTGAGTCCACATTTGGAATATTGTGTGCAGTTCTGTCACCTCACTATGAGAAGGATGTGGAAGCATTGGAGAGAGTGCAGAAGGTTCACCAGGATGCTGCCTGGTTTGGAGGGTAGGTCTTATGAGAAAAGGTTGAGGGAGCTGCGGCTTTTGTCTTTGGAGCGGAGGAGGATGAGAGGCGACTTAATAGAGGTTTATGGATAGATTAGTAAATTTGCGGATGACACCAAAGTCGGAGGAGTGGTAGATAGTGAAGAGGGGTGTTATAGTTTGCAGAGAGACTTGGACAAGTTGCAGAGCTGGGCCGAGAGGTGGCAAATGAAGTTTAATGTGGAAAAGTGTGAGGTAATTCACTTTGGCAGGAATAACAAATGTGTAGAGTATAGGGCTAATGGTAGGACTCTTAATAGTGTTGAAGAACAGAAGGATCTTGGTGTATATGTGCATAGATCCCTGAAAGTTGGCAATCAAGTCGATAAGGTTGTTAAGAAGGCATACGGAGTCTTAGCTTTTATTGGTAGGGGGATTGAATTTCGGAGCCGCAACGTCATGTTGCAAACTGTACAAAACTCTAGTGCGGCCGCACTTGGAGTATTGTGTGCAGTTCTGGTCCCCACATTATACGAAAGATGTGGAGGCATTGGAGAGGGTACAGAGGAGGTTTACCAGGATGTTGCCTGGTATGGAGGACAGGTCTTATGAAGAGAGGCTGAGGGATTTGAGGTTGTTTTCGTTAGAAAGAAGGCGGCTAAGAGGAGACCTTATTGAAACATATAAGATGATTAGAGGTTTAGATAGGGTGGACAGTGATAGCCTTTTCCTAGGATGGAGAAAGCTAGCACGAGGGGACATAGCTTTAAATTAAGGGGTAGTAGTTATAGGACGGATATCAGAGGTAGGTTCTTTACCCAGAGGGTGGTTAGGGTATGGAATGCCCTGCCTGCAGCAGTTGTAGATGCGCCAAGTTTGGTGGCGTTTAAGAGGTTAATAGATAAGTTTATGGACGAAAAGGGAATGGTTTAGGTTAGAGGGTCATTGTTTTTTCGTAATTGGTCGGCGCAACATCGAAGGCCGAAGGGCCTGTTCTGCGTTATAATGTTCTATGTTCTGTATTCTATAAGATGATAAGGGGGATAGATAGAGTGGATGTAGCTGTTATTAGGGGGCACAACTATGAGGTTCATAGTGAGAGATATAGGAGGGATGTCCGAGGTAGATTCTTCACTCAGAGAGTGGTTGGGGTGTGGAATGGACTGCCTGCTGTGATAGTGGAGTCGGACACTTTAGAAACTTTCAGGTGGTTATTGGATAGGCACATGGAGCATTCGAGAATGAAAGGGAGTAGGATAGTTTGATCTTAGGTTTGAACATAGCTCGGCACAACATTGAGGGCTGAAGGACCTGTACTCTGTTGTACTGTTCTATGTTCTATGTTGTTATCACCAAACTTTAGACTAAAGAAAATGATGAAGAAATTTGAAGGCACCATGCCTGTAATTCAGACACCGAGTGGGTGCCTCAGCAGCATGGTCAGCTAGGAATGGTACTGGTGCTGATCACATTGGATTAGACAGCCCTGTCCAGGATACCTGCAAGAACTAAAAGGAAATGTTCAAATTAAGGTCCTATGCCTACTATTGCTCTTTCAAAAAATGCTTTTCATTGTTGAATAGTTGGCATGTAAGATGTTGGAGGCGTGAGCAGAGAATTAGAGAGCAGGATTCTTAGCTTGGCAACCCTTTATTGATTTCTTATTCCAGCATTGTTGTCATGACCTGAAAGATATGTTCCTGGCATTGGCCTCATCAACATCCTTGTGGCACTGGTGTCAAAAGTGTAGTCTGGATGACTTCCTGCCCCAAGCAGAGACAATGATGTTCCTTCTTCTCTCCAATGTCTGCATCAGAGTTTCCAATGGGGTAGGTGACAGCCTGATGTACTCTGCTTGGACCCCTTGCAGGAGGAATTAGCCCTTTGAAAATGATTCTTCTCGTCTGCAGCCAAGGTGCCCTGATCCTTTAACAGGTGCTGGCTCTATTTAAATGGTGTTGGAAATGTTCACTTTTCTGATAAAATCTTCTGGTGACCATCCATTTGCAATTTTCCATGGAAATTCTAAAGTTGTGGTCAGTGACTCCCAGTTTCTCCAGAGAAGGTGCTGTTGAAGTCCTGGCAGATGGAATTCATAACAATAAAAATTCCATATATTTTTAACATTTGTGTTTTAAAATTTGTTTATGAATTTCCACTTTGTTTCTAAATCCAGTGTATATCCTAATCTTTATTTTATCATGAAGTGATCAAAAAATCAAAGATAATCAGTATAGTTTTTTTTCCTGGTTTATAAACAAAAGAATGCTGGAAATACTCAGCAGGTCGGGCAGCATCTGTGGAGAGAAACCAAGTTAATGTTTCAGCCCAATGACCTTACATCAGAACTGGTTACTTCCCAGTTAACTAATTGGTGAGAATCCTTCAACGTGATTGGCTGCTTAACCTGTTCACTGTTTACACTATGGCTAGAAATTGGCAGAAGCCAAACTCCCCGAGAATTGACGGCAGGAAGGTGGACTATCTGCCACATTGATTACTAGGTCTTTGTGGGCAATCTTCTTTGACGTTAAAGTTGAATGCCATCATCAAAATATTCAGGCCCCCTTATATTTTTAATAACTACTGCCACCTTCCTTTTGTATTCTAGATTAAATGTCTCCTGTATTCGATATGCCTGCTGTTCTGGGATCACAGTCTAAGCAGGAGGAAGGAATGGCCTTTGATGTTTTGGAAAGGTTTTGTAGCAGCCATGAACAAACGTATTCTGAATTCCTGGAATCATTTATATACCTGAGAAAAGGTAGGAGTTTTGTCAGAAGATAAATCTTAAATGGTGATGAAGATGAGAAAACCATGAAGAGATGCTTTCTCTTTTTGCACCATTGACAATTCCAATGCAAATAATGTAAAATTGCACTTGTTTTGAAAGATGTCTCTTCTTCACTCCCCTCTTCCAGGATCCGCTCAATCCTATTTGCATGTCACCAATGTAAAATCTGCAATGAATTTGCATTATTAGACAGCATGATAAAACTTTATTTTAAAAATTGCATATTTTAAGGGTAAAATTGATTAAATTAGCTGAAAATGGGGCCTATCACAATGGGGATGCCATTGCCTAATGCTATTATCATTAGATTATTAGTCTAGAAACGCAGTTAATGTTCAGGAAACCTGGGTTTGAATCCGGCCATGGCAGATCATGGAATTTGAATTAGATTAAAATAAAATCTGGGATTAAAAATCTACTGATGATCCTGAAACCATTGTCGGAAAAACCCATCCAGTTCACTAATGTCCTTTAGGGAAGGAAATCTGCTGTCCTTATCTGGTCTGGCTTACATGTGACTCCAGAACCACAACAATGTGGTTGATTCTCGACTGCCCTCGAGCACCTAGGGATGGGCAACAAATGCTGGCCAGCCAGCAATGCCCTTGTCCCAGGAATGAATCATTTTAAATCAGTGTCTATCCACCACTTATGGCTAAACTGATTTAAAATGAGGAAACATTTTCAAACATACTATTTCTCAGTTAAATCGGCCAGTCCATGAAATAAAAAGTTAATTTAAAATCTTGTCAAATGTACCTATTAATGTCCTTGTGCTCATATTTGAGTACAATTAGTGTAAGTTCCCAATGGTGATGGATTCACTCTGGGGAGGGTTCTGCTTTAAGGATGATGGGTGGAGTTTTCCTCTCCCTGAGCAAGGGGATTTGTAATGGGTGGAATGCAAAAGTCAGATGTCCATCAGCAGGAAGACAAGTTGGAATTTCCCCCACAGGGCTTTGATGAGTAGCAAGCCAGGTTGTGTTGTACATCTGAAACTGAGCGTGTTACATTGGTAAATCTGTATCCCTGTGTGGATACATAAACAAAGGAAATGTGAAAGAGGAATAAAGAGACATATTCCTGTTCAGATTATAAGATAAGAAACTGGGGAGTAAAGTGTGTGCAAATACTGGTGCTTATTACTGTCTAAAGAATTGGTGATTGCACAAGCATCAGACAATGGCTCCAACAGAAGTGCATGTTTAAAATGTCTCAGAAAAACAATGGTAGAATCCAAACTGCTGAAAACCCACACCATAGTGCAGTGAATCACTGGAAAAGCAGAGAAAGGCATTCTTAAAAAGATTTGTGACAGTTTGAATGCATCTCATTTAGAGGCATCTTGTGCAGCTTTCTGTTCTGGATACAGCTGGCTCAGAACACCATCTCTTACCCTGAACACTTGGCCTTGCTGGGACTTCAAGGTCACAGTGGTGTTGACACAGGAATTGGATTGCATTTCAGCTCCAGTACTGCAGAAATTACTGACCATGTAGCTACCCAGATGGGGAAGAACTCTTTACTCAAAGAGTGATTAGGGAGTGGAATGCCCTGCCTGCAGCTGTTGTAGATGCGCCAAGTTTGGTGGCGTTTAAGAGGTTAATTGATAAGTATATGGAAGAGAAGGGAATGGTTTAGTTTGGAGGGGCATTGCTTTTTATTTTGGTCGGCACAACATCGAAGGCCGAAGGGCCTGTTCTGTGCTGTAATGTTCTATGTTCTATGTTCTAACATTTACCAGCATATCAAAGTAATCGAAATAATGATTCTTATTCTTGAGTGCATCAGGCCAAGTAGCCAAACTACTCTCGGAGTTTATCTGAAACATGAAAGTGATAAAAAGGATGGTCCATACTTCATTTTTAAAACAGATTGAAGTTCCAGATCAAAAAGCTGATCCAATTATTTAATATTCATAAAATCATAGAATCCCTGCAGTGCAGACCACAATTCCACTCAGGCCCTATCCCCATAACCCCATGTGTTTACTCTAGTAATCCATCCGACCACTAAGAGGCAATTTAGCATGGCCAATCCATCTAACCCACACATCGGAAACCGGACCACCCGGAGGAAACTCAAGGAGATATGGGGGAATGTGCAAACTCCTCACAGGCAGTGACTTAAGCAGGAGTTGAACGTAGGTCCTTGGTGCTGTGAGGCAGCAGTGCTAACCATTGTGCCGCCATGTTGCCCACATATTGCCTTCAGTATCTCAAGAAACATGGTTTTAATGACTCCTGCCTGAAGCAGCATCTTGTAACGTTTTCTGGTGATGGACCGAGTTATGCTGGGCACTAAATCTTGTGTAGCTCAGAAACATCTGAATGTGGAATTAAAATAAGCATCTATTTTTAGGCCAGTATGGACACAATGTTGAAACTCTCCCTCTCCGGGGTGGTTCCCAGAACAGAAATCTCTATTGGCCTTGGATGGGATTTTACGATCACGCCTGAGTAAGGCTGTAAAATCCGTCCAATGGCTGAATGGCAAGATATAACCAGTGGGCTGCCACAGGGTTCACTTCTTGGGCCCAAACTATTTACGATTGATGTTAATGAGTTGGATACAGAGATACTAGGCACCAGAGTGAAATTTGCAAATGACACTGAAATAGGTGGGATAATAAGTAAGATACCAACAAGAGAGAGCCTCTCAGTAAAATCAAAAGATATTCTATTTGTAATTACCTCTTGAGTTTATTTCTAAAAGATTGCAGGATTTGTCCCATATTGCAGAACAACTTTCAGCACTCCTCTGGTATTTTCTAAAAGTTACTACTTGAGTTTGAAAATAATTGCTGTTTGAAAAACACACCCTTCATAATGATCCAGATCCTGCGAATTTGCCCACGTACTCTTCAGATGTGTCATTCAGTGAAAGATGCTCTGCCACTTCTAGTTGCAGGTTCGTACTCAGGTTTCTGGAGTTAATTTGTAAACAAGAGTATCACTGATGGTTCTCACTAATGGTTACCTGTGTAAATGGAGTGATGAGCTTGCACTTTCTTTCAGAGAATCTGGAGAAGCAGAAGGTGTTGCCGCCTGAACTTGGCACCAAAGCGGAAGGTTCTAATGAAAACAAACTCAGTCAGAGGGAATGGTCAGAAAATTCAGTACTGGAAGGAGGAAAATCACCTAAAACTGACCAAGAGGTAAGTTTGGAAAGATTTGATTTGATTCATTATTGTCACATGTATTAACATAGTGACAATATTGTTTCTTGCGTGCTGTACAGACAAAGCATACCATTCATAGGGAAGGAAGCGAGAGAGTGCAGAATGTAATGTTACAGTCGTAGCTAAGATGTAGAGAAATATCAGCCTAATGCGAGGTAAGTCCATTCAAAGGTCTAACAGCAGCAGGGAACAAGCTGTTCTTGAATCATAGAACATAGAACATTACAGCGCAGTACAGGCCCTTCGGCCCTCGATGTTGTGCTGACCAGTGGAACCAATCTAATGACCCTCTAACCTAACCTATTCCAATATTATCCATATGCCTATCCACTGACCATTTGAACGCCCTTGAAGTTGGCCAGTCCACAACTGCTGCAGGCAGGGCATTCCATGTTCTTACTGCTCTCTGATTAAAGAACCTACCTCTGACATCCGTCCTATAATTACCATCCTTCAATTTAAAGCTGTGTCCCCTTGTGTTAGCCATCACCATCTGAGGAAAAAGGCTCTCACTATCCACCCTATCTAACCTTCTGATCATCTTATATGTCTCAATTAGGTCACCTCTTAACCTTCTCTCTAACAAAAGTAATCTTAAGTCCCTCAGCCTTTCCTCATAAGACCTTCCCACCATACCAGGCAACATCCTGTTGATATGTGACCTCAGACTTTTGTATCTTTTTCCCGAAGGAAGAAGGTGGGAGAGAGAATGTCCGGGGTGCGTGGAGTCCATAATTATGCTAGCTGCTTTGCCGAGGCAGCGGGAAGTGTAGACAGAGTTAATGGATGTGTGATGGATTGGGCTACGTTCACAAACTTTTGTATCTCTTCCTTCTCACCTTGAACCTATGCCCTCCAGTTTTAGACTCTCCTCACCTTTGGGAAAAGATATTAACTATCTAGCTGATCTGTACCCTCATTATTTTATAGACATCTATAAGATTACCCCTAAACCTCTGACTCTCCAGGGAAAAACATCCCAGTCTATCCAGCTTCTCCTTACAAGTCAAGCCGTCAAATCCTGGCAACATCCTAGCAAATCTTTTCTGCACTCTTTCCAGTTTAATAATATCCTTTCTATAAATAGAGTCGCAGAAGTTTACAACATGGAAACAAGAGGTTTACAGCACACATTTGAAGAGTAGGTGGGCAGACCCACTGATTTTGCATCAATTATGATGATTCTATCATTATGAAGGATGCAACATATGCAAATATTGTTAGCTGTTTTAATCTCAGAAGAGTGTTTTGGTAAACTTAAATCAGCCATAAATGTAAAAGTGCAACTGTCCTTTCAGGAGCCTCCAACGTAAGTCTGAGCTTTCTCATACATTCCTCATGAATACCAAAGTATTGCCTTTCTGCATAAAAAATCTAAAGTTATTGTACTCAACGATATTGAATGGAGACATATAAATGCCACCTGCTTCTCCTTTTTGCTTCAAGGTTTTAGGTTTCCAGATCACCAATAACATGTCTTAGTCCCCCTATGCCCACACTATAGTTAAGAAAGCCCATCAATGCCTCTACTTTCTCAGAAGATGAAGGAAATTTGATATGTCAGCAAAGACTCTCACTAACTTTTACAGATGCATCATACAAAGTGTTCTTTCTGGTTGTATCAGAGCTTGGTATGGCTCTGCCCAATTGCGGTTATATTTTAAACTGTTTTGGTTTAACCTGTATTTGTATTTGGCAAAAGTCACATTTCAACTTCCATTGTTAGTGAATGATCTCAAGATCATGGGGAGCTGGTATTCTTATTAAATATATTTCACTAAAAAACCTTATCATAAATGAGGTAAGAGTTGCATGTCCCTGTTAAAAGCTTCTAGAAACTGGAAAGATGATAGTTCATTTTAAAAGGGAGATCAAAAATAGACTTAAACTTGAAATATTCACTTAGCACATCAGTAACTCTCGCATCCACTTGAAAAAGTAAAAAATTGCCTAAATATGTCCTGTCCACAAGAACAGGACGAAAAAAAACAGGAGCTTCCCATGGACATAGAACACCCCAACTGATGTAGAACCCCTCCTTCCACCGATAGACATGGACCCTCACCCACTCTCAGAAAAACTCTCCCAACAGACTTGGGTGGCAGTCCAGGTGAAATACTGTTACGTCTGTGTTCAGACTTTGTGATATTTTAATTTGTTTATATACTAAACTGTGTTTAGTATATAAACACTATATACTAGTGTTATAGTTTATAACACTAAAAGTTATAGCACAGAAGGAGGTCATTCATCCCATTTTGTCCATGCCAGCTGGTGGACACCAGGTGTTACTCGTAGCAAATGTTTCCTGTTTGTGCTAACCAAAGCAAGTTGTTAACGTGCTTATGGTCGAGTGAACAGAGAGCATTTCTTTTCTTTTGTTTCACACAGAATATATTAGTTATTGTACTTCATCTTAGCAGTATGATAAATGTATTTATAAAATTAAATAACATTTTGTGTACTTGATGAAGACTGTAGAAAAATGTGAAGTTATGCTTTTCTATTCACTTTTATAATTGTATTTTTCTGACAATGTGATGTTTAACATTGTAAACCTGAAATGAAACAATGTGGGAAAGTGCAAGTCACAAAGGAAGCTGATTGCCAGATTCCAATCACCTTGCCAAATGGGCCATTTCATCAGTTTCTTGCTGATTGAAAATTTCCATTCTCTTTTCCCAGGACAAGCTGCCTCTAAGGCTGCTTGTTCAGCATTTGTGTTGAAAAAACATGCAAAGCTTTGCTGATTTAGGTATGCCTCCTACAGGCAGAGTCTATTACCTGCTATCTGTCCAGAGTGTGTTGTTTCGGTAGATTAAGCGGACAGTGAAAGTAAACAGAATAGTTAGAACGGTTATAACACAGCAGGAGGGCATTTTGCCTGTTGCGTTCTTACTGGCACTCTGCAGAAACCTTTTAACTGGATTAGCTCCCTGCCTGTTCCTCAGAGCCTTGCATTTATTTTTCCTTCAGATGTTATCCCTTTTGAAATTGATAATTTAAATCTGCCTCCCCCACCCTCATTGGCAGATTGACATTTTTACATTCAAACTCCCTGGTTTTCAGACAGTAAGATATTAGCATCTTCCTGCTGTGTATTAGACTGCTTCAAGATTATCAAATACGTAATGATTTTAAATAAAACATTGAGAAGATGGACAGAAAGTCATGATTCAGACTGTATTATTCGTGTGAATTAAGTACTTTTAAAAAATTAGAAAACATCTCCTTCATAGAACAGAACTATAGAATCTCTACAGTGCAAAAGAAGGCCATTCAGCCCATTGAGCCTACATTGACAACATTCCCATCCAGGCCTTATCTGCATTTACCCCGCTAATTCCCCCAATGTTAAGGGGCAATTTAGCATGGCCAATCCACCTAACCTGCACATCTTTGGAATTTCCAGAGTACTAGGAGGAAACCAGAGTACTCGGAGGAAACCCATGCAGTCATGGGAAGAATGTGCAAACTCCACACTGCCAGAGTTGAACCTAGGTCCCTGGTGCCGTGAGGCAGCAGTGCTAACCACTGTGCTGCACGTGTGTCGATCTTGGGATTGAGCCCAAGTGTGATCGATTAATGTTCAGATCTGAACAAGTTTACTCCATGCTGCAATCCTGTCCAGTACATCACCCCGCAACATGGCCCAAGCATGTTAAACATTTATATATGATCATTATCAATTTGGAAGTTCTTTCTTCTCATTTCTGTTTAGTTAAGAGCTCTAATGCACAGAGTGGAGAATTAATTTTAAACCCCAACATGATGAATGATTGAGAGTTAAATTGGTCAAACTGTGGAACTGACCTGAACGGCTAAGAACGCACCTGTTCTAGTCTAACCATGGCAAACATCTCAGTATCCCGACCAGGAGAGACACAACATTCATTGGAGTATTTAAATTAGGCTCTGTTCCTCAGAGTTTAGGAAGAATTTAAATTTAATGGTTGCGGTTTGGAAAACACAGGTAGACAGGAGGCAAGGTCACCAGGATTTCTGCTATTTCCCAGTGTTCTCGACACAGGTATACATCTTCAATTTCTCCCCATCCCCAGGATCAGATTTGGAATGAGTAATTCTATTTTGACATTAATTAATCCATTATTGAGAAGAGCATTTGGAAATGACTTCTTTCTCCCTTTGCTTCAGGGAATATCATATTGTTGCAATAGTTACCTCATCAGGAAATGTAACTATGCTTCTTGTTTGGCTTTCTCTCAATGTTTTAAACTTTCCATTGTTAGATCTAGGGGAATATAGCAACACAGTGTTTAGCCCTGCTGTCTCACAATGCCAGGGACCTGGGTTCGATTCCTGGCTTGGGTCACTGTCTGTGTGAAGTTTGCTTGTTCTCCCCATGTTTGCATGGGTTTCCTCTGGGTGCTCCAGTTTCTTCCCACAGTCCAAAGATGTACAGGTTGGCTAAATTGCCCAAGATGTGTAGGTTAGATGGCCTCTTCTGCACTGTGAGGATTCTGTGATAGTATGGTATGTGGTATTGGACAGCCAGATAAATATCTATAAGTAACAAATAAATTTCACAAGTTTAGTTTTGAAGATGTTAACGATTGAAGAATTTCTGTTCACTTTCTTGTCTTTTAATTTATTTAAGGTAAACAATTACCTTGTCATTGAGGAAATGGACAGTGAGGTAGTTACTGCACACTTAAAGAATGCTGGTAGGTATCAGTATTTTGTGTCGCTGTTTTTGCTCTGCCATTATCATGTAAAACTAGCAAGTGAATTTCCCAAATTTTGTAGTCAGGACTTGTCCAGAAACATTTGATTTCAAAAATGAAGACTCCTCTGTCAGACAAACGTGTTGGCATTTACTCTTTCCTTGATTCTCGGGGAAAGTGTTTAGCTCACATTTCTACTCTCCCATTACTGAAATATTTCCGGTCAACATGGAACTATTTGCCAAGAATACATTTGATTCAGAATCAAAATCAAAAATAGATGCTGTCTGGTACCTTAATCCTTGCATTTCAATATTAACATAGAACATAGAACACTACAACACAAACAGACCCTTCGGCCACAAGTTGCGCCAATCATATCCATACCTACCAGGCCATAGAACTATCTGTAACTCCCAATCCTATTTAATTGAATGTACTCATCCAGAAGTCTCTTAAAAGACCCCAGTGAGTTCACCTGTACCACCACTGATGGCAGCCGATTCCGTTCACTCACCACCCTCTGAGTGAAAAACTTACCCCTAACATCTCCTCTGTACTTGCTCCCCAGCACCTTAAGCCTGTGTCCTCTCATAGTGACCATTTCAGCTCTGGGGAATAGCCTCTGAGAATCCACCCTATCTATTCCTGTCAACATTTAATAAACCTCTCTCAGGTCACCTCTCAACCTTTGTCTCTCCAGGGAGAAGAAACCTAGTTCCCTCAACTTGTTTTCATAAGGCATGCCTCCCAATCCAGGCAACATCTTTGTAAATCTTCTCTGCACCCTCTCAATACCTTCCACATCCTTCCTGGTCGTTCAGAACTGCGCACAGTACTCCAAGTGGGGTCTGACAAGGATCTTATAAAGTTGCAGCATTACCTCCTGACTCCTAAACTCAGTTCCTCAGTCTTGCATGGGGGACCTTATCAAACGCCTTGCTGAAATCCATGTAAACCACATCCACCGCTCTTCCTTCATCAATGTGTTCAGTCACATTTTCAAAGAACTCCACTAGGCTCATAAGGCACAACCTGCCCTTGACAAATATTATATAACAATATGTTATAAAGTATTCACTCATTAATGAGAATTTTAAATAAAATGATGCACTCTATTGACATGACTAGTTAAAACCATTGAATCATAGAATATTACAGCACAGCATTGGCCCATTCTGCCTTTCTTTTTGAGAGAATTCTCCTATATATATATCTCCACTATTCTTTTCTAGAGCCTTGCCAATCTATTCCTTTCAAGTGTTCAGCCAATACCCTTTTAAATATTATTCTGAGCCTCATTCCACCCCTTTTCAGGCAGTAGATTCAGGTGACAGTAACATCCTGTGTGAAAAAACATTTGGCTGAATTCGATGGGACATTGTCGTCTCTGCTAAAAGGTGTCTGGGAGCCTGCCAGCCAAAGGGTGGCATTCCCTGGCCATTAACTGTCTGGAGGTGGGTTTCTGTCCCCCAAGAGGCAGGATGTCCCACCCTGGATGAGCTGCTGGCCAGTCACAGCTCAGCTGCTCCACTTGGGGTGGTGGCTGCTGCTGGTACTGTACTCGAGGCTGGAGGAAGCAAACTGTGCGCAATCACGTTGTAGGTGTTGCAGGTTTCATTGAATGTTAAGCTGGCAGGTCCTGGCTAGCGCGGAGGTGGGAGTCTAGGTTTGAGAGATCATGTGGGGAGATAATTGATGAGGCAAGGATAGTTAAAGATGGACCTCAACCACCACCAGCAGACTTGGTGCTTGGCATGGGCCTCTGTTGCTACCAACTAAATCCTGAGGGCAGTGGCAGGGTGAGACGCTTAGGTAGGCATTAATTGTCCGATTCAGCAGGAATAGGGACAGTCCCTCCTTGGATTATACATCCTCCAATCTCTGACCTTCTTCAATTCCACTGATTCGGGAGTGTAAAATCTAGCCTGTTTTGCAAGCAGCCTTTTTTTTTAACCTATCACCATAAATCTGTCTCTGATTGCCAATTCTGTGCCAGTAGAATCATGGAATCCCTCGAGTGCAGAAAGAGGCCATTTGACCCATCCAGTCTGCACTAGCTTTCCAAATGAACACAATTGGAAGGAAAATCTTATTGATCTTATTTATCTTATTGAAGCATATAAGATGATTAGAGGTTTAGATAGGGTGGACAGTGATAGCCTTTTTCCTAGGATGGAGAAAGCTAGCACGAGGGGACACAGCTTTAAATTAAGGGGTATGAGTTATAGGACGGATATCAGAGGTAGGTTCTTTTCTCAAAGAGTGATTAGGGAGTGGAATGCCCTGCCTGCAGCTGGTGTAGATGCGCCAAGTTTGGTGGCGTTTAAGAGGTTAATTGATAAGTATATGGAAGAGAAGGGAATGGTTTAGTTTGGAGGGGCATTGCTTTTTATTTTGGTCGGCACAACATCGAAGGCCGAAGGGCCTGTTCTGTGCTGTATTGTTCTATGTTCTATGTTCTCTGTTCTAAAAAGATACCTGGATTTGCACTGTAAGTGCTGTGGGCTGGATGCGGGAAGCTGGGATTAGAAATGGCACCTAGGTGTCTTTGAGTCGACATGAACAAGATGGGCCAAATGGGCCTCTTGTGCTGTATCGTTTCTATGATTCCAACATTTGGGACTAATTTAAAAATAAATCATTTTATGAATTGAAATGCAAATTCTCCCCTTTAGTTGTATCATGTTCAGCTTCTCTGCTGCAATTATGAATATTCACAAAGTTAATTCACAGAGTTAATGCATTGATTTTAATTGTTTCTATGTTTACTCAGCTCCAGAAGGTTTTTGTTTTGTGAATTGGATTGCTAGGAATATTTAGTGCCCTCTCTATCTGAATGTGAGTTATTAGTAATGAGATGAATGCTGATTCCAGCCACTGGTGCCCAGGGACAGTCCCTGCTTTCCGCAGTTGCCTCTATCTGGGCTGTTCTGCTTCATTGCAGCTCATCAAAACACAGCTGGGCTTTAAGCCTGAAAACAGCAGTTATCACTAATGAGTACACTTATTGGCTAAGCAATTGTCCAATGTTGTAATTGGACATCTTGATAATGCTATTGTTTAATGTACTGATGCTGTGTTTGCTCAAATACAAACAGGAAACAGAAACAAGATAGCGTTAGATTTGTGCAGCATGTTCTCTGTATAAAGAACAAAGAACAAAACAGCGCAGGAAACAGGCCCTTCGGCCCAACGAGCCCGCGCCGCCACCCCGATGTTCCCACCTCTACCCGTGATCCCTGTCCATGTTTATAGATCTATGGATTAAAAACCAAATTTGAGACAATTTAGGGAGAATTTGTTTCACCAGTTAGCCTAAGAGCACATCTTTGGGATGTGAGAGGAAACCGGAGCGCCCGGAGAAAACCCACGCAAGCACGGGGAGAATGTGCAAACTCCCACAGACACAGGCCCAAATCCATGTATCTGCACAGCACAGCAATAGTCACTGAGCTGTCGTGTTGCCCATCAAATGGTCCAGGTCAAGCGTACACTAATGACGTGAAGCACTAGAATACTCGAAAAAAAATCCAAGAGCAGCCCTCTCACGACCCATCGCATGTATGCCCCTCGTTAGACAACAAGGTGAACCAAAGCACCTGTAGGATAATGACAAGTACATCAATATATCATCTATTTACACATTTCCCAGGGACTCCCAAGGCTCATGATCCCTATTTTAAATCAGTTTTCTATATCCCTCCATTCCCATTCTGTTCATGTGCCCATCTAAGTATTTTTTAAATAACTCCAGAGTACCTGCCTCCACCACTTTACTTGGCAGCGCATTCCATACCCCCACCACCCTCTGTGTGAAAAAACTCCCTCTAGCATCCAAATTATACCTTACCCCCCTCATCCTAAGCCCGTGACCCCTCGTGCTATTTGAGTCCATCCTAGGAAAAAGCTTAACCCTGTTTATCTATACCCTCATAATCTTGTACACCTCTATTAGATTTCTTCTAAGTCTAAGTCTTTCTAAGGAAAACAGCCCCAATTTGCCTAACCTCTCCTCGTAACTCAGACCTTCCATACCAGGCAGCATCCTGGTAAACCTCCTCTGCACTCTCTCCAGTCTCCATGTCCTTCCGGTAGTAAGGCGACCAGAACTGGACGCAGTATTCCAAATGAGGTCTAACCAACGTTTTATACAACTGCAACATTAAAGCCCAGCTCTTGTACTCTGTACCCCTTCCTATAAAGACTAGCATACCATATGCTTTCTTCACAACCTTCTCCACCTGCTCTGCCACCTTCAGAGACTTGTGCACCTGCATCCCCAGGTCCCTCTGCATTTCTACACTCTTAATAGGTCTACCCTTTATCATATACCTCCCCACTACATTCTTTCTCCCGAAATGCATCACCTCGCATTTATCAGGATTGAATTCCATCTGCCATCTGTCTGCCCAAGCTACCAGCCTAGCTATGTCCTGCTGTATTGCCTGACAATGCTCCTCACTATCCTCAAGTCCAGCCATCTTTGTATCGTCTGCAAACTTACTGATCACTCCACTTACTCCCTCTTCCAAGTCATATATATATATTACAAATAGAAGAGGTTCCAGTACTGTGCCCTGTGGCACACCACTAGTGACCGACCTCCAGCTAGAGAAACACCCTTCCACTATTACTCTCTGTCTCCTATTACCAAGTAAGAATTTAGCAACACCAATTTTAAATCCAACCGATTTATTTGATAGTAAATTTGCGAGCTTTTGACACTCTGTGTCTTTGTCAGGCATTTGCCTGACAAAGACGCAGAGTGTTGAAAGCTCGCAAATTTACTATCAAATAAATCGGTTGGATTTAAAATTAGTGTTGCTAAATTCTTACTGAGTTCTTACTACCCCAGTCCATCGCAGGCATCTCTACATCATTTCTATTACCAAGCCAGTTACTTATCCATCTAGCTACCTGTCCTTGTATCCCATGAGCCTTGACCTTTTCAACTAACCTCCATGAAGGACTTTGTCAAACACCTTACTAAAATAGATAACATCAACGGCTCGCCCTTCCTCGACCGTTTTTGTCACCAGAGTTATACTGGACAGTAACTGTAGTCTGTTCATATTAAAGCAGAGGCTGTGAAATAATTTAGTGAGTACAGTTAGATTTTAAAAAATCCTTAGGCCATGGGTGTTGGTGACAAAGCATTGTTTCTTATATACAAACAAAGAGAAGGACTTTGCCATTTCCCAATTGTCGAGAAGGACTTTAGAGTCATAGAGCTTTGCAGCATGGAAACAGGCCAAACTTGTCGATGCTACCCACTTTTTAACCATTAAACTAGTCACAATTGCCCATGTTTGGCCCATATCCCACTATATCCATCTTACCCATGGAACTTTTAAATGCTTTTTAAAAGACAAAATTGTACCCGTCTCTACTACTACCTCTGGCAGCTCGTTCCAGACACTCACCACCTTATGTGTGAAAAGATTGCCCTCTTGTGCCCAATTGTACCTCTCCCCTCTCATCTTAAACCTATGCCCTGTAGTTTTAGACTCCTTTGGGAAAAGATGTTGATTATTTAGCTGATCTGTGTTCCTCATTATTTTATAGACCTCTATAAGATCACCCCTCAGCCTTCTATGCTCCAGGGAAAAAAATAAAGAGGGTCTATCTAGCCTCTCTTTATAACTCAAACCATCAAGTCCTGGTAGCATCCTAGTAAATCTTTTCTGCACTCTTTCTCATTTAATAATATCCTTTCTATACTGGAGTGACCAGAAATGTACATAGTATTCCAAGCGTTGCCTTATTAATATCTTGTGCAACTTTAACAAGATGTCCCAACTCCTGTATTCAATGTTCTGACCAATGAAACCATGTTGACTGCCTCCTTCACCATCCTAGCCACCTGTGATTCCACTTTCAAGGAGTTATGAACCTGTACCCCTAGATCTCTTTATTCTATAACTCTTACCATTAACTGAGTAAGTCTTGCCCTGGTTCAGTCTTCCAAAATGCATCACCTTGCAGTTATCTAAGCTAAACTCATCTGTCATTCATTAGTCCACTAGCCTAATTGATTAATGATCTAATGGGCTTGAGGGTTATGGATAGGCCCAGTAGGTAGGGATATGATCAGTGCAACTTGTGGTCGAACGGCCTGTTTGTACTGTAGTGTTCTGTGTTCTATGTTCTAAGATCTATGTTCTAAGATCCTATTGCAATCCTAGATAAACTTCTTCACTGTCCACTATGCCACCCATCTTGCTGTCATCTGCAAACATTCTAATCATGTGTCATAAATTCTCAGGGTGAAGATTTCCTGACCTTCTCGAACTGCTACACTCAGTTGTGCGAAGGTGTTCTCATAATGCTGATTGGCGGGTTTTTCCAGGATTTTAAACTGATGAAGGAAAGATGATTTATATCTATATCACAATGGTCTTATTTTGGAAGGAAACTTAGAAGTGGTGGTCCTTGCTATCTTTAACTTTTTGTTGATGAATGTTGTGGATTTGAGAAGTATTTCCAAAGATGTATTTCCAAAAAAAAGTGAATTGTTGAAGAGCTTTCTGGAAGTTCTACCTACTGCAGCCCAGATAAAATTGTGACAGAAAAAGTGGTTGTTTATTCAGTTGCACAAAGCACTGGTCAACTAAACTGCTTTGTTCTGGATCCTAATGAAATTCTTGACAGTAAAGTTCTATCACTTTCCAGATGTGTGCTGTATAGGTTGTTGAGAAACTTTGAGAAGTCTGCTTACACTGGACAATTGTGAATCATCTCCAGCAGTAGAGATTTTGTTTTGGGTTTTGCATGTGTGGGCTGAATGAGTCCGGCCTACATTCTGAACAGCCTACACGTGTCTGCTCTTAGATGTGATTTCACAATTAGGCAGCACCTGCTGAAGAATTCTGAGAGTGTAATAGCTCCACTAACAGCCAATTCACATCATTTGAGCTTATAACATGACTCCATTCTGCTTGCTTTAGTAACATACATTTGTACGCAGGGGCCTATTCAGTGAAAACAGAAGGAATATGTTCAACCCTGTGCATTTCTGAATTAGCTGAGAGCTTGGAGATCCCATGGTTTCCTCTCGTTCTTCCTATAGCAACACCTGCACCATCAGAGTTGACCAGCCAATCAATCAGCATCCTTGTATTATTTTGGTGATTGTTTGAAGTCTGGCATTCTTGCATTTGTCCGAATGAGTGTCAGCAAAAAGTTTCTATGTTCATCATGTGCAAGATAACTTAGACAGGAGTGGAATACTAATTCCAATTACCTACTCTTCATTTATATTTTAGCCCCTTTATTACAAGGTAGGAACATCACGAGCTCCAAAGGGTGATGAAAGAAGGCTGCTTTAATGACCAGAAGCCAGTGTCCAGTGGTGTGCCATTGGAATCTATATTGAACTCCTATTATTTGTCATTTATATAAATGACATTGATGATTATGTGGGAGGATTGGTAAGTTTGTGGATGACACAAAGATTGGATGGGTGGTTAACACTGAGGTGGAGTGTCTTAGAACATAGAACATAGAACATAGAACATTACAGCACAGAACAGGCCCTTCAGCTCTCGATGTTGCACCGACCAATATAAAAAGCAATGCCCCTCCAAATTAAACCATTCCCTTCTCTTCCATATACTTATCAACTAACCTCTTAAACGCCACCAAACTTGGCGCATCTACAACTGCTGCAGGCAGGGCATTCCACTCCCGAACCACCCTTTGGGTAAAGCACCTACCTCTGATATCTGTCCTATAACTATCACCCCTTAATTTAAAGCTGTGTCCCCTCGTGCTAGCTTTCTCCATCCTAGGAAAAAGGGCTATCACTGTCCACCCTATCTAAACCTCTAATCATCTTATATGCTTCAATAAGATCCCCTCTTAGCCGCCTCCTTTCTAACGAAACAACCTCAAATCCTTCAACCTCTCTTCATAGGACCTGCCCTCCATACCAGGCAACATCCTGGTAAACCTCCTCTGTACCCTCTCCAATGCCTCCACATCTTCCTTATAATGCGGGGACCAGAACTGCACACAATACTCCAAGTGCGGCCGCACTAGAGTTTTGTACAGTTGCAACATGACGTTGCGGCTCCGAAATTCAATCCCCTACCAATAAAAGCTAAGACTCCATATGCCTTCTTAACAACTTTATCCACTTGACTGCCTACTTTCAGGGATCTATTGACACATACACCAAGATCCTTCTGTTCCTCAACACTATTAAGAGCCCTACCATTAGCCCTATACTCCTACACATTTATTGTTCCTGCCAAAGTGCATTACCTCACACTTTTCCACATTAAACTCCATTTGCCACCTCTCGGCCCAGCTCTGCAACTTGTCCAAGTCTCTCTGCAAACTATAACACCCCTCTTCACTATATACCACTCCACCGACTTTAGTGTCATCTGCAAATTTACTAATCCATCCTTCAATACCCTCATCCAGATCATTTATAAAAATTACAAACAGCAGGGGCCCCAAAACAGACCCTGAGGTACACCACTTGTCACCAAACTCCACGATGAATATCTCCCATCAACCACCACCCTCTGTCTTCTATCTGCTAGCCAATTCCTAACCCAATTAGCTAAATCACCCTCTATCCCATTCATCTGCATTTTCTGCAGAAGTCTTCCATGGGCCACCTTATCAAACGCCTTATTAAAGTCCATGTATACCACATCAACCGCCTTACCCCCATCCACCTCTTTAGTCACTTTTTCAAAAAACTCAATGAGGTTAGTAAGGCACGACCTACCCTTCACAAAACCTAAACAGTAGTCTTGGACTACAAGAAGATATAGGCGGAATGGACAGATAAGTGGCAATCTGAAAAGTGTGAGGTGATATACTTTGGAAGGAATAATTTGACAAGAAATTACTTGATGAATGGTTGGACGTGAGGAAGTTCTGTGCAACAAAGAGAACTCAGTATGTTTGTACACAGATCTTTGAAAGCGGAAGGACAAGCTGGTAGGCTGGTGAAAAGGCAGATGGGACCTTTGCCTTTGTCAATTAGAACAAAGAACCTTACAGCACAGGAACAGGCCTTTGGCCCTCCAAGCCTGCACCGACCATGCTGCCCCACTTAACTAAAACCCCCTGCCCTTCCGAGGACCACATCCCTCTGTTCACATCGCATTCATGTATTTGTCAAGATGCCTCTTAAAAGTCACTACTGTATCTGCTTCCACTATCTCCGCCAGCAACGAGTTCCAGGCACCCACTACTCTGTGTAAAAAATATGCCTCATACATCTCTTTTAAATCTTGTCCCTCGCACCTTAAACCCGTGCCCTCTTGTAATTGACTCTTTTATCCTGGGAAAAAGCTTCTGACTACCCATCTGTCCATGCCTCTCATAATCTTGTAGACTTCTATCAGGTCTCTCCTGAGCCTCCGTCACTCCAATGAGAACAAATCAAGTTTCTCCAACCTCTCCTCATAGCTAATGCCCTCCATACCAGGCAACATCCTGGTAAATCTTTTCTGTACCCTCTCCAAAGCCTCCACATCCTTCCGATAGTGTGGCGACCAGAATTGAACATTATATTCCAAGTGCGGACTAACTAAGGTTCTATAAAGCTGCAACGTGACTTGCCAATTTTTAAACTCAATACCCTGGCCGATGAAGGCAAGAATGCCGTATGCCTTCTTGACTACCTTCTTCACCTGCATTGCCACTTTCAGTGACCTGTGTATCTGTCACCCAAATCTCTTTGCCTATCAATACTCTTAGTGTTCTGCCATTTACTATGTATTTCTGTATTAGACCTTCCAAAATACATTACCTCACATTTATCCGGATTAAACTCCATCGCCCATCTCTCCACCCAAGTCTCCAACTGATCTATATCCTACTGTGTCCTCTGATGGTCCTCTTCGCTATCTGCAAATCCACCAACCTTTGTGTCGTCTGCAAACTTACTAATCAATCCAGTTACGTTTTCCTCTGAATCATTTATATGTATTACAAACAGTAAAGGTCCCAACACTGATTCCTGAGGAACACTACTTGTCACAGCCCTCCATTCAGAATTGCATCCTTTCACTGCTACCCTCTGTCTTCTTTGACTGAACCAGTTTTGTATTTATCTTGCCAACTCACTTCTGATCCCATGTGACCCCACTTTCTGCACGAGTTTGAGGCATAGATTACAAAAGCAGGGAAGTCATGCTGGGGCTATACGGAATTTTGATGAGGACAACATCCTGCTCTTCATTTATATTTTAGTCCCATTGTTACGAGCTAAGAATATCACAAGCTCCAGAAGATGATGACAGAAGGCTGCTTTAGTGACTGGAAGCCAGTGACCAGTGGCTTACTACAGGAATATGTATTGGGCCCCCTATTATCTGTCATTTCTATAAATAACATTGATGGCTGTGGTGGGGGGGTAAGATTAGTAAGTTTGCGGTGAGCCAGAGTACTTTGTACAGTTCTGGTTGGAAGGATGTGATTGCAGTGGAGTGGGTGCAGAGGAGATTCATCAGGAAGCTACCTGGGATGGAGCATTCAAGTTATAAAGAGAGGTTGCATACATAGAACATAGAACAGCGAACACTACAGCACAAACAGGCCCTTCGGCCCACAAATTTGTGCCGATCATATCAGTACCTATCAGGCCATAGAACTATCTGTAACTCCCAATCCCATTAAATCCCACGTACTCATCCAGAAGTTTCTTAAAAGACCCCAGCGAGTTCCCCTCTCCGGCGAGTTCCCCTCTCCAGCGAGTATGAGCATTTGGCAAATTGTATCATTCAGGGCTGTGGGCGAAGTGCTGGCAGATAGGATCAGGTGAGAGTTCAGGTGTTTCTAATGTGTCTGTGCAGACTTGAAGGGCCTCTTCTGGGCTGTATGATTCTATGATTATGATTCATTGAGATCATATCAAATGGAAATGAATTATGTCACCAGATCAAATTGGTTTTTGAATAAGGAACTTCTGTTCCTCTTGTTTATGTAAAAAAAAATGACAGAATTCTGGGAGGAACACAACTGTGGCTAAATGTCATCATCGGTGAAATGTTAACACAATGTTCAGCAGATTAGCTTCTGAATCTCCACAATGTTCTCAATTAGTGAAGGATAACAGATGTTGATCTGGATATACCTTGGGCAAATAAAGAAGCAACATTCATTTCCTCAGCTGGAAGGACGGGGGACAACATTATTTCATATTTTAATCTAGCACTGGAACAGTGGTAACACTTTATTTATGATTTGGTCGGAAAGTAATAGGTTCAGTGCACTTAATCTAGGCTGACACTGAAAGCTTTGCTAAGGGGTTGTTGTGTTTGTCAGAATTGCCATATTAGGAAGTAGGTCAGCAATAGAGAGTCCCAGTGATCTGTTCTAGGACCCTAGCTGTTTGTGATTTTTATAAATGACCTGGATGAAGAATCGGAGGGATGGGTTGGTAAGTTTGCCAATGACACGAAGGTTAGAGATGTTGTGGATAGTTTGGAGAGATGTCAGAAGTTGCAGTGAGACATTAATAGGATGCAAGGCTGGGCGGAGAAGTGGCAGATGGACTTCAGCCCGGAAAAATGTGTTTTGGCAGGTTCAATGGGATGAAGGAGTCTTAGCAATGTGGAAGATCAGAAGGATCTTGGGCTACGGGCTCATAGAACATAGAACACTACAGCACAAACCGGCCCTTCTGCCCACAAGTTGCGCCAATCATATACACACCTAGCAGGTCATAGAACTATTTGTAACCCCCAATCCCATTAAATCCCATGTACACATCCAGAACTCTATTAAAAGACCCCAGTGAGTTCGCCTCCACCACCTCCGACAGCAGCTGATTCCATTCACTCACCACCCTCTGAGTGAAAAAATTACACCTAACATCTCCTCTGTACTTGCTTCCCAGCACCTTAAACCTGTGTCCTCTTATAGCGACCATTTCAGCCCTGGGAAATAGCCTCAGAGAATCCATCCTATCTATTCCTGTCAACATTTTATAAACCTCTATCAGGTCGCCTCTCAACCTTCGTCTCTCCAGGGAGAAGAGACCTAGCTCTCTCAACCTATCTTCATAAGGCATGCCCCCCAATCCAGGCAACATCCTTGTAAATCTCCTCTGCACCCTCTCAATAGCTTCCACATCCTTCCTATAGTGAGGCAACCAGAACTGCACACAGTACTCCACAGTACTCCAAGTTCATACGACTCTGAAATCGGTTTTGCAGTTAGAGGATGTGGTTAAGAAGGTGTATGGTGTACTGGCCTTCATCAATCGAGGAATTGAGTTTAGGAGTAGAGACATAATGCTGCAGCTTTGTAAGATCCTGGTCAGACCCCACTTGGAGTACTGTGCGCAGTTCTGGTCGCTTCATTACAGGAAGGATTGAAGCTACAGAAAGGGTGCAGAGGAGATTTACAAGGATGTTACCTGGATTGGGTGGTATGCCTTATGAGGATAGGTTGAGGGAGCTCTTTTGTCCTTGGAGAGATGAAGGATGAGAGGGAACCTGATAGAGGTGTATAAGACATTGAGAGGTATTGATCTGGTGGATTCTTAGAGGCTTTTCCCCAGGATTGAAATAGTTGCCACAAGAGGACATAGGTTTAAGGTGCTGGGGAGTAGGTACAGAGGAGATGTCAGGGTTTTTCACTCAGAGGGTGATGGGTGAGTGGGATTGGCTGCCATTGGTGGTGGTGGAGACAAATTTGTTAAGAGACTTCTGGATGAGTACATGGGACTTAATAGGATTGAGGGTTATAGATAGGCCTAGTAGGTAGAGATAAGATCAGCGCATCTTGTGGTCCAAAGAGTCTGTTTGTGCTGTAGTTCTTCTATGATTCTATGACTGTATGATTCTAAGTGATTGTGTCTTGTCAGGTCTTCTGTAAAGGATTCCGTGATGCTATTTGAGGAAAAGAAGAGTTGTTCTCCAGGTATCTATTAGCAACATCATTAAAACAAAAAATCTATAGAATCATAGAATCCCTAGAGTGCAGAAGGAGACTGGCTCATCGAGTCTGCACTGACTCTGAAAAAGCCTCTAACCCAGGCCATTCCCCGTGCCCCATCCTATTTCTGGAATCCCTTGCATTTTCCATGACTAATCTGCCTAATTTAGCACAGCTTTGGACTGTGGAAGGAAACCAAAGTACCCAGAGGAAACCCGAGGCAGTACGGGGAGAATGTGCAGACTCTACACAGACAGTCACTCAAGGCTGGTTTCCTGGCTCCCTGGATCTGTGAGACAGTAGTGCTAACCACTGTTCCATCATCCACTTTGTTTATTCATCTCATTGTGTAAACAGGCTACTATTATGTTTCCACGCCCCACTTCCAAAATAATTACAACAAAATGGAAAATGCTGGAGAACCTCAACAGGCCTGGCAGAATCTATGGAGAGAAAATATAAGAATTAGTGTTTTGACACCGTGTCATTCTTCTTTAAAAGTCAGAGAGAGGGGGAAATGTGTTGCATTATATACTGTATAAGAGGGGGTGCCAGGTGGAGTATGTAGATGGTCAGTGATTGGTGATAGAAGTGATCATGAGCCAGAGGAACTGTTAATGGCAGGAGAAGGTGCCAATCATGCCATGAGGGTAAGGCAGCAGAATGTGTTAATGGGAAAATAAAGGTCAGTGCTGAGTGAAAGCAAAACTAAAGAACAGGTGAGAGATGGCCCGTTAGGGGAAGGGAGGAGGGTTAGCATTGGGACAAATATATTTTGGGTATAAAAGAAATATAAAATAAAGGGTCAAGATGGAGGAGAAAGACCACCGTTTGAAGTTGTTAAACTCACAGTTGAACTCTGAAAGTTGTAATATGCTCAATCAGAAGATAAGCTGCTGTTCCTGCAGCCTCACTGGAGCATTGCAGCAGGCCAAGAATGGACATGTGGGCTCGGAGCAAGATAATGAGTTAGAATGGCAGTGACAGGAAGGTTGGAACTGAGTGAAGGATATTCCGCAAAGTGGACCACCCAGTCCAAACTAATGAATTGGCCGTATACACTTTTGGATATTCTGTGGTCATGAAAGTACAGGTTTGCTCTTTGTATTCAGTATTGTTCTGTGGCTGGCTGTGAGGGTGCCTCTCACCAGCTTACAGCATGATCATATTGAGAACTTGCTTTGTGGGAAATTGAGTGATGAGGCAGGAGTGTGGATTACTCCAGTGCAGTGTGTTGGAGGTTAACATCATATTATGACATGCACAGCATGCCATCGTGAAACAGCTGTCAATAAATTTCAGTGACTGAATATAATAAAGTAGGACTAAAGGAATAGGTGAAATAAAAAGATGTTTAGCAGCTAAAATAGAAATGCTGTTTATGTCTGTGTTTGAAGATATTGCATTAAATCCTCAGTCAGAAAAAAGTTAAAAAGAATTTTGATGAGGGTCATGCTAAATTCACAGAATCCCTACAGTGCAAAAGGAGACTGTTCAGCCTATCAAGTCTGCACCGACAATCATCCCACCCCAAGTGCTATACCCCACAACCCCACACACTTATTCCACTAATCCCTCTAACCTATACATCCTGGGATACTAAGAGGCAATTTAGCGTGGCCAATCAACCAAACCCGCATATTTTTGGATTGTGGGAGGAAACCGGAGCACTCAGAGGAAATCTACGCTGACACGGGGAGAATGTGCAATAGGGTCACATTTATTACCTTGAGGAGCTGATGTTGGGCCTTTTCCTTAAACGCCTGCTGTCCTTTCGAAGTGGCACTCCCACACTTTTTAAAAAAAGCTAATCAGTTATGTGGATATTAATTGCCATTCATAAAAGAAAATAATGTTTAAAATATGATGTCTTTGGTTGGTAATTTTTAAAATTGCAATTGTTCAGATATTCTTATTTTGTCGTTATTGATTTGCCAGATCTTGTCTCTGCTGTAATACTGATTGCATTTACAGCTTGTGTTATTCTCTGGTACTGGTTCAGGGGGAGAGATACTTCCAGGTGAAATAGAAGAGGAGAATGCTGCAGCTCATCCTCATTATAAATGTAAACACACAGCACTGAGCTTCAGAGATACGCCCAACGTTAAAGAGTTCAACAATAATACACTTGACCAGGTATGTCAATTATTTAAGACCTTCTGAAAATATTTTAAAAGTTTTATACTGTTTCAGAGCGACATGTTGTGGGAAGCACGATGGCACAGTGATAAGCACTGCTGCCTCACAGCACCAGAGACTCGGGTTTGATTCCCAGCTTGGGTCCCTGTCTGTGTGGAGTTTGCACGTTCTCCCTGTGTCTGCATGGATTTCCTCTGGGTACTCCAGTTTTCTCCCACAGTCTAAAGATGTGCAGGTTAGGTGCATTGGCCATGCTAAATTCTCCCTCAGTGTACCCAAACAGGTGCCGGAGTGTGGCAACTTGGGAATTTTCATAGTAACTTCATTGCAGTGTTAATGTAAGCCTACTTGTGACACTAATAAACGTTAAACATAGCAGCTTGTTAATTTGTCTTATTATTGTCACATATTTTGGGATACAGTGAAAAGTATTGTTCCTTGTGTACTATACAGACAAAACATATTGTTCGTAGAGTACGTAGGGGAGAAGGAAAGGAGAGGGTGCAGATTCATAGTTAGGGTGTAGAGAAACATCAACTTACTATAAGGAAAGTCCATTCAACAATCTGATGGCAGCAGGGAAGGGGCTATTTTTGAGATTGTTAGTCCGTGATCTGAGTCTTTTATTTTCCCAACAGAGAAAGGTAGAAGAGAGAATGTCTGAGGTGTATGGGGTCCTTGATTATGAGGCTGCTTTTCCAAGATAGCAGGAAGTGTAGCTGGAGTCAATGAGTGGGAGACTGGTTTGAGTGATGGACTGGACTATATTCACAACCTTTGTAGTTTCTTGCAGTCTTGGTCGTACCAAGCTGTGACCTAATGCTTTAAACTGTTACAGAGTAGCTTGTTGCTTTACACTGGAAGCACGAAGATAAGGAGAGTATGTTGAAAAAAAAAGGATATGAGAAAGCCCCAAAGACTGGTATAAATTCAGAATCTAACAAAGGAGGATTAAAAAGGTAATAAAAAGTGAGCAAATAAACTAAACTATGAGGGGAAACCAGCGAGGAAGATAAAAACTGACAATAAGAACTTCTTTAAATATATGAAAAGGAAGAGAGAGGTTAAAGTTATAAAATGAATCTGGAGAAATTCACTCCAGGAAATGGCAGTGGAGTTAAATGGATGAATCCAATCATAATTATTTATTTTGTGGCCAAAAAATCCAAATTAAAAGAGATAATATTCAGTGTTTTTAATCATCTGGTTTGCTGTCTATGGAAATGCTTCAGTGTGATTGGCTGTTCACCTTGCTTGTTGATATCACTGTTATTGAGTGCATGGACTTGCTGCTAGATTTTAAACCAACCAGAGAAGTAAAATCCACAGCTCACAGATCATTGTATTACTGTCGGCTGCTTGCTTTGAAAGCTGTTGCCGTATCGCTAATTGAGAAATCCAGCTCATTAACTTTAATCCTGTAAGGTTCCAGTGATCAGAGTAAACACAGGAGAGTGCAGAGGTTTCATACAGTTTGCAATTTTTTGTCTTTTTCCCATTAAAGCACTCAGGGCAGAGAAGGTATTGGGTTTCACATCATATTTTGACATTTTGTCAAATTGCACAAAATCCTGTGCCATGTCACATCAGAGGCAGACAGTGTCTCCATCATAAGCCCCAGCAGTAAAATGTGCTTCTCCATATTTTTCACCAGGTGTTGGCAGATGAAGTCCAAGCTTTCACATTGGATGAAGATTTTGACTATGACTGTGTCCATCTCAAGCCCAAATACACAGAGGCTGAACTTAAAGCTATTTCTGCCTTGTCAAAACAGAAGGCAGATAGTGGAGAGTTTAATGCAGAAAAGCTGAAGGATTTTGCTGTTCCCTGGTGCAGCCAATCAGACAGCTAAACCTGAAGCAGAGCTGGAAAGTGAGCGATTTCCATCCGCAGGGTGAACTGTTGTGGGTTGGAATGTGTTGTTCAGTATTGACAAACACTTTGTTTTTATTAATGGCATTGCCTCTTATTTTAGATCATTAAAGGACAGAAACATTTCTAATGAAGATTGCTACATTTGTTATTGGTATTTGCAATAAGAGCAGGCGGTTATTTGATTGCACAGTTATCAGTATTTACAACACTAACCTGCTCAGGGCTTTCTTTTCTTCTTCCCACTTTTACTGAAAATGATTTTGTTTTTATTAAAAAATAAGAAAGGAATAAGTTGCAGGGAAGAGGAATAACAATAATTTCTCTTTTTTTTTGAAATATATATAAGTTAAATGGAAATATTTATTTCAACTCTCATTGTAACTGATGACACACACACACATAGTCCACAGACTGTATGCCTATTGTCAGTTACTGGGAAAATCATTTATACTGGGCTTCCTATTTCTCTTTGTACTAATATCTAGCAGAGGCAATAGAGAGACTTCACTGAGCAGCATTCTGGGAGGAGTCGCTACAGTCACCCTGACTCAGTTAGTAGTCTCACAACACCTGGTGGGTCACTCATCTGATAAAGGAGCAGCACTCCAAAAGCTTGTGCTATCAAATGAACCTACTGAACTTTAACCTGATGTTGTGAGAGTACTTACTGAGCCTACCTGAGTCCAACACCAGCAACTCCACAACATGGTCACCTTGACAGTATAGTGGGTAAAGGAAGAAGTGGTATCAAGGAGTAGTTAAGCCCAAGATACAATATTAGTGTTTCCTTGTCTCTTTCCTCCTCTAACTAAAAGAAGAGCATTGTGAGGAGGACAAGCAAGGTAAAAGCAAAGTGTGATCTTGTCCTACTGCAGTAATGGAGAGCACAAGGGAAAGATTGATTGGTGAGTAGAAAGATCGGATAACTATTTAATCACTTTTCTGTGATTTATAGTTTGTAAAAATTATATTCAGTAGTAACGAAGAGCAGGAAAGAAGTGCCTAAGAGAATTGGTTATAATCTGGAACAAAACATCTTTCAAAAGTTTAATTGAAAGGATTAAGACATGTTAGGAGAGCTCCAAGCCATGGTTTGCTCTTCATGCTCCACGTGGGAGGCATGTCTCTTGCTTGAGGGCAGCGTGTGTCTGCAGCTACACTTCTCCAGACTCAGTCTCCCCTCATCTGTCAGATCTACCATCCCAGAAATCAGCCTGGTAAACCTTCACTGTATTTCCTCTATAGCAAGGATATTGCATTGTTCCTGGGTGAGGACTAGATTGTCGGATGTTTTATTTGGTTTAGGATTGTATGTGTGTGATTCTCTCAGAAATAAGTATTCATCCTGGGAGCAGATTTAAGGCAGACAGAAAGAGAGAGAATTTGCCAAGAGCTCCGGGAGCAGTTTTTGATTTAAAATTGATAAGCAGGAACACACTGAGGCCCATTCTTGAACTGATGCGTTCACAATCATGTTAAAGGAGATTTGGAGTATTTGTGTCGCTGGGCGTTAGTGGAAAGACCCGTAGAAATCTCATTGCTTGGGGAGATTCAAAGTGAATTCAGGACAAATGATTTGGTCCCAGAAGAACAGAAGCGTCACGATCCTGTAAAGTATGGGAGACTTTGTAAGTAGAACTAAAAGTAGAACTGGGAATGTTCTGTTGTGGTTTTAGAGTGTAAGGTGTATGTGATTACAGAATGTACATAGAACATAGAACATTACAGCACAGAACAGGCCCTTCGGCCTTCGATGTTGCGCCGACCAATATAAAAAGCAATGCCCCTCCAAACTAAACCATTCCCTTCTCTTCCATATACTATCAACTAACCTCTTAAACGCCACCAAACTTGGCGCATCTACAACTGCTGCAGGCAGGGCATTCCACTCCCGAACCACCCTTTAGGTAAAGAACCTACCTCTGATATCCGTCCAAAAACTATCACCCCTTAATTTAAAGCTGTGTCCCCTCGTGCTAGCTTTCTCCATCCTAGGAAAAAGGCTATCACTGTCCACCCTATCCAAACCTCTAATTATCTTATATGCTTCAATAAGATCCCCCCTTAGCCGCCTCCTTTCTAACGAAAAACAACCTCAAATCCTTCAACCTCTCTTCATAGGACCTGCCCTCCATACCAGGCAACATCCTAGTAAACCTCCTCTGTACCCTCTCCAGTGCCTCCACATCTTTCTTATAATGTGGCGACCAGAACTGCACACAATACTCCAAGTGCGGCCGCACTAGAGTTTTGTACAGTTGCAACATGACGTTGCGGCTCCGAAATTCAATCCCTCTACAAATAAAAGCCAAGACTCCATATGCCTTCCTAACAACCTTCTCGACCTGACTGCCTACTTTCAGGGATCTATGCACATACACACCAGATCCCTCTGTTCATCTAGACTACTAAGAATCCTACCATTTGCCCTATACTCTACACATTTATTATTTCTGCCATAGTGCATTACCTCACACTTTTCCACATTAAACTCCATTTGCCACTCTCGGCCCAGCTCTGCAACTTGTCCAAGTCCCTCTGCAAACTATAACACCCTTCTTCACTATCTACCACTCCACTGACTTTAGTGTCATCTGCAAATTTACTAATCCATCCTTCAATACCCTCATCCAGATCATTTATAAAAATTACAAACAGCAGGGGCCCCAAAACAGACCCCTGAGGTACACCACTTGTCACCGAACTCCACGATGAATATCTCCATCAACCACCACCCTCTGTCTTCTATCTGCTAGCCAATTCCTAACCCAATTAGCTAAATCACCATCTATCCCATACATCTGCATTTTCTGCAGAAGTCTTCCATGGGCCACCTTATCAAACGCCTTACTAAAGTCCATATATACCACATCAACCGCCTTACCCCCATCCACCTCTTTGGTCACTTTTTCAAAAAACTCAATGAGGTTAGTAAGGCATGACCTACCTTCACAAAACCATGCTGACTATCCCCAATCAATTCATTTCTCTCTAAATAACTATAAATCCTATCCCTAATAATTCTCTCCAATACCTTGCCCACCACAGCAGTAAGACTCACTGGCCTATAATTCCCAGGAAGGTCTCTCTTCCCCTTCTTAAACAATGGGACCACATTCGCTATCCTCCAGTCCTCCGGAACCACACCGTAACCAACGAGGACCTGAAGATCAGAGCCAGAGGCTCTGCAATCTCCTCTCTTGCCTCCCAGAGAATCCTAGGGTAAATCCCGTCCGGCCCAGGGGACTTATCCAACTTCAAACCCTCGAGAATATCTAGCACATCCTCCCTATCTACTTCGATACCTTCCAGTTTGAAGGCTAGAATTTCCCAGTCCCCCTGTGATGGGGGTTTCTGTGGTGGAGGCAGCTCACCATTGGCTATTGGCTGGATCTTCTGGTCCTGCTGTCAGTGGCAGTTTGTGTACCTCACCTGCCTCACAGTGGGGTTAATCTCAGCAGGACTGGAAGATCCCACGCAAGGGTGGGGGAGGAGAAGGGTCAGAAAATCCCTCCCAGAGAGTGGAATTTTCCCATCCCACCGCCATGGGAATCACAGTGGGTGGTACAGGACCATGCGAAGGTGCGTTGACTTTGGGTGGGATTCTCTGGTTTTGGGCCAAGTGTGGCTGGAAAGTCCCACTCTTCATGCTGTATTGATTGTGTTAGAACATAGAACATTACAGCGCAGTACAGGCCCTTCAGCCCTCGATGTTGCGCCTGGCAGTGGACCCTCTAACCTAAACTATTCCAATATCATCCATATGCCTATCCACCGAACATTTGAATGCCCCCAAAGTAGGCGAGTCCACAACTGCTGCAGGCAGGGCATTCCACGCCCTCACCACCCTCTGTGTAAAGAACCTGCCTCTGACATCCGTCCTATAACTACCACCTCTTCATTTAAAGTTATGTCCCCTCGTGTTGGTCATCACCATCCGAGGAAAAAGGCTCTCACTATCCACCCTATCCAATCCCTTGATCATCTTATACGTCTCAATTAGGTCACCGCGTAACCTTCTTCTCTCTAATGAAAATAACCTCAGTCCCTCAGCCTTTCCTCATAAGGCCTTCCCACCATACCAGGCAACATCCTGGTAAACCTCCTCTGCACCCTTTCCAATGCTTCCACATCTTTCTTATAATGCGGCGACCAGAACGGTACGCAATACTCCAAGTGCGGCCGCACCAGAGTTTTGTACAGTTGTAACATAACCTCACGGCTCCTAAATTCAATCCCTCTACCAATAAAAGCTAACACACCGTACGCCTTCTTAACAACTTTATCAACCTGGGTGCCAACTTTCAAAGAGCTATGTACTTGTATCCCAAGATCCATCTGCTCGACAACGCTATTAAGGGTCCTTCCATTAGCCCTATATTTCATATGCCTGTTATTCCTACCAAAGTGACTCACCTCACACTTATCCGTATTGAATTCCATTTGCCACCTCACGGCCCAGCTCTGCAACCTATCTATGTCCCTCTGCAAACTGTAACATCCATCCTCGCTATCTACAACTCCCCCACTTTGGTATCGTCAGCAAATTTACTAATCCAACCCTCTACACCCTCATCTAGGTCATTTATAAAAATGACAAACAGCAGTGGCCCAAAAACAGATCCTTGAGGTACACCACTTGTAACTGCACTCCAGGTTGAATATTTCCCATCAACCACCACCCTCTGTCTTCTATCAGCTAGCCAATTCCTAATCCAAACTGCTAAATCACCTTCAATCCATGCATCTGCACTTTCTGCAGTAGCCTACCATGGGGAACCTTATCAAACGTTTTGCTAAAATCCATATACACTACATCAACTGCCTTACCCTTATCTACCTCTTTGGTCACCTCCTCAAAAACCTCAATAAGGTTTGTGAGGCACGACCTACCCTTCACAAAACCGTGCTGACTATCCCTAATCAATTTATTCCTCTCTAGATGCTTATAAATCCTATCCCTTATAATTCTCTCCAAGACTTTGCCCACAACAGAAGTCAGGCTCACTGGTCTATAATTTCCAGGATGGTCCCTACTCCCCTTTTTGAACAAAGGGACAACATTTGCCATCCTCCAGTCTGCCGGCACTATACCTGTAGCTAACGACGACATGAAGATCAAAGCCAAAGGCTCTGCAATCTCCTTTCTAGCCTCCCAGAGAATCCTAGGGTAAATCCCATCTGGCCCAGGGGACTTATCAATTTTCATACCCTTAAGATTTGCTAACACCTCCTCCTTATGAACCTCAATCCTGCCCAGTCTACAACCTAGTATCGCAGTATTCTCCCCGACAACATTGTCTTTCTCCTGCGTGAATACTGACGAAAAATACTCATTCAGTGTCTCTCCTATCTCCTCAGGCTCCACGCCCAACTTCCCACTGCTATCTCTGACTGGCCCTAATCTTGCCCTAACCAATCTTTTATTATTTATATACCCGTAAAAAGCTTTAGGATTCTCCTTAATCCTATCTGCCAAAGTCTTCTCGTGTCCTCTTCTAGCTCTTCTCAACTCCCTCTTTAGCTCCTTCCTAGCTGATTTATAGCTCTCCATTGCCCTAACTGAGCCTTCACGTCTCATCATTATATAAGCCTCCTTCTTCCTCTTCACCAGAGATCCAACTTCCCTAGTACACCATGGTTCCCTCACTCAACCACTTCCTCCCTGCCTGGCAGGTACATATTCATTAAGGACATGCAGAAGCTGTTCCTTAAATATGCTCCACATTTCAGATGTCCCCAGCCCCTGCAATTTCCTGCTCCACCCTATACATCCTAAATCTCTCCTAATAGCCTCATAATTACCTTTCCCCCAGCTATAACTACTGTTATTCGGTATGTGCCCATCCCTTTCCATCACTAAGGTAAACGTAACCGAATTGTGGTCACTATCACCAAAGTGCTCACCCACCTCCCAAGTCTAACACCTGGTCTGGTTCATTACCCAGTACCAAATCCAATATAGCCTCACCTCTTGTTGGCCTATCTACATACTGAGTCATGAAACCCTCCTGCACACATTGAACAAAAACTGACCCCTCTAACGTACTTGAACTATAGCTTTTCCAATCGATATTAGAAAAGTTAAAGTCCCCCATTACAACTACCCTGTTACTTGCACACCTATCCAGGATCAACTTTGCAATCCCTTCCTCTACTTCTCTGGAACTTTTTGGAGGCCTATAAAAAACTCCCAACAGTGTGACCTCTCTTGTTTCTAATCTCAGCCCACACAACCTCAGCAGACAAGTCCACATCAAATGTATTTTCTGCCACCGTAATGCTGTCCTTAACTAACAATGCCACTCCTCCCCCTCTTCTACCACCACCTCTGCTCTGATTGAAATATCTGAACCCTGGAACCTGCAACAACCATTCCTGCCCCTGCTCTATCCACGTCTCTGAAATGGCCACAACATCAAAGTCCTAAGCACCAATCCAGGCTGCAAGTTCATCCACCTGTTTGCTTTGTTTAATTCTTTACAGTAAAAGTTTTTGTTTAAAATGTAACATCTTTTGGCATTTTACTTTCAGTTAATGACCGGGAGTTCAAATTTCTTTTCCAGACTGCTGGTTTCTACCATGATTGTGCCAATACACAATGGTGCTAAATGAGCTAACTATTTCTTTGTCTCATTGCTGATAGCAGACATTGTGCTAATCATCAGCCAATGTCCTTTGTTACCCTGGAAAATCTCTTTGCAGTCATGTTAGTAACTAGGTTGCAATTCACTTTATCAATTGATAAGCCACATTTGATTTCTTGGAAATGGCACACGTATATTTTAATCTAAGCGCAGAGATTTAAGGAATCTTGTCTGGAGTGCAGTTAGTATCAGTATAGAACATAGAACATCACTAAGGTGAACGTAACCGAATTGTGGTCACACAATTCGTATAGTTTATTGACATTGTATTTCAGAAAATTATTCTTCCTCAGAGGCTTTTTATGGCTTATGTGCTACATGAAATGAGCCTATTTTTGCTGTTCATCATTATTTTAGCAAAAATATCAGTTTATTGGTAATCTCTGCAAGTTTCATTAGAGTTACTCTGGTGTGCTCATCCACAATACCCCAGCCTTAGCAATAAAAGAGGAAATAGTGGGCAAATGCTGAGTAGACGACTTGAACTGAAAAATAAGGCTTTGTTTTCTCTTCTTTATCTGTATTCCAACCACAAAAAGCCCTCCGGACTGACAACATTTACAACTAGTTTAGAATGTACCAGGTAGTAAATTCTGCTTAAGCAATCCCAGATAACATTCCTTGTTCAACTGGAGCAAAGCAGAGAGGAAACAATTTGTGTCAGAAGTGCTGAGGGTAAGAGATTAATTTTTTTTCTATCTTTTTATCGGAGTTTTCTTCAGTTAAATCAGTAAACCAGAAATAGGCCACTGGGTGACCTGGGAAGGTTTCTGCACGATAAATTTGAACAGGGAGGAATTCGGAGACACTAATGTGCAGAGTCTCCCATCCTCCCCCCTCCTCTAACCTCAATAAAAGACTTGAGTGAGAGCAGGTAAATAAATAAAAAAGACAGGAGTAGGAACAAGGGAGGCAGTGAGTGAAACGCGAGACTGCGCAGGCGCCTGTCAGCCAGTAGCTCGGGGAAGTTTTAAAAAGCAGGCTACTCTATCAGCAGACAGCAGAGTGAGAGGGAGTAGAGTGGGATGGCTTTGGCGTGAACAGGCAGAGGTGACTGTAAGTTCTGGTAAGTTTTTGACTCTTCAGAGTAGAGAGAATGTCAGGCAGGATGTTGGAATGCTCCTCTTGCAGGATGTGGAAAGTCAGAGAGAGCTCCGGTGTCCCTGACAACGACACCTACAGGAGGTGTATCCAGCTGCAGCTCCTAACAAACCACGTTAGGGAACAGGAGCAGGAGCTGGATGACCTCCAAATCATTTGGGAGAATGAGGAGTTTATAGATAGTATCTTCAGGGAGGTAGTTATGCCAAAGGCACGGAGCACAGGTAATTGGGTTACAGTTAGATGAGGGAAGGGGAAAGGGCAAGTACATAGAACATTACAGCGCAGAACAGGCCCTTCGGCCTTCAATGTTGCGCCGACCAATTAAGAAAAAGCAGTGACCCTCTAACCTAAACCATTCCCTTTTCATCCATAAACTTATCTACTAACTTCTTAAACGCCACCAAACTTAGAACATAGAACAGAGAACATTACAGCACAGAACAGGCCCTTTGGCCTTCGATGTTGCGCCGACCAATATAAAAAGCAATGCCCCTCCAAACTAAACCATTCCCTTCTCTTCCATATACTTATCAATTAACCTCTTAAACGCCACCAAAATTGGCGCATCTACAACAGCTGCAGGCAGGGCATTCCACTCCCTAATCACTCTTTGAGTAAAGAACCTACCTCTGATCTCCGTCCTATAACTCATACCCCTTAATTTAAAGTTGTGTCCCCTCGTGCTAGCTTTTTCCATCCTAGGAAAAAGGCTATCACTGTCCACCCTATCTAAACCTCTAATCATTTTATATGTTTCAATAAGGTCTCCTCTTAGCCCCCTTCTTTCTAACGAAAACAACCTCAAATCTCTCAGCCTCTCTTCATAAAACCTGCCCTCCATACCAGGCAACATCCTGGTAAACCTCCTCTGTACCCTCTCCAATGCCTCCACATCTTTCTTATAACGCGGGGACCAGAATTGTACACAATGCTCCAAGTGCGGCTGCACTAGAGTTTTGTACAGTTGCAACATGACGTTGCGGCTCCGAAATTCAATCCCCCTACCAATAAAAGCTAAGACTCCGTATGCCTTCTTAACAACCTTATCGACTTGGTTGCCAACTTTCAGGGATCTATGCACATATACACCAAGATCCCTCTGTTCATCAACACTATTAAGAGTCCTACCTTTAGTCCTATACTCTACACATTTGTTATTCCTGCCAAAGTGAATTACCTCACACTTTTCCGCATTAAACTCGATTTGCCACCTCTCAGCCCAGCTCTGCAACTTGTCCAAGTCTCTCTGCAAACTATAACACCCCTCTTCACTATCTACCTCTCCTCCAACTTTGGTGTCATCCGCAAATTTACTAATTCATCTTTCAATACCCTCATCCAGATCATTTATAAAAATTACAAACAGCAGGGGCCCCAAAACAGATCCCTGAGGATCGAGGTTTATAAAATGTTGAGAGGAATAGATAGTGTGGATTCTCGGAGGCTATTTTCCAGGGCTGAAATGGTCGCTACGAGAGGACACAGGTTTAAGGTGCAGGGCAGCAAGTACAGAGGAGATGTTAGGGGTAATTATTTCACTGAGAGGGTGGTGAGTGAATGGAATCGACTGCCGTCAGTGGTGGTCGAGGCGAACTCGCTGGGGTCTTTTAAAAGACTTCTGGATGAGTACATGGGATTAAATGGGATTAGGAGTTACAGATAGTTCTGTGGCCTTGTAGGTATGGGTACGATCGGCACAACTTGTGGCCGAAGGATCTGTTTGTGCTGTTGTGTTCTATGTTCTATTTCTATTATAGCCATTAGTGAAACTTGGCTATAGGAGGGTCAGGACTGGCAGCTTATTGTTCCAGGGTTCCGATGTTTCAGATGTGGTAGAGGCAGAGGGATAAAGGATGGGGAGTGGAATTGGAAAATGTTACAGCAGTGCTCCGCCAGAACAGATTAGAGGGCTTGTCTACTGATGGTGGAGCTGGGAAACAGGAAAGGTGTGACCACATTAATGGGGTTGTATTATAGACCATCCAATAGACAGTGAGAATTGATGGAGCAAATCTGTAGAGAGATTGCAGCCAACTGCCGGAAACATAAAGTTGTAATAGTTGGGGATTTTAATTTTCTACATATAGATTGGGACTTCCATACTGTTAAAGGTATAGATGGGGTAGAGTTAGTAAAATGTGTTCAGGAAAATTTTCTGAATCAATATATAGAGGCACCAACTAGAGAGGATGCAATATTAGATCTCTTACTAGGAAATAAGTTAGGTCAAATGACAGAAGTGTGTGTAGGGGAATACTTTGGTTCCAGTGATCATAACGCCATTAGTTTCAACTTGATCATGGTAAAGATAGATCTGGTCCTCGGGTTGAGATTCTGAACTGAAAAAAGGCCAAATTTGAAGAAATGAGAAAGGATCTAAAAAGCGTGGATTGGGACAGTCTGTTCTCTGGCAATGATGTGATTGGTAAGTGGGAGGCCTTCAAAGGAGAAATTTTGAGAGTGTAGAGTTTGTATGTTCCTGTCAGGATTAAAGGCAAAGTGAATAAGAATAAGGGATATCGCACATCTAATAAAGAAGAAGAGAGAGATGTATGACATGTATAGGCAACAGAGAACAAATAAGATGCTTGAGGAGTATAAAAAGTACAAGAAACTACTAAAGAAGGAAATCAGGAGGCTAAAAGAAGACATGAGGTTGCTTTGGCAGTCAAGGTGAAGGATAATCCTAAAAGTTTCTACAGGTATATTAAGAGCAAAAGGATAATAAGGGATAAAATTGGTCCTCTTAAAGATTAGAGTGGTCGGCTTTGTATAAAACCAAAAGAAATGGGTGAAATACTAAATGAAATTTTTGCATCCGTATTTACTAAGGAAATTGGCATGGAGTCTATGGAAATAAGGCAAATAAACAGGGAGTCATGGAACCTATCCAGATTAAAGGGGAGGAGGTGCTTGCTGTATTGAGGCAAATCAAAGTAGATAAATCCTCAGGATCGGACAGGGTATTCCCTTGGACCCTGAAGGAGACTAGTGTTGAAATTGCAGGGCCCCTGGCTGATATATTTAAAGTATCGGTGTCCACGGGTGAGGTGCTGGGTGATTGGAGGATAGCTCATGGTGTTCTGTTGTTTAAAAAAGGCTCAAGAAATAATCTGGGAAATTATAGGCCAATAAGATTGATGTCAGTAGTAGATAAATTATTGGAAGGAGTACTAAGAGAAAGGATTTACAAATACTTGGATAGACAGAGACTTATTATGGAGAGTCAACTTGGCTTTGTGCGTGAAAGGTTATGTTTAACCAATCTATTTGTGTTTTTCGAGGAGGTTACCAGGAAAGTGGATGAGGGGAAGGCAGTGCTTGTTGTCTACATGGACTTCAGTAAGGCCTTTGACAAGGTCCCAGATGGGAGGTTAGTTAGAAAGATTCAGTTAATAGTTATACATGGAGAGGGAATAAATTGGATTAGACACTGGCTTAATGGAAGAAGCCAGTGAGTGGTAGTGAAGAATTGCTCCTCTGAGTGGAGGCCTGTGGCTAGTGGTGTGCCACAGGGATCAGTGCTGAGTCCATTGTTGTTTGTCATCTATATCAATGATTTGATGATAATGTGGTAAATTGGATTAGCAAATTTACTGATCATACAAAGATTGGAGGTGTGCTGGACAATGAGGAAAGGTTTCAAAGCTTGCCGAGGAATTTGGACCAGCTAGAAAAATGGGCTAAAACTGGCAGATGAAGTTTAATGCAGACAAGTGTGAGGTATTGCACCTTGGAAGTGAAAGGTAGAACATACAAGGTAAATGGTAGGACACTGAAGAGTGCAGTAAAACAGAGGGATCTGGGAATACAGATCCATAATTCCCTAAAAGTGGCGTCATAGATAGATAGAGTCATAAAGAATGCTTTTGGAACATTGGCCTTTATAAATCAAAGTATTGAGTATAAGGGTTGGGATGTTATGGTGAGGTTGCATAAGACATGGGTGAGGCCGAATTTAAAGTATTGTGTGCAGTTTTGGTCACTTAATTACAGGAAGGTTATTAATAAAGTTGAAAGATTGCAGAGAAGGTTTACAAGGATGTTGCCGGGACTTGAGAAACTGAGTTACAGAGAAAGATTGGATAGGGTAGGACTTTATTCCCTGGAGCATAGAAGAATGAGGGGAGACTTGATAGAGGTGTATAAGATTGTGATGGGTACAGATAGAGTGAATGCAAGCGGGCTTTTTCCACTGAAACTAAGGGAGAAAAAAACTAGGGTTAAGGGTGAAGGGGGAAAAGTTTAAAGGGAATATTGAGGGGGGGGAGCTTTTTCAAATAAAGAGTGGTGGGAGTGTGGAATGAACTGCCAGATGAAGTGATAAATGCAGGCTCACTTTTAACATTTAAGAAAAACTTGAACAGGTGCATGGATGAGAGGGGTGTGGAGGGATATGGCCCAGGGGAAGATCAGTGGGACTAGGCAGAAAAATGGTTCAGCTTACACAAAGGGCCAAAGGACCTGTTTCTCTACTGTAGTGTTTTATGGTTCTAAAGTTTAACTTGGAACAAGCAAAGTTTTTTTGGGATGTGAGTGAGCGGATAAGAATTTAGTTTAGTAGTTGTTGACTAAATTGAAAAAGCAGGATTTTTTTTTCTGGAGCTTTAGGTAAGGTGAATAACATACCCCTGCATCTTAAGTGGTTGTATTTGTCTGCTTATGGTAGGACAGCAAAGGAAGGAAACCTCATGTTGATACAGATAATGGCTTTTGTTATTATTTTCCAAGCAGTAAAGAAATTTCTGGTAGCTCAGAATATTATGTAGGTTTAAATGCAACTGCTCTCACAGAGTGGGAAGACTTAAGTGTCATGTGGCAAAGTTGTTAGCGCTGCTGCCTCACACCATCAGAGACGGGGCTTTGATTCCCAGCTTGGGGCATTGTTTACGCAGAGTTTGCACGTTCTCCCCTTGTCTATGTGGGTTTTCTCTGCATGCTCTGGTTTCCTCCCGCACACAAAGATGTGCTGGTTCGGTGAATTGGCCATGCTAAATTCTTCCTCAGTGTACTGGAACATGTGCTGGAATGTTACGACGGAGGGATTTTCACAGAAACTTCATTGCAGTATGAATGTAAGCCTACTTGTGACTAATGAATAAACTTTACTTTAAGCCTACCATTATTTGATCCTTTAATAGGCATTTTGTAATCTATTTATGCTTATCTCTACTACAGTTTGTAAGAGAGATGTTATGTATTTACTCATCTTTCTCTTGCTATGTACTTCATGACTTTTGTTTTTAAAAGGATAATACTGATCTGTTTTTCCACGTATAGCAAAAGGTACCAACAAATGGATTCTGACATGATTGGTTCAGTGAAATTGATAGTTATTTCGCTAAATGTCTTTTTGTTTCGGAGAGCCTGATTGGTAAATCTTGAGGCAGAGCTGAGTCTACTCTCATTTTGTAAAGTTTCTGGAACTGATTTAAGAAAAAGCTTTTTACCGATCTGCAGATTTCACTTGATGCTGCCGGGCACTAACTATCCCATCTGCTCAAATCTCAGGATCACAGATTAAAGGATCAGGAGCTGTAAATCAGGGAAAGCGCTGAGAATGTACAAGTGAGCATTTTAAATCATGTGGATTCATTCACTTCCAAACAGAAACAATTTTATAGAAATAGACTAGAAAATGTATTTGTGCTTCCCTCTGTCACGTTGTGTTTTCAGGATGAAAGTGGGGCATTTAAGGTACAGGAGAGACATGATTCTATTACTGAACTAATAGAACATAGAACACTACAGCACAGAACAGGCCCTTCGGCCTTCGATGTTGCGCCGACCAATATAAAAAGCAATGCCCCTCCAAACTAAACCATTCCCTTCTCTTCCATATACTTATCAACTAACCTCTTAAACGCCACCAAACTTGGCGCATCTACAACTGCTGCAGGCAGGGCATTCCACTCACGAACCACCCTTTGGGTAAAGAACATACCTCTGAATCCGCTATAACTATCACCCCTTAATTTAAAGCTGTGTCCCCTCGTGCTAGCTTTCTCCATCCTAGGAAAAAGGCTATCACTGTCCACCTATCTAAACCTCTAATCATAGAACATAGAACATACAGCACAGAACAGGCCCTTCGGCCTTCGATGTTGTGCCGACCAAAATAAAAAGCAATGCCCCTCCAAACTAAACCATTCCCTTCTCTTCCATATACTTATCAATTAACCTCTTAAACGCCACCAAACTTGGCGCATCTACAACAGCTGCAGGCAGGGCATTCCACTCCCTAATCACTCTTTGAGTAAAGAACCTACCTCTGATATCCGTCCTATAACTCATACCCCTTAATTTAAAGCTGTGTCCCTCGTGCTAGCTTTCTCCATCCTAGGAAAAAGGCTATCACTGTCCACCCTATCTAAACCTCTAATCATCTTATATGCTTCAATAAGATCCCCTCTTAGCCGCCTCCTTTCTAACGAAAACAACCTCAAATCCTTCAACCTCTCTTCATAGGACCTGCCCTCCATACCAGGCAACATCCTGGTAAACCTCCTCTGTACCCTCTCCAATGCCTCCACATCTTTCTTATAATGTGGGGACCAGAACTGCACACAATACTCCAAGTGCGGCCGCACTAGAGTTTTGTACAGTTGCAACATGATGCTGCGGCTCCTAAATTCAATCCCCCTACCAATAAAAGCTAAGACTCCATATGCCTTCTTAACAACTTTATCCACTTGACTGCCTACTTTCAGGGATCTATGACACATACACCAAGATCCTTCTGTTCCTCAACACTATTAAGAGCCCTACCATTAGCCCTATACTCTACACATTTATTGTTCCTGCCAAAGTGCATTACCTCACACTTTCCACATTAAACTCCATTTGCCACCTCTCGGCCCAGCTCTGCAACTTGTCCAAGTCACTCTGTAAACTAAAACACCCCTCTTCACTATCTACCACTCCACCAACTTTAGTATCATCTGCAAATTTACTGATCCATCCTCAATACCCTCATCCAGATCATTTATAAAAATTACAAACAGCAGGGGCCCCAAAACAGACCCCTGAGGCACACCACTTGTCACCGAACTCCACGATGAATATCTCCCATCAACCACCACCCTCTGTCTTCTATCTGCCAGCCAATTCCTAATCCAATTAGCTAAATCACCCTCTATTCCACACATCTGCATTTTCTGTAGAAGTCTTCCATGGGCCACCTTATCAAACGCCTTACTAAAGTCCATATATACTACATCAACCGCCTTACCCCCATCCACCTCTCTGGTCACTTTCTCAAAAAACTCAATGAGGTTAGTAAGGCATGACCTACCCTTCACGAAACCATGCTGACTATCCCCAATCAATTCATTTCTCTCTAAATAACTATAAATCCTATCCCTAATAATTCTCTCCAATACCTTGCCCACAACAGAAGTAAGACTCACTGGCCTATAATTCCCAGGAAGGTCTCTCTTCCCCTTAAACAAAAGCCTCCCATTCTTTTATAATGTGGGGACCAAAGGTCAGAGGTCTGGACTAATGATCCGGAAACAAGAGTTCAATCCCACCGTGACTGCAGGGAAATTAAATTGGACAGTTAATACTCCTGGAATAAAAAGTCGGGTCTCAGTAAACATAGAACATAGAAACATTACAGCGCAGAACAGGCCTTCAGCCTTCGATGTTGGGCTGACCAATTAAGAAAAAAGCAATGACCCTCTAACCTAAACCATTCCCTTTCATCCCATAAACCTATCCACGGACCTCTTAAACGCCTCCAAACTTGGCCACATCTACAACTGCAGCAGCAGGGCATTCCATACCCTTACCACCCTCTGGGTAAAGAACCTACCTCTGACATCCGTCCATAAAGATGAAGATGAAACTACTGTATGCTGTAAGGCACACCCAGTTCATTTAATGTCCTTAGAGAAGGAAATCTGCCACCCTTATCCAGTCTGGGTTGATATACTCTCAGCAATATTGTTGAGTCTTAACTGTCCACTGAAATGGCCTATTAAGCTGCTGGAAGTGCATTGAAAAGGGAAAATTAACAGCAGCTTGAGAGATAATGAGAATGGGTAATGAATGCTGGCCTGTTTCAAATGGCAAGGGTTTCCATTATCTATCAGGAAACTAGGTGGACATTTCTAATTTTCTGTTCCCATGTGTCATAGAGTCATTGAGGTTTACAAACATGGGAAACAGGCCCTTCAGCCCAACTTATCCAAGCCACCCTTTTTTAAAACCACTGAGCTAATCCCAATTGTCCGCATTTGACCCATGTCGCTCTATATCCATTGTACCCATGTAAAATCTGTATGCTTTTTAAAAGATAAAATTGTACTTGACTGTACTACTACCTCTGGCAGCTTGTTCCAGTAAGAAGTCTGACAACATCAGACTATGATCTATAAATAAATTGGTTGCTTTAAACCTGGTGTTGTCAGACTTCTACTGTGTTTACCCAATCCAACGCCAGCATCTCTATAGCTTGTTCCAGCAACTCATCACCCTCTGCGTGAAAAAAATACCCTCTGGAACTTTTGTATCTCTCCCCTCTCACCTTAAACCTGTGCCCTCTAGTTTAGACTCCCCTAACTTGAGAAAAGTTATTGACTATCTACCTTGTCTATGCTCCTGTTATTTGTAGACCTCTATAAGGTCACCCCTCAGTATCTACGCTCCAGAGAAAAAGTCCCAATCTATTCAGCCTCTTCTTTATAACTCAATCCATCAAGTCCCGATAGCATCTTAGTAAATCTCTTCTGCCACTCATTCAAGTTTAATAATATCCTTTCTATAATAAGATGACTAGAATTGCACACAGATTCCAAGTATGGCCTTGTCAATGTCTTGATAACTTCAACAAGATGTCTCAACTCCTGTATTCAATGTTTTAACCAATGAAACCAAGCATGCCGAATGCCTTCTTCACTCCTCTGTCCACCTGTGACTCCACTTTCAAGGAGCGATGAACATATATCCCTAGACTCTTTGTTCTGTAACTCTCCCCAGTGCTCTCCAATTAAATGAGTAAGTCCTACTTGGTTCGACCTATAGACTGCATTACTCGCATTTGTTAAATAAACTCCACCTGCCATTCGTCAACTCACCCGGCCCTAATCGATCGAATCCGGTTGCTGTGATGTCAAAGTTCTGGGTAGAATGTTTTGGCCGTTTGCTTCCCACTGCTGACTGCAAGCGAGGATGGGGAAAACTTGTCGTTCAGCCAAGCCTACCTTCAGTGCAGTGGGAGCAGTGAGAATGATGATTATCCTGCAGTATTGCATCATCATGTCAATGACACATTTACATGAAATAAAAGGCTGATACAAGAGTGGACCAAAATCGGAAAGGGGATGGCAGTAGCTGAGATTATGATGTGCCTCTATGTGCAAAGCTGTATGGAATAGAACATTGGAACTTATAAGGAGACCTGATCAAATACATGAAGAAAGGAATGGCCAATAAAGGTTCCTCCAGCCAGTGACGCTCACATCCTGTGAATGAATAAAAATATGCAATTATAAATTGCACAGCCTAAATTCAATGTTACCTCTCTCTGAAATGTTTGAGGAAAGTCAGAATATATCTTTGTGTGCATTGATTTTTCAGACTTGGTGGACCAGATACGCAAATTATTAATCTGTTATCCTTATCTGCTCACTTTCATCAACACCCGCTATGTATATACTTTCATTGCAAAATACTCTTTTATAGATTGCAAGCAGAATACCAGATAGAAATGAGTTTACAGTTAAGAGGATTAGACCAGTGATAGTGTGTATCATTGAAGTGTTTCTTGAGCCAGCAGACATGTGTAAGGTAATTGCAGATGGTCAGGCACACATTTGTAACAATGAAGCCTCAGGCCACAGTGAAGACCACATGAGTTTCAGTTACATACACCACACAGATATGTGGATGTGATTTATGGGATTTCCCATCCAAACAGTTCAGATGTGGGTTTAAAACGACAGTTGCCACAGGTGGGCGAGGTATAGCACATGCGGTAAGAACTACCTTAGATTGAGGGAACTGTAATGTGATTGGGTTGTTTCTAGGCCATCTGAAGAAGCTGCATTTAACAGTCAGTCAGGTGTTTAATGCCTCAAGTGTTCCAGTGCAGCGTTGTTACCTCTGCACAAATCCAACAAGACTAACCAAAATATTAACGCAAACCAATGTCATCAATAAAATGTGATTAGTGTTGGATCTAACAGTGATAGAACTGAAACTGACCCCACAGGGTGAGAGGTCGCTGAATAATCTGTTACAGCATCAAGTATAATAACTGGTTCCATTTGAATTGGACCAGAACCAATAATCAATTCCTGTTCTGTTTATAAATCAAGTTTTGTAATCAATAATTTTATTTTTAAAAATCTTTAAGATGACTCAAGTCATATTTTTATATCCAAATGAAACTAAATTTAGAAAGTGTTGCATATGAAGAAAATGCTGCTTGATTCCAGAACTTAAGCATTATAGAATCTCTACAGTGCAGGAATGAGGCCATTCGGCCCATGGAGCCTATACCGACAACAATCTCACACAGGTTACATCTCGAAACCTCACATATTTATCTCAAATCCCCCTGACACTAAGGGGCAATTTAGCAAGCCAATCCACCTAACCTGCACATCTTTGGTTAGGAGTTTATATTATCGTGGTACCAACCCAGCTGTAATGCAGCATTATGAATGTGTGACAGAAAGGATCTATTGCCTTTACAAATGTTTAATTTCAGACCCATTGTAGGCTCACAATTGAATTCACACTCAGTCTCAGCAAACATGGGACAGCTTGGTGGAAGAGAGTTGAATTGGATGCAATTCCTCAGGCCTCAAAAGATGTTGGCACATTACAAAACATGACCAGATGGTGCCATGTGAAGATGTGAAGCTGAAATTGTGCCATCTTACTCTCATCCATGTTGCTGAAATTTTATGGAGAAGTTCAACATTGAGATCTTTCTGATCTGGATTCATCATAGATCCCAGCTGTCACGATCATACCAAAATTCTGGTGCGTTCTGAGGATCGCAATTTGTAGGCCACATTAACTCATAATAACAGGAGGAAATGTCTCTGCATCATTGCAGTGTCCCCAAGTGTAATTTCCTTCAGTGATCTCATGTAAGTATTTAGATGTGTACATGTGATGCAAGACTACATGACCATGGACCAATGGAATTAGAATAGTTTTGTGGTTTGTCTTGACTGGCACAGATGCGATAGGCTGAAAGGCCTTTTTCGTGCTGAATAATCAGTCACTCCATGGCTGCGGAATTTTCACCATACTCATTCCGAAACTGGAAAATATTGCCCGAGATCAACGGACCTTTCCATGGTCTCCCCTGCTACAATTCCCCTGGTGGGTGGAGCGGGAAAATTCCCCCCATGGCTTTGATTTGATTATTATTGTCACATGAATTAGCATACAGTAGAAAAGTATTGTCTGTGCGTGCTTTAAGACAAAGAATATTGTTCATCCAGAAGGAAACGAGAGAGGCAGGAATGCGGTGTTATAGTCATAGCTAGAGTGTAGAGTGTATCAACTTAATGCAAGTAAGTCCATTCAAAAGTACTGTTGGCATCAGGGAAAAAGCTGTTCTTGAATCAGTTGAATGTGAGCTCAGACTTTTGTATCTTTTTCCATGCAGAAGGTGAAAGAGAGAATGTCTGGAGTGCATGAAGTCCTTAATTATGCTGGCTGCTTTGCCAAGACAGGAAAGTGGGAAGTATAGACAGAGTCAATGGATGGGAGGCTGATTTGTGTGATGGATTGGGCTACATTTAAGATCCTTTGAAGTCTCTTGGATCTTGGACAAAGCAGGAACCATACCAAACTGTGATACAACCAGAAAGAATGCTTTCTATGGTGCATCTGTGAACATTGGTGAGAGTTGTAGCTGACATGTCGAATTTCCTTAAGCCTTCTGAGAAAGTAGAGGCTTGGTGTACTTCTTAACATAGTGTGGCATATGGGGCCCAGGATTGTTGGTGATCTGGACACCTAAAAACCAGAACCTGTCAACCATTTCTACCTTGTCCCCGTTGATGTAGACAGGGGCATTGTTCTCCACTACGCTTCCTGAAGTTGATAATTCTAAGCTCCCGACAGTTTCTACTCCAGACTCATCGTATCTTTTGACATTAAGTTCACTAAAGTTGGAGTTATCTAAGTGTAAACATGGTGTAGAAAAGTAAATATAATTTTAATGTATTGAGATATTCTTTAAATCGGCATTGTTTTGGAAGGATTTTACACAGTTCTTAGTTCACCTTGAACTCTCCTGTACCATACAGAATAGGAGTGTGTGTGAAACAAGGTGCAAAATATTATAAAATGTCTTCTGATGTCCAAGATAGCTTGCTGTTTCCACAGGTATGAAACTAGGTCATGCTGTGCTAATTGGCCAGATGTTGGGAGGCAGGCAGCCCTCATGCAGGTCTTGATAAAGGAAGTATGATTGGGCAGGAGAGTTGTGTTCGAGTGATTGGGAGTGGACTGAACAGGCTTTGGGATTGCACGAGACAGTCCTGAATCTACTCTACAGCCTTTGTAACATAAAGTATATCGGACCTGAGGTTTAGTACCTATCAGTTTCCAGTTGGGGATCTGAGCAATGCAACTGCAGAAGTTAGTGGGATAATAAGTGAAGATAGTAGAAGAGCCTATTATGTGATAGGAATAAGTCCATATTTAAGTAGTCTCTTGGTAGGACAGACTTGAGTGTTCTGAAAAAAAAGCGCCAAAGTTTTTTATCTTGCACTTATCAGGACAGATTCGCATGTTTGTCAGATATCAAAGAAAAACAATTTCATGCTGCATAAGAGAATGTGGTTGATGGACTCTGATTGGTAGAGGCAGTTCTTTGGAGCATTCTCCATGCTATGCTTCTATCAATTTAAGTCGATTTGCCGACCAATCACCATCATTTCTATGTATTATGAATTGTTCCTTTACATTGGCATTCTGATCTGTCCTGATGAGTGCCAGATGAAAAGCTTCAACACCATGGGCCAGATTTTACTATTCGGAAGGCTAAATGCCAGATCCAGCTCCGGTCTGGTCCGCGCTGTGAGGTGGGGCTTAGAACTGCCGGCACGCCCAGCTCAAAAAACAAAATCCGGAACAGCACACCCCCGGGCAGAAGGACAAAAAACAGCAGAGAGAGCTGGTGGGGCGGTAGGGAGGGAGCCGCAATCGGACCCCACCCCCCCAGGAGGCATGGTACCCCGCAGATGCCCCTGATCAGACCCTCCCTGGGAGGCAGACAGGCAGAACCTCCTGCTCCTACGATCCGACTCCCGTGGGAGACAGGGCCCCCTCAGTTCAGCACAGCACCCTCCCCTCACGATCCATCCCCTTGAGAGGTGTTGGAGAAGGAGGGCTGGGCTCAGATGGATCTCTGGTGGGTGGAGTGATAGAGTGATAAAGATGGACTCTCCCAAGTCCATCTTTTCCCATTTCCCCCACACCACCAGTGATCCATCTGAGCCTGCACAAACCCCCACCGCCCGCCTTCTCCGGCAGATACCAGCTGAAGGTTGGGGAGGTGCTGCAGATTGTCCAATGAGTTCAGTCGAAGTCTCAGAACACCAGTCCAATAGGACTTAACTGGTGTTATGAGACTTTTTACTGTGTTCACCCCAGTCCAACACAGCATCTCCACATCAATGAGTGCAGGTCAGAAGGATGATGCAGGGAACAGCATATCCTTTGAGGTTACATTGGGGGTGTGCTCTGCTGTGGGGAGGCTTGCCTCCCAGGAGGGACTGATCGCAGGAAGTGGGCTGGCTCCCCGGGGGGAGGTGGGGTGTGGTCGACCGTGGGTGGGAGGTGGGGGGGTCTGTCGGAGAATAGATCGTGGTGGGGGGGTTTCTGCTGAGGGGGGTTGCCTCCTGTGGGGGGGTCTGATAGCGGGAGTGAGCTTTTGGGGTCTGCTAAGGGGGGCCTGCTTCCGAGGGTGTGTCCGATCACGGGGGAGGGGTGTCTACCTCCCAGGGGGTTTGGATTGCGTGGGGATGGGTCTGCTGGGATGGTTTGTGGGGAGCGGGGAGGGGTGGGGTTTGCAAAGGGTGTTCGAGGAGGATGGGCTTTGGAAGTTCCTCTGTAGAATAGGAATCCGCTTCGGATTTTTATTCTGCGGGTTGGTAACAGCGTAGATCCGGAACGGTAAAATGGGGTTTGGTGGTAGAATTGGGCACGGTTCATTAAGTCGATTTAAGTGCATACTAATATGTTTAAATCGTCAAGCCGCCTGATTGGAGCATGGACCGGATCCGTGCCCAAATCGGGTGTTTGCAAAGGCGCGAGCTGCTCGGTTTCGGGTGCAGATCGTGTTACAGGCCCGATGCCCAAATTTACTACAATTTTGTGCTTGAAAACAGATAAAATCGGGCCCCATGTCTCTTTTTTCAGACAGACTCGAATCTGTTTTGGTAACAGGTCCCAGAAAATTTATGTGTTAAATTTTGTGAATTTACTGTTTCTTTCGTCTTCAGATAATAGAGAGATTTGGTTCACAAAATATCTAGAACTAAATGGAATAACATTACCTAGGACAAATCTCATCTAAATGCAAGGTTGAAACTTGAGAACAGTAGAATGTGAAAAAGTAAATTGGTTAAATTTAAAATATCTTACATTCCAGTCTCGACAACTTTCTGCACAATGCGAAGACTACAAGCTGACTCCATTATCACAAAATAAGATTGAATATTAAAAATCTTCTGTGGCTTTTAGCAAAATAAAATTGCCCATTTTTTAATAGTGGATGATGCAAATGGTGACACTGGAATGTTTAGGTGGGAATGAAGCAAATGGCAACCATTGTCAGACCAAACGTCGGTATTCACGCAGGGAGATGTAAATGTAGTTGTGGAGAACACTGGGATACAGGGTTGCAAACTGGAAAGTATTGAAGTAGATAGGGAGGATGTGCTAGATATTCTTGAGGGTTTGAAGTTAGATAAGTCCCCTGGGCCGGACGGGATTTACCCTAGGATTCTCTGGGAGGCAAGAGAGGCGATTGCAGAGCCTCTGGCTCTGATCTTCAGGTCGTCGTTGGTTACGGGTGTGGTTCCGGAGGACTGGAGGATAGCGAATGTGGTCCCATTGTTCAAGAAGGGAAGAGAGACCTTCCAGGGAATTATAGGCCAGTGAGTCTTACTTCTGTTGTGGGCAAAGTATTGGAGAGAATTATTAGGGATAGGATTTATAGTTATTTAGAGAGAAATGAATTGATTGGGATAGTCAGCATGGTTTTGTGAAGGGTAGGTCGTGCCTTACTAACCTTATTGAGTTTTTTGAAAAAGTGACCAAAGAGGTGGATGGGGTAAGGCAGTTGATGTGGTATATATGGACTTTAGTAAGGCGTTCGATAAGGTGGCCCATGGAAGCTTCTGCAGAAAATGCAGATGTATGGGATTGAGGGTGATTTAGCTAATTGGATTAGGAATTGGCTAGCAGATAGAAGACAGAGGGTGGCGGTTGATGGGAGTTATTCATCGTGGAGTTCGGTTACTAGTGGTGTACCTCAGGGATCTGTTTTGGGGCCCTGCTGTTTGTAATTTTTATAAATGATCTGGATGAGGGTATTGAAGGATGGATTAGTAAATTTGCAGATGACACCAAAGTTGGAGGAGTGGTAGATAGTGAAGAGGGGTGTTCTAGTTTGCAGAGAGACTTGGACAAGTTGCAGAGCTGGGCCGAGAGGTGGCAAATGGAGTTTAATGTGGAAAAGTGTGAGGTAATTCACTTTGGCAGGAATAACAAATGTGTAGAGTATAGGGCTAATGGTAGGACTCTTAATAGTATTGATGAACAGAGGGATCTTGGTGTATATGTGCATAGATCCCTGAAAGTAGGCAGTCAAGTCGATAAGGTTGTTAAGAAGGCATATGGAGTCTTAGCTTTTATTGGTAGGGGGATTGAATTTCGGAGCCGCAAGTCATGTTGCAACTGTACAAAACTCTAGTGCGGCCGCACTTGGAGTATTGTGTGCAGTTCTGGTCCCCGCATTATAAGAAAGATGTGGAGGCATTGGAGAGGGTACAGAGGAGGTTTACCAGGATGTTGCCGGGTATGGAGGGCAGGTCTTATGAAGAGAGGCTGAGGGATTTGCGGTTGTTTTACCCAAAGGGTGGTTTCTTTACCCAAAGGGTGGTTCGGGAGTGGAATGCCCTGCCTGCAGCGGTTGTAGATGCGCCAAGTTTGGTGGCGTTTAAGAGGTTAGTTGATAAGTATATGGAAGAGAAGGGAATGGTTTAGTTTGGAGGGGCATTGCTTTTTATATTGGTCGGCACAACATCGAAGGCCGAAGGGCCTGTTCTGTGCTGTAATGTTCTATGTTCTATGTTCTATGTTTTCGTTAGAAAGAAGGCGGCTAAGAGGGGACCTTATTGAAACGTATAAGATGATTAGAGGTTTAGATAGGGTGGACAGTGATAGCCTTTTTCCTAGGATGGAGAAAGCTAGCACGAGGGGACATAGCTTTAAATTAAGGGGTGGTGGTTTTAGGACAGATGTCAGATGTAGGTTCTTTACCAAGAGGGTGGTAAGGGTATGGAATGCCTTGCCTGCGTCAGTTGTAGATGCGCCAAGTTTGGTGGCGTTTAAGAGATTAGTAGATAAGTTTATGGATGAAAAGGGAATGGTTTAGGTTAGAGGGTCATTGCTTTTTCCTAATTGGTCGGCGCAACATCAAAGGCCGAAGGGCCTGTTCTGCGCTATAATGTTCTATGTTCTTAACCAAAAGCAGTGGTATTGAGCTAACAGTGAGGAATGGTTTTGTTGTCTGGGCGAGAATGATAATTCCTGGAATTGTGAAAGATAATTATCACTTTCAAAATAATCTTCTGAATGGTATCTAATGTCTGGAAATTTGGAATTATTACGCTTTTAATTTGTTTGTCCTGAACCAATTCACATTTGATTTGATTTATTATTATTATTTTTAACAGCAAAAAATGTTGTTTCTTGTGTTCCATACAGACAAAGCATACCCTTCTTAGAGAAGAAACAAGAGCCTGCAGAATGTAGTGTTACAGTCATAGCTAGGGTGTAGAGAAAGATCAACTTAATGCAAGGTAGGTCCATTCAGAAGTCTGACAGCAGCAGGGAAGAAGCTGTTCTTGAGTCGGTTGATATGTGACCTCAGACTTCCGTATCTTTTTCTTGATGAAAGAAAATGGAAGAGAGACTGTTCAGGGTACATGAGGTCCTTAATTATGCTGGTTGCTTTGTCGAGGCAGTAGGAAGTATAGACAGTTGATGGATGGGAGGCTAGTTTGCGTGATGGTTTGACTCCTACTCCTACTTCTTATGTTCTTATATAAATTTCTGATAGACAAGGCAATTAAGAGTTATGGGGAGAAAGCAGGAAAGTGGAACTGATTCACTTCAGATCAGCCATGATCTTATTGAATGACGGCGCAGGCTCGAGGGGCTGGATGGCCGACTCCTGCTTCTATTTCTTATGTTCTTATGTTTTTATTGGGCTACATTCACAACCTTTTGTAGTTTTTTGGGATCTTGGACAGAGCAGAAGCCATACCAAGCTGTGATACAACCAGAAAGAATGCTTTCTATGGTGCATCTGTAAAAGTTGATAAGAGTCAAAGCAGACATGCCAAATTTCCTTAGTCTTCTGAGAAAGTAGAGGCGTCGTGAGCTTTCTTAACTATAGTGTCTGCATGAAGAGACCAGGGGAGGTTGTTAGTGATCTGGACACCTAAAACCTTGAAGCTCTTGACCATTTCTACTTCATCCCCATTGATATAGGCAGGGACATGTTCTCCTCTACGCTTCCTGAAGTCAATGATGGTCTCCTTCATTTTGTTGAGATTGAGGGAGAGATTATTGTTGCTGCACCAGTTCACCAGATTCTCAATCTCATTTCTGTACTCTATCTCATCATTGTTTGAGATCCGACCCACTACGGTGGTGTCGTCAGTAAACTTGAAAATCGAGTTGGAGGGGAATTTGGCAGCTCAGTCGTAGGTGTATAAGGAGTATAGTAGGGGGCTGAACACAGCCTTGTGGGGCACCGGTGTTGCTGGTGACTGTGAGGAACATAGAACATAGAACATTACAGCGCTGAACAGGCCCTTCGGCCTTCGATGTTGCGCGGACCAATTAAGAAAAAGCAATGACCCTCTAACCTAAACCATTCCCTTTTCGTCCATGAACTTATCTACTAACCTCTTAAACGCCACCAAACTTGGCGCATCTACAACTGCCGCAGGCAGGGCATTCCATACCCTAACCACCCTCTGGTTAAAGAACCTACCTCTGATATCCATCCTATAACTACCACCCCTTAATTTAAAGCTATGTCTCCTCATGCTAGCTTTCTCCATCCTAGAAAAAAGGCTATCACTGTCCACCCTATCTAAACCTCTAATCATCTTATATGTTTCAATAAGGTATTGAAAAAATACCTTATTGGTATTTACCTTCAACCTTATTGGTTGAAGTCAAGCTCACCGGCCTATAGTTCGAGCTAAAGAGTGAATTGAGAAGAGCGAAGAGAGGACACGAGAAGACTTTGGCTGATAGGATTAGGGAGAAACCTAAAGCTTTCTTTAGATATGTTAAGAATAGAAGATTGGTTAGGGCAAGATTAGGGCCAGTCATAGACAGCAGTGGGAAGTTGTGCGTGGAGCCTGAGGAGATTGGAGAGGTACTGAATAAATATTTCTCTTCGGTATTCACGCAGGGTGATGTAAATGTAGTTATGGAGAACACTGAGGTACAGGGTAGCAAACTGGAAGATATCGAAGTAGATAGGGAGGATGTGCTAGATATTCTCGAGGGTTTGAAGTTGGATAAGTCCCCTGGGCCGGACGGGATTTACCCTAGGATTCTCTTGGAGGCAAGAGAGGAGATTGCAGAGCCTCTGGCTCTGATCTTCAGGTCGTCGTTGGTTACGGGTGTGGGTTCCGGAGGACTGGAGGATAGCGAATGTGGTCCCGTTGTTCAAGAAGGGGAAGAGAGACCTTCCAGGGAATTATAGGCCAGTGAGTCTTACTTCTGTGGTGGACAAAGTATTGGAGAGAATAATTAGGGATAGGATTTATAGTTATTTAGAGAGTAATGAATTGATTGGAGATAGTCAGCATGGTTTTGTGAAGGGTAGGTCGTGCCTTACTAACCTCATTGAGTTTTTTGAAAAAGTGACTAAGGAGGTGGATGGGGGTAAGGCGGTTGATGTGGTATATATGGACTTTAGTAAGGCGTTTGATAAGGTGGCCCATGGAAGACTTCTGCAGAAAATGCAGATGTATGGGATAGAGGGTGATTTAGCTAATTGGGTTAGGAATTGGCTAGCAGATAGAAGACAGAGGGTGGTGGTTGATGGGAGATATTCATCTTGGAGTTCGGTGACAAGTGGTGTACCTCAGGGGTCTGTTTTGGGGCCTCTGCTGTTTGTAATTTTTATAAATGATCTGGATGAGGGTATTGGACAGTGATAGCCTTTTTCCTAGGATGGAGAAAGCTAGCACGAGGGACACGCTTTAAATTAAGGGGTATGAGTATAGGACGGATTCAGAGGTAGTTCTTTACTCAAAGAGTGATTAGAGGGTGGAATGCCCTGCCTCAGCTGTTGTAGATGCGCAAGTTTGGTGGCGTTTAAGGGTTAATTGATAAGTATATGGAAGGAGAAGGGAAGGGTTTAGTTTGGAGGGGCATGCTTTTTATTTTGGTCGGCACACATCGAAGGCCGAAGGGCCTGTTCTGTGCGTATTGTTCTATGTTCTATTTTATTGAAGGATGGATTAGTAAATTTGCAGATGATACTAAAGTCGGTGGAGTGGTAGATAGTGAAGAGGGGTGTTATAGTTTGCAGAGGGACTTGGACAAGTTGCAGAGCTGGGCCGAGAGGTGGCAAATGGAGTTTAATGTGGAAAAGTGTGAGGTAATGCACTATGGCAGAAATAATAAATGTGTAGAGTATAGGGCAAATGGTAGGATTCTTAGTAGTCTAGATGAACAGAGGGATCTTGGTGTGTATGTGCATAGATCCCTGAAAGTAGGCAGTCAGGTCGAGAAGGTTGTTAGGAAGGCATATGGAGTCTTGACTTTTATTGGTAGAGGGATTGAATTTCGGAGCCGCAACGTCATGTTGCAACTGTACCAAACTCTAGTGCGGCCGCACTTGGAGTATTGTGTACAGTTCTGGTCCCCGCATTATAAGAAAGATGTGGAGGCATTGGAGAGGGTACAGAGGAGGTTTACCAGGATGTTGCCTGGTATGGAGGGCAGGTCTTATGAGGAGAGGCTGAGGGATTTGAGGTTGTTTTCGTTAGAAAGGAGGCGGCTAAGAGGGGACCTAATCGAAACATATAAGATGATTAGAGGTTTAGATAGGGTGGACAGTGATAGCCTTTTTCCTAGGATGGAGAAAGCTAGCACGAGGGGACACAGCTTTAAATTAAGGGGTGATAGTTATAGGACGGATATCAGAGGTAGGTTCTTTACCCAAAGGGTGGTTCGGGAGTGGAATGCCCTGCCTGCAGCAGTTGTAGATGCGCCAAGTTTGGTGGCGTTTAAGAGGTTAGTTGATAAGTATATGGAAGAGAAGGGAATGGTTTAGTTTGGAGGGGCATTGCTTTTTATATTGGTCGGCGCAACATCGAAGGCCGAAGGGCCTGTTCTGTGCTGTAATGTTCTATGTTCTATGTTCTATGTATCCTCTTAGCTGCCTTCTTTCAAATGAAAACAACCTCAAATCCCTCAGCCTCTCCTCATAAGACCTGCCCTCCATACCTGGCAACATCCTGGTAAACCTCCTCTGTACCCTCTCCAATGCCTCCACATCTTTCTTATAATGCGGAGGTGTTGTTGCCTATCCTTACTGATTGTAGGTTAGAAGTTCAGGATCCAGTTGCAGATGGAAAAGCCAAGAACTGGACCATGGAGTTTGGAGATGAGTTTCGTAGGAGTAATAGTGTTGAAGGCTAAGCTATAGTCAATAAATAGGAATCTGACATGGTGTGTTTGTTATTTAGTGTTCCAGGGTTGAGTGCAGGGCCAGGGAGATGGTATCTGCTGTGGACCTTTTGTGACAATAGGCAAACTGTAGTGGATCCAGGCAGTCTGGATAATCAATATTGGTTGATATCAATATTATGTAGGGATTATAGCTGATACAATGCCCTCAATTAATACTGTGTTCCTTCCTATTCTACTATTTTTTCAAATCTGAAAGGTGTTCCATCGCTAGCCTTTCAGAGAAATACTTTTATCTGGGGAAAATATATGAAAAAGAGAATAACAATTGCTTTCCTTTTTGAAAACATTTATTTTCACAGCTGGTTTAATGGGATAAAATCAGAGAACACTGCAATATTTGTCAACCAGTAGCTAAAATGAAGTATGGGAATTATAAACCGTCATAATAATTATTCAAAAAGTCAAAGGTATATATCAACTGGATGCATTTTGGGGATTTGCAATTATCCTTTTTTGAACAGTTAACAATATGTTAGTTATCATCAGGCATTTGACAGTTTCTTAAAGTATTCATGTCTTTATCTACCATTCAAACCGCTGATATATGTAACAAACCAAATTCTCTTATGTGGTATTTTGCAAACACAGATCTCAATCTCTTTTGAAAGCACGCTAAATATTTTGTGAAAGGTCGCAGTGTCTCTTTTCCAGGGTTCTTCATAGGAATTTCAGTTTAGTTTCAGGAATTGAGATTGAATTTGACAATGATTGCTGTGCTGTTGAGTTTTGCTTATTGTGATGACATTTCAGCAAACAGAAGAAAACAGTTTTGAAATTACTCAGGTCCAAACAAAAGTGAAAAATCATATTTTGTTGTGCGTGTATTTTCAGACAAAGTGTCTAGCTCCTTATCACCCACCGCCACCCAGGATAAAACCCTCCTGTCTGTGTCTCCATACCAGCTGCTTATTGGTTGGTGACTCCAGGAGGGTTTGCACATGGAGATGGTCCATTCCGTAGACCATGCTCAATCAGATGTGCTTCATCCAGTGGCTGAGATTGGAACTGACAAAACTGAGAAATACTTCTCCGAAATGACACCAACCTTTCGTCAAAACTGGGGAAATTAGGAATTAAATAGTTTGTAAAGAAGTGAAAAGGGGAGAATGGGAAACAGAACAAAGGGGAAGATCTGTGATAGAGTGGAAAGAAGGAGAGATTGAATTACATGTTCCTGGTGCAAGGCCAAATGGAATGATAATATATTTATGATGTTCATCAAATTGGGGCTGTGTCTTTAAGGTAAAATTAAGGGGGTCATGTGACCTGATAACTAGGCTGAGAAGATTGAATGTTGGGTAATGAAGAGCTGTGCTTTAATTGGTCCATTTGGCAGGGTAAGTATGTGGGGTTACAAGGTTAGGGTCAGGGTGAGATGCTCTGTTGGAGAGTCAGTGCAGATTTGCAGACTTGGCAATCTCTCTTGAGGGTCATTACACCCATTGGAGGCACCTCCCATGGTTATACCTCCCTTTATCCTTTCTACTCGCCCCTCAAATCCAGCCACCATCCATCCCCTATCACTGAGGGCATTGCCAATGTTCTGAGCTGGTCTGGAATCCATGCCCTGCTCCTGTTTGAGGCAGCCTGTGGGCCCAGGAGTGGTCACTGCTTGAACCTGTTATTGCTGGCACTGGCTGGGTGGGACTTCCCCCAGAGGGACAGAACTCTCAGCTTTAGGTAATAAACTTTATTTCCAGCATTAAATACTGTGGGATGGCTTTCAGTTGGCAGTCTCTCTATCAACCTTTTTGTGGAGATGATGGGGAAGGGGTGGAGTGGTAGTTGGGGAGTGGTGGTGGGTGGGAGTGAGGGGATCTGTTGGGGGTGTGGAGGGTATGGAGGGGTGATGGGTGGGTGTGGAGGTGAGGCAGGGGTGAGGGTGGGGGGATAGGGGATTAGGAGGTGGCAGTTGTGTGTGAGGGGGGTTGTGGGTGAGTGTGGCGGGTGGAATTGGAACATGGGGGATGATGGGTGGGTGTGGGAGGTGGGTTGGGGGGCGTAGGATGTGAAATAGAGCTGTGAAATCCAGCCCAAATTGTGAAGGAATTTAATAGTTGTTGCTGGTGTAATCGCTCAGGAATGTCAGAGCCACACACCCTATTCTTAAAGGACGGAACTCCCATAAAAAAACCCTCTGAAATTAGCTTTCCCAGAAAACATCTCAAAAACCAGTCATTTCATTGGTGTGTGAGCTAATCTGCACTTTCCCACTCTCACTCGAGATGGTAAAGCTTTGTCAGCTGGCGAAGAGAATAAACTCGAAAGCTTGCGAGTTTACTATCAAATAAATCGGTTGGACTTAAACCTGGTGTTGTCAGACTTCTTACCGTGTTTACCCCAGTCCAACACTGGCATCTCCACATCAAAGCTTTGGGAGCCAGAAAGAATTACAGGAAATTTAGTTGGAATAATTTCAATCCACAAACTGAGTTCATCTCCATAAAGTGACAGAGTGAAGATTGCAAAACCGTTTTGTGTTATTAATGTGTAATTTCACTGAAATCAAACTTTTACCATGCTGCCTGAGACAGTTCACTCTGTTAATTCTGGACTAGATGTAGAGATGCAGGTGTTGGACTGGGGTAAACACAGTAAGAAATCTAACAACACCAGGTTTAAATCCAACTGATTTATTTGATAGTAAACTCACAAGCTTCTCTTCTTTAGCAAATTCCTCACTATGTATTTCTTTGACTAAATTTGTTGTCACCCTAACTAAAGTTTGCACATTCTCCCCATGTCTGCATGGGTTTCCTCTGGGTGCTCCAATTTCCTCCCACAGTCCAAAGATGTATAGTTTAGATGGATTGGCCATAGTCAATTGACTCTTAGTGTCAGGGGGATTAACGGGTAAATATATGGGATTACAGGAATAGGGCCTGGGTGGGATTGTTGTTAATGCAGACTCAATGGACTGAATGCTCTCTTTCTGCATTGTAGGGATTCTATGATTTGATCAAAGACCTATTTTCATTTGGGTTTTGTAAATTCTCATGAGAATTTTTGAGGTTTAAGGGGTTAGATAAATAATTGCTGCTCTTGTTTTGTTTCTGTTTAATAGTTTTGATGTAGATTTGATTTCAGAGTGTGACAACATTTCAATACCATGTGCTGTGTATGCAAAAGTCATCAGCTTTATTGTTGTATAAAATTTATGATTGATTTTAGTTGATGTAAATATTACCATATCCATTTCAAAATGGATTTTCCACAGTTTCACTGAACTGTTTCATTGCTTCTCCCAATGATTTAAAATGACTTCTCCGGATTTGCATGATTCATCTGCTAGGTTTGAAAAAAACTGCTGCTATTTTGAAAGATTAGAGTAACAAGCTTGAATAAAATATGCATCGCATTGCCTTAAACCCTGTCATTATCACAACAGTTGTGAAAATACACTCTGATAATTTGAAATATAAATGCAACATTTTATTCTGAAGTAAATGAACAAATCTGTCTTTAGGTTTTCCTGTTTCTTAGCTGCTGGAATCGATCTCAGGTCATCATTAGTGCATTCTTTGATATCACAGTCGACAATTACTGGAAGGTTTATGAAAAAAAATTAAGTTTGTGAGAAACCAATGAAAGAAGAATGCGATAGTTTATTTACTGCACACTGTGAATGGTTTTCAAAGTGGCAATGTGTTCCTGGAACTTTCAAAACATTGCTGTTGAGGTTCAATCTTTGTATTTTGTACACTCCCAATCCACTCACTCAAGTGTAACAGCAATTTGTAACTCATGAAATAGTTACAAGGAATAACTCTCAAATCTTTTCTGTATTAAATAGCTAAAAATCTGAATATCAGACAAGGTCTCCTCTCCCACCACCCACAGCGAATCAGGTCCTTTGCTCAGAATTGTCTTTGAAAGGATTCCCGTGGTTAATATATGATTAGTCTTTTTTCAAAGCTGCTTTGTATGTTGGTGGTTTTGTCTCTCTCCTGCGTATGCGAGGGCAGGTTCACCCAGATGGGAGGAGCATGAGATTGCAAAATGAACCTCTTATATAGCAACTTACTAAATTGTTGTGTTCTGACTTTATCTACAACTTAACCATTGACTTGAATAATAGAGTAAAAATGTTTCAAAATATTCAATAAAATTCGTTTTCTGCTTATCTTCTGATGGCTTTTAAAAGCTTTTAATATTAGTCCAGACGTGCTGGAAGTTCTGAGAAACATCGGCCCCCTAATATAGAAATCAGAAGGAGGAGGAGGCCATTCGGCCCTTTGGGCCTGCTCCGCCATTTATCTTCATCATGGCTGATCATCAAATTCAATATTCTGATCCTCCCCCTTCCTCCCATATCCCTGGATCTCTTTAGCCCCAAGGATTTTATCTATTTTTTCCTTGAAATCAGACAATCATTTAGCTCCAACTGTATTCTGTGGGAGTGAATTTCACACATTTACTATCCTCTGGGTGAAGAAATTTCTCCTCACCTCAGTTCCAAAGGGTTTACCCCTTATCCTCAAACTATGACCCCTAGTTTTGGACTCCCCCCATCATTGGGAACATTTTTTCTGAATCTACCCTATCTAGCCCTGTTAGAATTTTATAAGTTTCTAAGAGATCCCTCTCACTCTTTGCAACTCTATTGAATATAATCCTAACCAACTTAGTCTCTCCTCATATGAGAGACCTGCCATCCCAGGAATCAGCCTGGTAAACCTTCACTGTACTGCCTCTATAGCAAGGACATCCTTCCTCAGATAAGGAGGCCAAACCTGCACGCAATACTCCAGGTGTGGCCTCACCAACGCCCTGCAGTAAAATATCCCTATCCCTACACTCAAATCCTCACTGTAAAAGCCAACAGACTATTTGCCTTCTTTATTGCTTTGTTTGCTATTTTAGTGGTTGGTGGAAGAAGGGGCAAAATTTTAATACTCATTTATTTATATTGAATTATGTAGAATTTATAGAACAGAGAAACAGATTTTGGTAGAACTAATATAGGGGAGAGCTGTACGATAAATGGCAGAACCATCAAAAGTATAAACACAGAGGGACCTGGGTGTGTAACTCCACACCACAGGTGGAGAGAGTGGTGAAGATACCATATGGCATGCTTGCCTTTATAGGACGGGGCATAGAGTATAAGAACTGGAGTCTGATGTTACAGCTGTATAGAATGTTGGTTAGGCCACATTTGGAGTACTGCGTCCAGTTCTGGTCGCCGCACTGCCAGAAGGATGTGGAGGCTTTGGAGAGAGTACAGAGAAGGATGTTGCCTGATATGGAGGGTCTTAGCTATGAAGAGAGATTGAGTAAACTGGAGTTGTTCTCCCTGGAAAGACAGAGAATGAGGGGAGACCAAATAGAGATGCATAAAATTATGAGGGATATGGATAGGATGAACAGTGGGAAGCTTTTTCCTAGGTCAGAGGTGACGATCACGAGGGGTCACAGGTTCAAGGTGAGAGGGGCGAGGTTTAACTCAGATATCAGAGGGACATATTTTACACAGAGGGTGGTGGGGGCCTGGAATACACTGCCAAGCAGGGTGGTGGAGGCGGACACACTGGGATTGCTTAAGCCTTATCTGGATAGTCACATGAGCAGCCTGGAAATGGAGGGATACAGAAAAATGGTCTAGTTGGATCAGTGAGCAGCATGGGCTTAGAGGGTCGAAGGGCCTGTTTCCTGTGCTGTACTGTTCTTTGTGCTTTGTTCATTGTATTATGATCTCTGCTATTAACAGAACTCTCTCTTTAAAAATAATAGATTTTTTTCTTCATGGGATTCTTGGTGTTAACGACAAAGTCAGTATTTATTATTCAAATAGCAGGTTAATGAAGCCGTAAAACATATGAATTTAATTGAAAGAATTTGTGTTAAATTTGTATATAACATTGGCTGAAGCACATTTTTGTACTGTGCATGTTACTGATATCCATATTAAAGAACGGATATGTAATAAGAAAAAAGATGAATGATAAGAAAGCTGAGTGGGTTTGATTATCAAGAAAGCTTTGAAAGTGTTTATTTTCCCCAGGTAGGTGAAGGCTGATAGGAAATCTGAAAAAGGTCAATTCCACAGAGGTTGAAAAGAGTGGACTTTATAAATTTCTACTTTGTGAGACCATTTGTATGAAAGGATCATTAGGATAAGGTTATCAAGACAAAATTCAGCAGAAACTTTATTACTCAGAATGATGTGAATATGGAAGCGGTGTTGGATAGTTAGATAGTTTCAGAGGAAACTACAAATAAATGATGAGAGATAATAAAGTAGAATGATGCATTGACAGTGTGAGATGCGCCTGAGATGGGAGAGGCTGCAGTGGAGATTAAACACTGAGGATTGACACAGATATATGAGTATAAAGCTACTCGAGCCAAAAATGGCACCAAGTAGAATTTTCCAGCCATTCGAGCCAGCGGGATTTTCTGATCCCAATCCAGTGAGCGGGGATTTAGCTGAACACTGAGTTCTCCGTCCTCACCGACAGCTGTGTGGAATCTCAGCAACCAAAAAGTTCCCATCACTGCTTCACTTCCATTCGCTGTTGCGAATGAGGTTTGTGTTTTATCTGGGAAATTGTCTGCACTATTCCAATGAATTCTGAAGATCCAAAGGATGATTTAATTATTGAACAAACCAGGGGGTTGATGGTCTCAGTAAAACCTACAGCTTTGTTTTCAAACTCAAAGTTTATTTAATCAGAACTGGATTAGAAAATTTCAGCACTTTGAATAAAAAGTCAGCATTGACATGTTTTGTTTTTCATTTAGCTGTGAGGCCTACATTTCAGAGGATTAGAGTTAGCCGTTGAGTGTGCACTGTTTCAGAGGAGGAACCAGATGGTCCCCTTATTTGGGGAAAGATGTAGTGAAGGCAGTTCAGAGGAGGTTCACTGGATTGATTCCAGACAAGAAGGGTTTGTTGAATGAAGAGAGATTGAACAGTTTAGGCTGATATTCTCTGGAATTTAGAAGATTTGAGGTATACAACATGATAAAAGGTCTGAGTAAAGTAGACGTGGAGCTAATGTTCCTCTTGTGAGGCATTCTAGGATGAGATATGCATAGACCACTGAAAGTTGGCGCCCAGATTGATAAAGTTGTTAAAAAGGCGTATGGTGTGTTAGCTTTTATTGGTAGAGGGATTGAGTTTCGGAGCCGTGAGGTCATGTTGCAGCTGTACAAAACTCTGATGCGGCTGCACTTGGAGTATTGCTATAATGTTCTAGTTACCACATTATAAGAAAGATGTGGAGGCATTGGAAAGTGTGCAGAGGAGGTTTACCAGGATGTTGCCTGGTATGATGGGAAGGTATTATGAGGAAAGACTGAGGACTTGACATTATTTTCATTAGAGAGAAGAAGGTTGAGAGGTGACTTAATAGAGGTATATAAGATGATCAGAGGGTTAGATAGGGTGGACAGTGAGAGCCTTTTTCCTCAGATGGAGATGGCTAACACGAGGGGACATAGCTTTAAATTGGGAGGGTGATAAATATAGGATGGATATCAGAGGTAGATTCTTTACTCAGAGGGTAGTACTCAGAAGGGATATGCAGGGACATTTTAGATAAGTGTAGGAAGAATAGGGTGGTTGTACTGGGAGATTTCAATTTCCCCGGGGTAGACTGGAGGGTGCCCAGAGCGGAAGGTGCGGACGGGGAGGAATTTGTACAGTGTGTTTTGGAAGGGTCCTTGGAGCAGTATGTGGATAGCCCGACTAGAGAGGGGGCTATACTGGATTTGGTTCTGGGGAATGAGCCAGGGCAGGTGGTTGACGTTGTAGTAGGAGACCATGTGTCAAATAGTGACCACAAGTCTGTTTGCTTTAGGATATTAATGGAAAAAGATGAAGCCTGCATTAAGGGAAGGGTGTTAAACTGGGGGAGGACTAGATACAGCCAGATTAGGCAGGATCTTAAGGCTACATAGAACATAGAACATTACAGCACAGAACAGGCCCTTCGGCCTTCGATGTTGCGCCGACCAATATAAAAAGCAATGTCCCTCCAAACTAAACCATTCCCTTCTCTTCCATATACTTATCAACTAACCTCTTAAACGCCACCAAACTTGGCGCATTTACAACTGCCGCAGGCAGGGCATTCCACTCCCGAACCACCCTTTGGGTAAAGAACCTGCCTCTGATATCCATCCTATAACTATCACCCATTAATTTAAAGCTGTGTCCCCTCATGCTAGCTTTCTCCATCCTAGGAAAAAGACTATCACTGTCCACCCTATCTAAACCTCTAATCATCTTATATGTTTCGATAAGGTCCCCTCTTAGCCGCCTCCTTTCTAACGAAAACAACCTCAAATCCCTCAGCCTCTCTTCATAAGACCTGCCCTCCATACCAGGCAACATGCTGGTAAAAAGGATACCGACTGGGATAAGCTGTTCGAGGGTAGGTCGACACTGTACATGTGGGAGTCTTTCAAGGGAAAACTAAAATCTTTGCAGGAATGTCACGTGCCGGTAAGGAGGAAGGATGGGAAAGGTAGGATTAGAGAACCGCGGGTTACTAGGGATATTGAGGACTTGGTCAGGAAGAAGCGGGAGGCGTACGTTAGATCCAGGCAACTGGGGACAGAGACAGCGCTGGAAGAATATAGAGAGTGTAGACGGGATCTTAAAAGGGGTGTCAGAAAGGCAAATAGGGGCCACGAAATGGCTTTGGCAGGTAGAATTAAGGAAAATCCTAAGGCATTTTACTCCTATGTAAGGAGCAAAAGGATAGTTAGAGGCAAGATTGGGCCTCTCAGGGACAGAGGAGGGGAACTATGCTTAGAGCCTGAGGGAATGGGGGAGATCTTGAATGAATACTTTGTGTCGGTATTCACGCGGGAGAGGGGCCTGATGTCTGGTGCCGGCTTTGAGGAATTTGAGGACCCGTTAAAGGAAATAATCATTACGAGGGAAGAGGTGTTGGGGCTTTTAGGCAGCATAAAGACTTATAAAGCTCCAGGGCCTGATGGTATTTATCCCAGGCTGCTAAGGGAGGTGAGAGATGACCTTGCTGGGTCTCTGACGCAAATCTTTGTCTCTTCTTTGGATACAGGTGAGGTCCCAGAGGACTGGAGGATAGCAAATAGAACATAGAACATAGAACATTACAGCACAGAACAGGCCCTTCGGCCTTCGATGTTGTGCCGACCAAAATAAAAAGCAATGCCCCTCCAAACTAAACCATTCCCTTCTCTTCCATATACTTATCAATTACCTCTTAAACGCCACCAAACTTGGCGCATCTACAACAGCTGCAGGCAGGGCATTCCACTCCCTAATCACTCTTTGAGTAAAGAACTACCTCTGATATCCGTCCTATAACTCATACCCCTTAATTTAAAGCTGTGTCCCCTCGTGCTAACTTTCTCCATCCTAGGAAAAAGGCTATCACTGTCCACCCTATCTAAACTTCTAATCATCTTATATGTTTCGATTAGGTCCCCTCTTAGCTGCCTCCTTTCTAACGAAAACAACCTCAAATCCCTCAGCCTCTCTTCATAAGACCTGCCCTCCCTACCAGGCAACATCCTGGTAAACCTCCTCTGTACCCTCTCCAATGCCTCCACATCTTTCTTATAATGTGGGGACCAGAACTGCACACAATACTCCAAGTGCGGCCGCACTAGAGTTTTGTACAGCTGCAACATGATGCTGCGGCTCCTAAATTCAATCCCCCTACCAATAAAAGCTAAGACTCCATATGCCTTCTTAACAACTTTATCCACTTGACTGCCTACTTTCAGGGATCTATTGACACATACACCAAGATCCTTCTGTTCCTCAACACTATTACACTATTAAGAGCCCTTGTAGACAGCAGTGGGAAGTTGTGCGTGGAGCCTGAAGAGATTGGTGAGGCACTGAATAAATATTTCTCTTCGGTATTCATGCAGAGTGCTGGAAATGTAGGTATGGAGAACACTGAGGTACAGGGTTGCAAATTGGGAAGTATTGTAGTAGATAGGGAGGATGTGCTAGAAATTCTCGAGGGTTTGAAGTTGGATAAGTCCCCTGGGCCGGACAGGATTTACCCTAGGATTCTCTGGGAGGCAAGAGAGGAGATTGCAGAGCCTCTGGCTCTGATCATAGTACTACTCTGATAATAGTACTACTAAATGTAGTACTATTGTTTAAAAAGGGTCAGAGGGATAACCCAGGGAACTATAGGCTGGTGAGCTTGACTTCAGTTATAGGTAAGCTAATGGAGAGGATCCTCAGGGATAGGATGTATGAGCATCTGGAGTGCTGCGATCTGATCAGGGATACGCAGCAGGGCTTCGTTAAGGGGAGGGCGTGCCTTACGAATCTAGTGGAATTTTTTGAAGAGGTGACAAAAACGGTTGATGAAGGACAAACCGTTGATGTCGTCTACATGGATTTCAGTAAGGCGTTTGACAAGGTTCCTCATGGTAGGCTGATAGAAAAGGTGAAGGCGCATGGGATACAGGGCCAGGTATGTAGATGGGTTGAGAACTGGCTTGGGAGGGGGAGACAGCGGGTAGTAGTGGAAGGCTCTTTTTCCAACTGGAGGTCTGTCACTAGTGGTGTGCCACAGGGCTCTGTACTAGGACCCCTTCTATTTGTGGTTTATATAAATGACTTGGAAGAGGGGGTAGGTGGTGTGATCAGCAAATTTGCTGATGACACTAAGATGCTTGGATTGGCGGGAACTGAGGAGCAGTGCCAGGCAATACAACAGGACATAGATAGGCTGGTAGATTGGGCAGATCGATGGCAAATGGAATTTAATCCGGATAAATGCGAGGTGATGCATTTTGGCCGGAATAATGTAGAGGGGAGTTATAGGATAAAAGGTAAAACTATCCGGAGTGTAGAGACGCAGAGAGACCTGGGGGTGCAGGTTCACAAGTCTCTGAAGGTGTCAGTACAGGTGGAGAATGTGATAAAGAAAGCGTATGGTATGTTAGCCTTCATAGGAAGGGGTATAGAATACAAGAGTAGGAGTCTGATGTTGCAGGTGTATAGAACGTTGGTTAGGCCTCACTTGGAGTACTGTGTCCAGTTCTGGTCATTGTACTACCGGAAGGATGTGGAGGCCCTGGAGAGAGTGCAGAGGAGATTTACCAGGATGCTGCCTGGTATGGAAGGGCTGTCTTACGAGGAAAGATTGAACACACTGGGGTTGTTTTCCCTTGAAAGACATCGGTTGAGAGGGGATCTAATAGAGGTATATAAGATTATGAGGGGTATAGATAGAGTAAATGGTGGTAAGCTTTTTCCACCATTAGAAAAGGATAGAACGAGGGGTCACGGCCTTAGGTGAGGGGGGCTATGTATAAGACGAATATTAGAGGGCAGTTTTTCACACAAAGGGTAGTGGGGGTGTGGAATGCACTGCCGAGTAAGGTGGTGGAAGCAGGCACGCTAGGGTTGTTTAAGGGTCTCTTGGACAGCCACATGAGCAGTCTGCAGATAGAGGGATATATGAGGACTGTTTAAATACTTTAATTGTTTCCACAGGCTATTCGGTCCACCCTGTTGATCAACAAGGTGCATGCATTCGGCAGGTCGTGCGAGGGCTGCTCCTGGATGTTACTTCAGGAGTGGCCTAGTGCTTCACGTCGTTAGTGTATGATTAAACTGGACCATCAGATGGGCAACATGACAGCTCAGAGACTATCGCTGTTGCTGTGCAGACACATGGATTTGGGCCTGTGTCTGCGGGAGTTTGCGCGTTCTCCCCGTGGTTGCGTGGGTTTTCTCCGGGTGCTCCGGTTTCCTCCCACATCCCAAAAATGTGCTCTTAGGCTGAGTGGGTAACAAATTGTCCCTATATTGGTCTCTATATGTCATTAAGACGTTAGGACGGCGGCGCGGGCTCATTGGGCCGAAGGGCCTGTTTCCCGTGCTGTGTTGTTCTTTGTTCTTGTTCTTTGTAAGGGTGTGGAATGCCCTGTCTGCAGCAATAGTGATCTCGCCAACTTTAAAGTCATTCAAATAGTCATTGAATAAACATTTGGATGATATTGGAATAGTGTAGGTTAGATTGGGCTTTAGATTGGTTTCACAGGTCAGCTGAACTTTGAGGGCCAAAAGGCCTGTACTGCACCGTAATGTTCTATATTCTAGGTCATAGTGTGAGAATAAGGGGAGCAAATTTAAAACAGAGTTGAGGAGAGTTTCCTGCACTATAGGGTTTCTATGATTCGATGATCCTTTTAAAAAAAAGGTTAGGTTGATTGGCCATGCTAAAATTGCTCTTTAGTGTCCTACATAGGTTGAGAGATCAGCGGGTAAATGTGTAGGGAAATGTGGGGGTGGGGCCTGTGGTCAGTGCAGACTTGATGGGCCAAATGGCCTCTTTCTGCATTGTAGGTTTCTATGATTCTATGGAAAACTACCAAAGTGCGGTAGATGTTGGGACAGTGAGTAAATTTAAGGAGGAGTTAGACGGATTTTGAATTGGTAATGGGTTGAAGGGTTATGGGGAGAAGACAGGAAAATGGGGATGAGGAGCATATCAGCCATGATCGAATGCTAGAATGGACCCGATGGGCTGAATGGTCAAATTCTGATCCTATATTTTATGAATTTATAAGATATAAAATGGTCTGCTTGAGATTAAAAAGCCTTTACTGTGGTCTCAGCTTCTCTTTCAACAGTTTTATTGTAAATCATTCTCATGAAGTGTTCTCTGTTTGAAGATTTGCCATAACTTGTGAGTTTTGTGATTTAGGTTCAGTCCTGTTAAGAATTGGATAGAAATAGATCTTTCCTGCCATGTGCTTTTGGTATTTACTGATATATTGTTTTCATTTTTCATTATTTACAATTTTTTGACCTCTCTTTTGGTTTTCAAATTCACCTGTAATTGCTATATTGACTGATCTAATGTGTATTCAACTCTGTTCCAAGCTCCACCCATTGAGTTTCAATTCAGGACGGGTATCTGTTACTGATCGAGTGGAATGAAATGTTTTATTGCTCAAACAAACGGTGAAATGTTGTTCAATTTCTGAAGACCAGTACAGGTAGACTGAAGCCTAATTACCTTACAATAGGCTCAGCTATAGTCTGAAATAAATGAAATGGCTAAAAATGTAAGAATAATCTTTGGTTAATAAATACAGGGTGTAGTGGGTGAGCTTCATGTTAGCTCGGGTCCCAGAATTCTCGTGTTAAAGATTGAAGAGGATAAAGGAAAATGATTTCTGGATGTGTTCAGTTTCTGATTTTTGGCTAAAGGAGTTTTCAGCCTTCTGCAGCTTGTACATAATTACAAAGCAAGATGCTCACATGGACTTTCCACACCTGGTCTTTACTGTCATACAAAGGTTAATACTTCACTTAATATTAATTCTGACCACATCCATTGACTGACCAACAGGTGATGAGTGGGATACACAGGAGCATAAATTTGGCAGTGGGATTCGGGATCTGAGACAAGATACATCAGTCAGAGGGAAAATGTCCATGTCTGTCAAAACAGAGAGTGCAACATGAACCCAAGATCCCGGTTAAGACCGTCCTCATGTGTGCGGAACTTGGCTATCAGTCTCTGCTCAGTGACTCTGTGCTGTTGTCTGTCTTGAAGGCTGCCTTGGAGAATGTTTACAAAGAATAAAGAACAAAGTAAAATACAGCAGAGGAACAGGCTCTTTGGCCATTAAGCCTGCATTGCTCATGCGCCCAACTAGACCATTCATTTGTATCCCTCTATTTCCAGTCTGTTCATGTGACTATCTAGATAAGTCTCAAATGAGCCCAGTGTGTCTGCCTCCACCACCCTACTTGGCAGTGCATTCCAGGCCCCCACCACCCTTCTGTGTAAAATACATCTCCCTGACATCTGTGTTGAACCATGTCCCCCTCACTTGAATTTGTGACCCCTTGTGTTCGTCACCTACAACCTGGGAAAGTTTCCCACTGTTCACCCTATTAATGACCTTTGCTATTTTATACACCTCTATTAGGCCTCCCCTCATCCTCTGTCTTTCCAGGGAGAACAACCCCAGTCTACCCAATATCTCCTCATAGCTAAGACCCTCCATACCAGGCAACATCCTGGTAAACCTTCTCTGGACTTACCCGAAGATCAGAGGCTGGATCAGTCAAGGGCAATGTCCATCTCCAGCAAGAGAGAACCTACCACATCCCCATGATATTCAATGGTATTACCATGGCTGAACCCCCCCACTATCAGCATCCTGGGGGATACCATAAACCAGAAACAGAACTGGGACTCAGTCACATAAATACTGTGGCTGCCAGAGCAGCACTTAGGCTTGGAATTCTCTGGGGAGTAACTCCTTAAATCTTTTCCATCATCAACAAGGCAAAATCCTGGAATTGCCTCCCTAACAGCACTGTGGGTGTATATATACTTCAGGGTGACTACATTAGTTATGAAGACAGCTCAGCACTACCTTCTCAACTGCAATTAGGGATGGGCAAGAGATGTTGGCCTAGTCAATGAAACCCAGATTCCATGAAAGAAAAAAAATCAAAGATTTTAAGAAGACATTATAGTGAGCGATGGTGACTGCTGAGTTTAAGATTAAAGTTTAGTTGTATTTTATAGAAACACAAGGCAAAAAGCAAATTAATTCAGTTGCAGATTGCAATGGTGAAGATGCTGTTTATAAACAATTAATTATCTCATTATTGTTTTAACTACCCGATGGAGTGAGGAGGAATTAGCAGAATTCCTCTAATGCTGTTGCTAAAATTATGCTTGGGAATCTTTGCTGTGTGATAGGAAATGAAAAGTAGATGGAACTGTGCAGCTAATATGATTAAATGAGCTTTAACACTGTTTAATCATGATGGTTCATTAAAGTTTCTGAAAATTGCTGACTGGTTGATTTAATCTTGGTGGACTGGGTAAACATTTTTCATCGTTTTGCAGAGATATAGGCTGATTAAAGTAGCAAAAGGATTATTTTGTTGATGTTTTAAAATATACATACAGCTTGTCAGCTTTCAATGGTTAATCTAGTATCAGCCAATAGCAACAACTACTGAACCCAGATCTTTCTGTCCACTCACCTGACCTGTCCATACTCCTGTATGTCTGGTTGGAATTCTCCAGCTATTCACTCCCTGTCGGTGCTGTCAGTGAGGAGGAAGAATTTGCTGCTTAGCTGTGTCGCTGTTCACTGCAGCGGGACTGGAGAATCCCAGCTCTGGGTGAGGTTGGTGAATCAGATCCTCATTTTCTCACTCTCACCACTTCCTTCCCTACCTATTTTTATGTTATCCACAAACTTGGCAAGAGTTCCCTTGCCTGAATCATCAATGTAAATTACAAATAATTAAAGCCCCAGGACTGATCCCACTAGTTACAGGTTGTGATTGGAAAATGCCCTCTTATCTCAACTCTCTGTTCCTATCAGGTAACACAGAGTAAAAATAAGGGGGAAGCTATTCAGGACTGAGATAGGGAAGAACTTCTTCACTCAGAGAGTTGTGAATCTGTGGAATTCTCTCCCACAGAAAGCTGCTGTGATCAGTTTGTTAGATATGTTCAAGAGGGAGCTGGACATGGCCCTTGTGGCTAAAGGGATCAAGGAGAATGGAGAGAAAGCTGGAGTGGGATATTGAAAATGCGTGATCAGTCTTGATCATATTGAATGGTGGGACAGGCCCGAAGGGCCGAATGGCCTCCTCCTGCCCCTATTCTTTATGTTTCTAGGCAAGTATTTGTTTATTTCCTCTGCCATTTCCTGATTCCCCATTATTTTTTTCCCAGTCTCATTTTCTAAGGGGCATTTGTCCATTTTGGCTTCTCTCTTTTTAAATATTTAAAGAGCTCTTTGTTATTATTAGTGGTTTACTCTCATAGTTAATCTTCTCCCTCTTCATGTTTTTTGTTGCTTTTTTTAAACTTTCCCAATCTTTTGGCTTAATTGTAGTCACGTTGTGGGTCGGATTCTCCCATTGAGATGTACTCATTTTTTGGCACATTGTGTTGGGAGATGTATGTGTTGGTCACTCTGCGGGATTTGCGTGTGTGTTTCCGGTGCACAGGTGTCACCCACTGCCAGAGAGCACGCAAGGTCGGGACCGCACTGGAAACCAATGAGAGGACCAGGTAAGTGATTTTAATCAGTTTCTAGTGATATTTAAATTACATTGTCAGGAAGGGGACTGAATTCTCCAAGCCCCATAATGTCTCAGGATATAACTGGAATTAGATCAGAATATAAAAACAGATAGCAAAAGTTCCACAAATATATAAAATGAAGAAGGGTGGTGAAAGTAAATATTGGTTCTTTAGAGGATGAGAAGGGGGGATGTAATCACTGGAAATGGAGAAAACGGCTGAGGCATTGAACAAGTATTTTGTGTCGCTCTTCACAGTGGAAGACACAAATAACACACCAAAAATTGATGACAGGAAGGCTATGGCAGGTGAGGACCTAGAAACTATTATCATGGAAGAGGTAGTGGGGCTCTAATTGGGCTAAAGGTAAACAAGTCTCCTGGCCCTGACTGCATGCATCCCAGGTTACGTAAAGAAATAGCAGGGGAAATACAAAATGCACTACTGGTAATTTACCAAAATTCACTGGACTCTGGGGTGGTTCCCGCAGATTGGAAAACAGCAAATATGACACCACTGTTTAAAATGGAGGTAGACAAAAACCAGGTAATTATTGGCTGGTTAACTTAACTTCTATAGTAGGGAAAATGTTTGAATCTATCATCAAGGAAGAATTAATGAGATATCTGATTATAAATTGTCCAATTGGTAAGATGCAGCATGAGTTCATGAAGGGCAGGTTATGTTTGACTAATTTGGTGGAATTCTTTGAGAACATTATGTGTGTAGTGCTTATTGGGGAACCTGTAGATGTGGTATATCTGGATTCCCAGAAGGCATTTGACAAGGTACCACACAAAAGGCTGTTGTATAAAATAAAGGTGCACGGTGTTACAGTTAATGGATTAGAGGATTGGTTAACTAATAGAAATCAAAGAGTGGGGGTAAATGAGTGATTTTGACTAGTGGTGTGCCTCAGGGATCAGTGTTGGGACTGCAATTTTTTATGATTTGAATAGATGATTTGGAGTTGGGGACCAAGTGAAGTGTGTCAAAATTCACAGATGACACTAAGGTGTGTGGCAGAAGATTCTGAAAATCTGTAAAGGGATAATAAATAGAATAAGTGAGTGTCACTGTTGGGGGGCTGGAGATCAGGGTGTTGTGGGACAGGGGGAGTGTCAGGCTGGCCTCTGAATGGTCACGGGGATTGCAGTTGGCTGTGGAGGGACAGCAGTGCGGGGGTCTCGGCTGGTCAGTGATCGAGCTGGGTAACAAACCAGAGGCTGACAGTTTGTGGCCACTGTGCATGTGCAAAGGGAAAGAGGAGCAGCGACTGGGCAGGATGTACTTGTGAATCAGACGCTTGTTCTGGTTCTGTTCTTTATTTAGCATCTTGCTGCAGTTTTAGCCAACATTAGGAACATAAGAAATAAGAGCAGAGATAGGCCATTCAGCCCCTTGAACCTGTCCAACTATTCAACATAATCATGGATCATCACTGACCTTCACTCTATTTTCTCATCTGCTCGCCAACTTCAAAGGCGTTCAAATGGTCAGTGGATAGGCATATGGATAACATTGGAATAGATTAGGATAGAGGGCCATAAAATTGGTTCCACTGGTCGGTGCAACATCAAGGGCCGAAGGACGCGTACAGCTCTGTAATGTTCTATGTTCTATATAATCCTTCTAGTACAGAAGGAGACCGTTCAGTCCATCGAGTTTCCACTGACCCCAATCAGACCCAGTCCCCATTCCTATAGTCCCTCATATTTACCCTGCTAATCTAACTGACACTTAGAGTTAATTTAGCATGACCAATCAACATAACCACACATCTTTAGACTGTGGGAGGAAACTGGAGCACCCAGAGGAAACCCATGCAGATATGGGGGGAATGTGCAAACTCCACACACCCAGTGACCCAAACTGGGAATCAAAACCATGTCCCTGCCACTGTGAGGTAGCAGCGCTAAACACTGTGCCACCGTGCCACTCCTAATCAGCTATCTTTACCTGGTGACTCCAGATCCATAGTAATGTTATTGACTTTTAACTACCTCTCAAGGACAATCAGGGGATGGACAATAAATGCTGGCCCAACCACCATCATCTATATTCCATGGGAAAAATAAAGGATAATAAAGGAGTTCTGATTTCTTGTGGTCAGAAGGCGAGACAGGCTATTGGATAGTTTCTATGCTGGTGGATTGTTCTGATTTGCTAACGTTAAGTTGCTGCAGACCAGGCCTGAAGATGACAATCGAATTCCTGCTGTTATTGTTAACACAGTCCATAAAAACCTACCCTGGGCAGTCTGTGGAATCAGGAGAGCTTCTTCGCAAAGTTTTATATTTTATTTTATATTTTATTTTATAATTTTATAATTCTGGTCTTGTAGCTCCAGGCATCAAGTGTCGGAAGTAAATTGGATTAATTTGCATTCTTTTTGCTTTCTATCTTTTTATGAGTTTAAAATACATTTTCATTGTGTGAAATTTATTTTAAATGTGCCTTAATTAAATAAAAAGTTTTGCATCATTTCATGTGTGACTCATTCATTCTCAGAATATGTAATAATTCAGAAACTTTTCATTTATTCATCTTTAGTCAGAGGAAAGGACACAGATCTACTACTTATTACCAGCTACGTTATTCTAGTTATGATATTACAAGAGAATGATATCTGTATTTTAGGTGAGTTTAATTCAGTTTTATAGCTTTTGGACTGATGGTTAAAAGCTATTTTTAATTTTTAACAGTTATAGTTCTGTCAGAATAATGAACAATGATTGGCCTTCTATCATTCTTTTTCCCGAGCAAATACTAAATATCAAAGCTGAATCCGAGTATTAAAAGAAGTTGATAATGTCACCCAATAATTATTTATTGTTTCAATGTACAAATCAATGTACATTTTAAGTTTCTTCTTTAATATTGTCATTTTTCATTTCAGTGAAATTGTTCAAAGTGGAAGGAAGGATGTACAGGAAGAAGTATTAATAGGGGACTCCATAGTGAGGGGGTCAGACAGGTGTTTTTGCAGACTCAGACAGGAATCGCAGATGGTGGTCTGCCTCCCTGGATCTGGGATCCGGGATATCTCTGGACACGTCCCAGATATCCTGAAAGGGGAGGGGGAGGAGCCGAAGGTTGTGGTCCATATGGGGACCGCTGACGTAGGTAGGAAGAGGGAAGGGGTCATGAAAAGGGATTATAGGGAACTAGGCAGACAGCTGAGAAAGAGGAACGCAGGGGTAGTAATCTCAGGATTGCTGCCTGCGCCATAGGAAAGTAAGAGCAGGAATAGAATGAGGTGGAGGGTGAATGTATGGCTGAGAGACTGGAGCAGAGGACAGGGATTCCAGTTCCTGGATCATTGGGACCTCTTTAGGGGCAGGTGTGACCTATACAATAAAGACAGGTGGCACTTAAATCCCATGGGGACCAATATCTTGGCGGGAAGGCTGGCTAGGGCTTCTGAAGGGACTTTAAACTAGAAAGGATGGGGGGAAGGAATCGAGATGAGGTGACTGGGGGCGAGGAGGTTAGCTCCCAAGTAGAGAAGGATTATAGACAGTATGAGAGGGGGGTTAGACAGGTGATGGAGAAGGGAAGCGCCCAGACTGAGGGTCTAAGATGTGTCTATTTTAATGCCAGGAGTGTAGTGAATAAAGTGGATGAGCTCAGGGCCTGGATTGCTGCTTAGAAATGTGATGTGGTGGCCATTACAGAGACTTGGATGTCTCAGGGACAGGACTGGGTACTTCAGGTGCCAGGATTCAGATGCTTCAGGAAGGACAGGGAGGGAGGTAAAAGAGGTGGCAGAGTGGCACTGTTGATCAGGGACAGTATCACAGCTGTAGAGAAGGAGGATGCCGTGGAGGGACTGTCTATGGAGTCTCTGTGGGTGGAAGTTAGGAACAGCAAGAGTTGTACAGAGCTTTATTAGGTCACAGCTGGAGTATTGTGTACAACTCTGGTCACTTCACCATCGGAAAGGTATGGTATCACTAGAAGGGATGCAGAGGAGATTCACCAGGATATTGCCTGGGATGAAGCGTTTCAGCTATAAGGAGAGACTGGATAAGCTTGGATTTTCTTTTCAAAAATTTCAAAATTTTGAAAAGCCTGAGGATAGATAAGTCCCCTGGGCCAGATGGGATACATCCTAGGATACTTTGAGAGACAAGGGATGAGATTGCGAAGCCTTTAGCTTTGATCTTTGGGTCCTCACTGTCCACAGGTAAAGTCTGACAACACCAATTTTAAATCCAACCGATTTATTTGATAGTAAATCTGCGACCTTTGTGGCCTTCGTCAGGTGAATGCTGGATCATTGACAAGGATGACATTGTCAAATGTGAGAACACCATTCACCAGGTACACGGTACATACTCTTGCAACTCGGCCAACGTTGTCTACCTAATACGTTGCAAGAAAGGATGTCCCGAAGCATGGTACATTGGGGAGACCATGCAGACACTACGACAGCAGACGAATGAACATCACTCAACAATCACCAGGCAAACAGTTCCCTTCCTGTGGGCAAACACTTCAGCGGTCACGGGCATTCGGCCTTCGACCTTCGGGTAAATGTTCTTCAAGGGGGCCTTCACGACACACGACAGCGCAGAGTCGCTGAGCAGAGACTGATAGCCAAGTTCCACACACATGAGGATGGTCTTAACAGGGATCTTGGCTTCATGTCACACTATCTGTAACCCCCATGACTTGCCTGGGTTAGCAAAAAACCTCACTTACTGTGCTGTCTGGAAACAATACACATCCCTCTAACCTCTTCTGTTAGCCACTTTAAGACTTGAATAGCAGGTTAGGTGTAAGGATTCGCATTCTAATCAGTAATCTGTAAACTGTCTGTGCTGATATGTGTGCTTTTAGAGACCAGAACATCTCATTCACCTGACGAAGGCCACAAAGGCCGAAAACTCGCAGATTTACTATCAAATAAATCGATTGGATTTAAAATTGGTGTTGCCAGACTTTACTGAGTTTATCCCAGTCCAACGCAGGCATCTCTACATCACAGGGTTAGTACCAGAGGACTGGAAAGTGGCAAATGTTGTTCCTCTCTTCAAGAAAGGAAATAGGAATGACCCTGGTAATTATAGGCCAGTTAGTCTTACTTTGGTGATTGGTAAGTTAGAACATAGAACATAGAACATTACAGCACAGAACAGGCCCTTCGGCCCTTGATGTTGCGCCGACCAATTAAGACAAAACAATGACCCTCTAACCTAAACCATTCCCTTTTCATCCATAAACCTAGTCACATACCTCTTAAATGCCCCAAACTTGGCGCATCTACAACTGCAGCAGGCAGGGCATTCCATACCCTTACCACCCTCTGGATAAAGAACCTACCTCTGACATCCGTCCTATAACTACCACCCCTTAATTTAAAGCTATGTCCCCTCGTGTTAGCTTTCTCCATCCGAGGAAAAAGGCTATCACTGTCCACCCTATCTAAACCTCTTATCATCTTGTATGTTTCAATAAGGTCTCCTCTTAGCTGCCTTCTTTCTAATGAAAACAACCTCAAATCTCTCAGCCTCTCCTCATAAGACCTGCCCTCCATACCAGGCAACATCCTGGTAAACCTCCTCTGTACCCTCTCCAATGCCTCCACATCTTTCTTATAATGCGGGGACCAGAACTGTACACAATACTCCAAGTGCGGCTGCACCAGAGTTTTGTACAGTTGCAACATGACGTTGCAGCTCCAAAATTCAATCCCCCTACCAATAAAAGCTAAGACTCCATATGCCTTCTTAACAACCTTATTGACTTAATTGCCAACTTTCAGGGATCTATGCACATATACACCAAGATCCTTCTGTTCATCAACACTATTAAGAGTCCTCTATTTAAGAGTCCTCTAAGTAAATGGAAAGGATCCTGGGGGATAGGATTTATGACCATTTGGAAAGATTCAGTTTAATCCGGGATAGTCAGCACGGTTTCGTAAGGGGTAAGTCCTGTCTCAGAAATTTGATTGAATTCTTTAAGGATGTAACTAAGTTTGTGGACGAAGGTAGAGCAGTTGATGTTGTATACATGGATTTTAGTAAAGCGTTTGATAAGGTTCCCCATGGTAGGCTCATGAAGAAGATATGGAGGTGTGGGATAGAAGGAAATTTGGCCGATTGGATAAGTAACTGGCTGTCTCATAGAAGACGGAGGGTGGTGGTGGATGGAAAATTTACAGACTGGAGGCTAATTACCAGTGATGTACCACAGCGATGTCAGTGCTGGGTCCTCTGATGAGAACACTGATGAGGATGAGGCTTGAAGGCTCGGTTAGTGCAATGGATAGCTATAGATTAACCAGGAGGGAGCTAAAGAGTGAATTGAGGAGAGCTAAGAGAGGACACGAGAAGACTTTGGCTGATAGGATTAAGGAGAATCCTAAAACTTTCTTTAGATATGTTAAGAATAGAAGATTGGTTAGGACAAGATTAGGGCCAGTCATAGACAGCAGTGGGAAGTTGTGCGTGGAGCCTGAAGAGATTGGAGAGGCACTGAATAAATATTTCTCTTCAGTATTCACGCAGGGTGATGTAAATGTAGTTATGGAGAACACTGAGGTACAGGGTAGCAAACTGGAAAGTATCGAAGTAGATAGGGAGGATGTGCTAGATATTCTCGAGGGTTTGAAGTTAGATAAGTCCCCTGGGCCGGACGGGATTTACCCTAGGATTCTCTGGGAGGCAAGAGAGGAGATTGCAGAGCCTCTGGCTCTGATCTTCAGGTCGTCGTTGGTTACGGGTGTGGTTCCGGAGGACTGGAGGATAGCGAATGTGGTCCCATTGTTCAAGAAAGGGAAGAGAGACCTTCCAGGGAATTATAGGCCAGTGAGTCTTACTTCTGTTGTGGGCAAAGTATTGGAGAGAATTATTAGGGATAGGATTTATAGTTATTTAGAGAGAAATGAATTGATTGGGGATAGTCAGCATGGTTTTGTGAAGGGTAGGTCGTGCCTTACTAACCTCATTGAGTTTTTTGAAAAAGTGACTAAAGAGGTGGATGGGGGTAAGGCGGTTGATGTGGTATATATGGACTTTAGTAAGGCGTTTGATAAGGTGGCCCATGGAAGACTTCTGCAGAAAATGCAGATGTATGGGATAGAGGGTGATTTAGCTAATTGGATTAGGAATTGGCTAGCAGATAGAAGACAGAGGGTGGTGGTTGATGGGAGATATTCATCTTGGAGTTTGGTGACAAGTGGTGTACCTCAGGGATCTGTTTTGGGGCCCCTGCTGTTTGTAATTTTTATAAATGATCTGGATGAGGGTATTGAAGGATGGATTAGTAAATTTGCAGATGACACTAAAGTCGGTGGAGTGGTAGATAGTGAAGAGGGGTGTTATAGTTTGCAGAGAGACTTGGACAAGTTGCAGAGCTGGGCGAGAGGTGGCAAATGGAGTTTAATGTGGAAAAGTGTGAGGTAATGCACTATGGCAGGAATAATAAATGTGTAGAGTATAGGGCTAATGGTAGGATTCTTAGTAGTCTTGATGAACAGAGGGATCTTGGTGTGTATGTGCATAGATCCCTGAAAGTAGGCAGTCAAGTCGAGAAGGTTGTTAAGAAGGCATATGGAGTCTTAGCTTTTATTGGTAGGGGGATTGAATTTCGGAGCCGCAACGTCATGTTGCAACTGTACAAAACTCTAGTGCGGCCGCACTTGGAGTATTGTGTGCAGTTCTGGTCCCCGCATTATAAGAAAGATGTGGAGGCATTGGAGAGGGTACAGAGGAGGTTTACCAGGATGTTGCCTGGTATGGAGGGCAGGTCCTATGAAGAGAGGTTGAAGGATTTGAGGTTGTTTTCGTTAGAAAGGAGGCGGCTAAGAGGGGATCTTATTGAAGCATATAAGATGATTAGAGGTTTAGATAGGGTGGACAGTGATAGCCTTTTTCCTAGGATGGAGAAAGCTAGCACGAGGGGACACAGCTTTAAATTAAGGGGTGATAGTTATAGGACGGATATCAGAGGTAGGTTCTTTACCCAAAGGGTGGTTCGGGAGTGGAATGCCCTGCCTGCAGCAGTTGTAGATGCGCCAAGTTTCGTGGCGTTTAAGAGGTTAGTTGATAAGTATATGGAAGAGAAGGGAATGGTTTAGTTTGGAGGGGCATTGCTTTTTATATTGGTCGGCGCAACATCGAAGGCCGAAGGGCCTGTTCTGTGCTGTAATGTTCTATGTTCTATGTTCTATGTTCTGCTATTTGTGATTTTTATCAATGACTTGGAAGAAGTGGCTGAAGGGTGGGTTAGTAAATTTGTAATTTAAGATTGGTGGAGCGAGCTGGGCCGAAAAGTGGCAGATGGATTTTAACCCTGATAAGTGCGAGATGGTTCATTTTAGTTGGAGAAACTTGAATGCAGATTACAGGGTCAACAGCAGGGTTCTGAGGAATGTGGAGGAACAGAGAGATCTTGGGGTTCATATCCACAGATCTCTGAAGATTGCCACTCAAGTGGATAGAGGTGTGAAGAAGGTTTATAGTGTGTTAGCATTTATTAACAGGAGGTTTGAGTTTGAGTCGTGGGGTTATGCTGCAACGACACTGGATGTTAGTGAGGCCATATTTGGAAGCCATATTTGGTGAGGCCATATATGGCCATATTTGGCCATATTTGTGTTCAGTTCTGGTCACCTCACTATAAGAAGGATGAGGAAGCATTGGAGAGAGTACAGAGGAGATTTACCAGGATGCTGCCTGGTTTGGAGGATAGGTCTTATGAGGAAAGGTTGAGGGAGCTGAGGCTTTTCTCTTTGGAGCAGAGGAGGATGAGAGGCGACTTAATAGAGGTTTATAAGATGATGAGAGGGATTGATAGAGTGGACGTGCAGAGACTATTTCCTCGGGTGGATGTAGCTGTTACTAGGAGACATAACAATAAGGTTCATGGTGGGAGATATAGGAATGATGTCCAAGGTAGATTCTTTACTTAGAGAGTGGTTGGGGTGTGGAATGCACTGCCTGCTGTGATATTGGAGTTGGACACTTTAGGAACTTTGAAGTTGTTATTGGATAGGTACACGGAGGGAATAGCTTGATTGGACCTAGCTCGGCACAACATTGAGAGCTGAAGGGCCTGTACTGTGCTGTTATGTTCTATGTTCTTTGTAATAGCTCTGGAAGAGTGAAGAGGAGCTTTACCAGAATGTTGCCCAAGCTTGAGGATTGTGGCCATGAGGAGAGATTGGAGAGATTGGGGTTGTTTTTCTGGGAACAGAGAAGGCTGATGGTTGATATGATGGAGGTGTACGAAATTGAGAGGTAGAGAGACAGAGTAGAGAAGAGGAACCTGTTTTCCTTTGCAGAGAGTTCAAAAACCAGGGGTCATAGATTCCAGTTCAATGACAGAAGGATTAGAGGGGACACGAGGGACAACATTTTTACACATCAGGTAGTTGGTGTCTGGAACCCACTGCCCCAGTTAGTGGTAGAGGCAGAAATCCTAAACTCATTTAAAAAGGTGCCTCGATCTGTATCTGAAGTGCAGTAAGTGGCAGAGCACTGGGTCAGCTGCAGGACGGTGGGATTAGAGAGGAAACCTGGGTGTCTTTGGGTCAGTATAGACAAGATGAATGAATGGCCCCTTCTGTTCTATATCAGTTCTATGGTTCTATGAAATTGTTCTGAGTAAGATTAGTGTATGACTGCTTAATATTCAAAATGCAATTTCTTGATCTTCTGTTTTAATGGAGAAACTGAGTTGTTTATTTCTAACTGGTTGATATCTATCAAACAGGGATTACATAGGAACATATTCAATCTGCAGTTTATAATTATCTCTCTTCTGAGCATCCTTCTACTTCATTATAATGTTTGGAATTTGCAGAATGACTTTCATCTTTGTATCTAATAAGCTGTACAGTTTTTTAACTATTGGACACTCTTTTCGCTGCATTAATTGTGATGTAACATTTTCTGTGAGGAAATACAAGGAACTGGAGTTGGAAGGATGGTGATTCTGAGGCTGGTGAACTGAGCAGGTGAACATGCTGGGGCAGGAGAATGAGAAACCAGGAGGAAATCTGTGGAACAGGGTTTGAACAGGGACTGAATAGAGATTGTATGTCAGTGAATGGGTTTGAAGTTAAAGGCAAATGGGAAGAAGCTGAGAAGTGGCATGATATATGGCACGTCAGCCTTGCTGCTTCTGCATGGTGTGGGGAAATGGGGATGAATTTGATATGAAGAGGCTCCTGGGATTGTCACGTAAACCTTGGTAATGTTGCATTGCCACACAGAAAAACCTCACTTTTTATGTATGTGACGATGATGGAGATTCTCTGTAATTCTGCAATGAATCACTGAGTAAATCTGTGATCAGTTTCTCTGGATTGGTGAAATTTTTGGTTTATTCAATTAATTTTTAATTTGAGGGTGATATATGGCAAAGTGTGTTAAACAGTAACATTGGTGATTATACAATGAAGAGATATTTTCATGCAATGATATTTGGGAAAAAAATTTAGATTGATTGGCCATGCTAAGAAATTGCCCCTTAGTGTCCAGGGATGCGGAGATTAGAGGGATTATTGGGTAAGTATGTAGGGATATGGGGATAAGGCTGGGTGAGATTGTGTTTGGTGCAAACTCGATGGGCTGATGAGCCTCTTTCCGCACTGTAGGGTTCTATGATTCTGTGTTGGAAAGTGTTAAGGAAAATCGAGCAGTGTAACTGGTGAGGGAACAAAACTGGAGAAAGAATGTGGGGCGACAGATTGGATGGACACACAATGTTCAGGATCATACAGCCTCATTCATCTCAAGACCATAAAATTCCATCTGAAATCAACAGATCTTCCCATTCTCTGCTCCTTGCTCGTTCCGCTTCCTGTGGCAGGTGGGGTGGTAAAATTCCAGCCATTATGTCAGACATCATTCACGATATCACTATTTGTTCATGGTCGCTGAATCAAAACCCTGGAACTCATATGAACATAAAAAATAGGAGCAAAAGTAACTGTTCAGCTCCTCCACTCAATAAAATCTTGATTCATTTATTTGTGTTGAAATTCAACATTCCTGATTCCCTTACCGAAAAAGAATCTATCTACCGCTGCCTTAAAAATAATTCATTTTTCTTCCTGCACTGCTTTCTGAGACAAGGATTTGCAAAGTTGGAAAAACCTCTGAGTGAATCTCTCTGTGCTGTAGGGGCAATCTCTAATTTTAAAGCAGTGTCCCTAATTCTGGACTCACGCGTATTTATGTAACTGTGTTAGGGATTTTGGGTTTTAAACAAAAAGAAAAGATGTGGTCTGCAACATGTGGTGGGATTTTCTGGCCATGCACCAAAAACTTCTGCTCGGGGGCAAACAGACCTTTAAATGTTCTGCCAAATATTCTGTCCCGCTTGTTATGATGCACGTGGTGGGCAGGCTGGGAAACTTCAGTCTGTAGATTCAAAGTAACAATGAATTTATTCTTGGACCTCTTTCCTGTAGAGAGTACAACCTGAAATTAAAACAGCAATCTATACAACACCCTAATGACATCACTGTCAAATCATGTGACTGACTAAAAGGATAATCATGCAGCTATTTAAATATAGAGCATCTCTTACCCTTTATTTCTGTGATCATGACAGCAGATTACTATGATGTCAAACACAGGGTCAATAATTCTCTGGACACAGTACAATGCATCATTAATCATTTCTTCACAGCCAATAAGGAAGTTGCTCAGGAGGATGTTTATTCCTCTTTGGTTGTGGACAATGTTCTGGAGTTCTGCTGTCATTGAACCTAGACATTGATTTGGAATATTAGTAGACACTTGTCTTAGATATAATTCTGCCTCACTCTCATGAGGTACAGTAACAGAGACACAATTATCACCCAATTCATATTCAACTAAATCTTCCGCAGTGATATTCATAACACTCGGGACTGACGAGATTGGTGCTTCTGGAGATGATTCTGAGAAATCATTTTGAGATGATAACAATTGGTCAGCATGGTCTCACCATGTTCAGTTTGAACCATGTAAGAAATCGGATCTGTTTTTGTTGAAACTACGGCTGGAGCCCATTTCTCACTCATGGTACAATTACACGTTAACACTTCACCTCCCTGTTGAAATGAATGTTGTTTTGCCCTCGCTTCTCCTCTAGCAACTTGAGATTGTTGTTGATTCTCTACCCTCTCTGAAATTTCTGGAAGCAATAACAAATCAAACACTGTTCTGAACTTTCTCTTTAAGAGAGTAATAGAGGTGAATCTTGAGTAATCCTGTGAGTAGTGTTTCTATAAGATGCTGAAAAACTATTCACATAAGGTGATAATCTACCTTGCTATTTCGAAGCTTTTAAAGAATATTTCAAGGATTGTGCAAATCTTTCAGTGAATCCTTTGATGGATTTTCTTTATTCTCTAGTGAAGTAAAACATTATTGCTAACAAGCTGTTCCGGTTTACCAAATACTGCAAACATTTTGTCAGGTTTTTTAATGGTTTGTTTGGTTATTGTTGATCTCAGGATAACAACTTCTGACCATTTTGAGTGTGCAACAATTATGACTACAAACATGTAACCCTCAAACAGACCAGCAAAATCTACATTTAATCATTACCACGGTGTTTGAGGAGAGAATAAGTCAGTTAGAATTATATTCACTGGACTTTAGAAGAGTGAGAGGGGTCTCATAGAAACTTACAAAATTCTAACAGGGTTAGACAGGGTAAATTCAGGAGGAATGTTCCCAATGGTGGGGGGAGTCCGGAACTGGGGCTCATAGTTTGAGGATAAGGTTTGAGGACCTTTTAGAACTGAGGTGAGGAGAAATTTCTTCACCCAGAGGGTGTTGAAAGTGTGGAATACAGTTGAGGTCAAAACATTGTCTGATTTCAAGAAGAAATTGGATATCACTGTTGGGGCTAAAGGGATCAAGGGATATGAAGGGGAGGAGGATCAGAATATTGAATTTGATGATAAGCCATGATCAAAATGAATGGTGGAGCGGGCTCGAAGGGCTGAATGGCCTCCTCCTGCTTCTAGTTTATATATTTTTATAATCTTATCAAATGGCAGGACTGGCTTGAGGGGCCAAATGGCCTATTCCTATTTCGTATTGTAATGTTGATATCCCTTTAAGGAATGTATTTTTAAAAAATCATGTTCTCTGCAGTTAAACAGCTTTGTTTTTTTTATTGCTGTCTGCTAAATGTCCTTTCATTGCTGCTTTAATGGTTTAAATGGGATTTTGTTTATTTTTATTCTGGGCCTCAGGTACTTTCTGGGCTTTTTTTATGATCCTGCATTGTGAAGGGGAAGATTTATTGACAAGTCAAAGTCAGGTGGCTCCTCCCCAGAAGAATCCCAGGACTCATTTTCACTTTTGGTTTTGAGTCAGAGACTGTCCCACTTGGCAAATAGGTTTTCTCTCTCTCACTCCCTGGTCTTGTAAATTCTGCTGGCTAGCTAGAATTTACAAGAATTGCCAGTTAGTGCCGAGAGCCTCTCTTTCTCTCATTCTTCCCCCCACTCTCTCTCTCTCTCTCTCTCTCTCTCCGCCCACCACCTCCCTCCCCACCCCCGTATTTTGGGAAGCTGCTCTGACTTCAGGCTTGGTTGTGTATATTTCAAGAAAACTGCAGCAGCCAATGAAAAGACTAAATTCCATTATCACAAGAGCATTTGTATTTTCGGTGCTAAACCTGTAACAAGGGTTTTGTTCAAGGAAGTTTCGTTGGTTAGAACATTTCAGATATTTGTTAAGATTTATACAATTTTTTTTTTGTTTGTATTTGGTAAAAGTTCTTGCTGATTTTCTTTCTATACGTGTTAACTATATTCTTAAATAAACTTTATCTGATTAAAGCTCCTAAGTGTGTCATTTGAATCATATCTGGAGTGAACTATGCTTGCCTTAATCAAATTCAAAATGCAAAACTTATGATCCAGGTGGGCTTTGTAAAACACTTTGGAGTTTCCGACATGATTATAATATATATGAATCTGTCTGATCCAGTATCTCCTTACTGGTTCATACCTTACTCTGTTTTAAAAAGTGGATGAGATTGGGCTGTGGTTCATTCTGTTAAATGCACAATATAAGCGATTCAGTCTGCGTTTAGTTTTGGTATATTGCTGGTGGACAGGATAGAAAGACATGGAAATGGTTATATATCTGCCTATTTGGTTCAGAAATCTGCTTTGTTATTAGCACAATTCTCTTTTGGGTAGAGAACATTTCAGCACCTTTATCACCAGGTTTGAAGTTTCTTTACACTACATTGTTTGCTCTATTTATTGATTTTGTTGGTTGATAGGATATTACATTTTTCAGTGGGTTTTTATAGGGAGAAATTGGATCCTCCTGGGGGCACTATCCACCCATTATTAAACAGATGAGGTGAAAGGATTATTAGATATGAATGAACAAAGTCTTATGTGATGCTGCTGTAATCCTGTGAATCCAGAAATCTGAGCTTAGAGTTGCAGAGAAATTATATATTATTAGGGGTTTATTTCATATTAGACATATTAGATAGAAAGAAGGTTTTTATCTTATCATTAATATGTAATTTAGCAGAGTTTTAAGGAATTAGTTATATTCCATCACTTGCAATTATCCAAGTGTTATTTTTGTAACAACAACATCTTCATAATTGATAAATAACTGACTGTTTCCATCTGCTCATAACAAAATCGAGAGCAGAAAATACTTCATCCATCTTTATAAGCAATACCTGTGAGTATTCATAGAACATAGAACATAGAACATAGAACAATACAGCACAGAACAGGCCCTTCGGCCTTCGATGTTGTGCCGACCAAAATAAAAAGCAATGCCCCTCCTAACTAAACCATTCCCTTCTCATCCATATACTTATCAACTAACCTCTTAAACGCCACCAAACTTGGCGCATCTACAACAGCTGCAGGCAGGGCATTCCACTCCCTAATCACTCTTTGAGTAAAGAACCTACCTCTGATATCCGTCCTATAACTCATACTCTGATATCCGTCCTATAACTCATACAGTTACTCATTCAGATCTCTACTTACCAGCTGCATGTGTATATATAATATATAAATGTTCACTAACTGTGTATATATGTGTATGTATATATTCAGTACCTGTCTGTGTCTATCTACATAACATATGAAAGTAGAATCATAGAATCCTACAGTACACAAGAAGGCCACTGATTCTGCACCAATCACAATCCCTCATATTGACTCATCCAATCCCCTGACACTACGGGCAATTTAACACGGCCAATCAACCTAACCCACACATCTTTGGACTGTGGGAAGAAACTGGAGAACCCAGAGGAAACCCACACAGACATGGGGAAAACGTGCAAACTCCACACAGACAGTGACTCGAGGCTGGAATTGAATCTGGGTCCCTGGTGCTGTGAGGCAGCAATGCTAACCACTGTACCACCACGCCACCCCAGTATGTACATATAAAATCACCTCCTGTTTGTGTGTATGTGTATATATTGTTACTGCCTACATATGCATACATACACATAATTACCACTTATATATATACACTGTATGTGTATCCTGTTCCAATCCCAGCTGCTGTTATATGGGATGGGGAGATCTCAGAATGGAACCTTGCCTCAATAAATTGTTATTTTCATTCTCTGTTTAGAGAAGGGAATGATCAGAGTGACAGGAGCTATCAATTGGCTTTTAACAATGGCATAAAACATTTATTTATTGTGAAATGATTGGCTGTAATACAATACTCCTTTATCCCACCTTTGTCTTCACAAATGTTTGTTGATTTTTAAGTATAACACATGTTACAGAATATATCTTATACTAGAATGTTCTCAGTCAGCACACAGACTCTGTAAACTGACCAGTTGTGGTCAGACACACAACACTCTGAAAACAGATGTCACCTATAAATTATCTGTGGATTTCTCATCAAATCCCCTCAGATGTTTATCACACTGTGATTCAGCTGGTCTTGCTGTTTCCAAACTCCATTTTTGGAAAATACTTTAGATCCTTCTCTCAAACAATGTCTTCTTTCAGATGCCTCTGCCAAAGATCCATTTCCATGATTTCAATCTCTCCTTTCAGTATTCCTTTGCTTTGGATTGCCATGCACATTGATGCTTCCACCAGCCACTCCAACAGAACATTGTTGCTTCACAGGCTGTATTAAGGTGTCACTAATCTCAGGATTATTTCAGATATCTGGTATCTTGCTATCCAACTCCATCAAGGTCTGTACTTTTCAGCTCTGTCTTTGACTGAGAACCTATCTCTGCCTCTTTAACTTGGATCATAAGACCATCAAATACGGAAGCAGAATTAGACCACTCGGCCCATTGAATCTGCTCCACTATTCAATCATGGCTGATATTTCTCTCATCCCCATTCTCCTGCCTTTTTCCCATTACCCCTGACCCCCTTTATCAATCAAGAACCTATTTATCTCTATTTTAAAGACAGTCAATGATCCACGACCTTCTGTGGCAAAGAGATCCACAGATTCCCCACTCTCGGCTGAAGAAATTCCTCCTCATCTCTCTTTTAAAGGATCGTCCCTTTAGCCTGAGGTTGTGCCTTTAGTGAACAGTACCTTGCTCAGATTCCAGTTTCTTTGTCCCTTTGACTTCAGTCTTCCTGGGACTTCTTTTTCTTTCTCTAGTTTCTAGAATTATCTGTTCTTTAGCTTCTGGGTCTTTCTTACTTTCCCTTTCCCTCCCAGAAGATGTACTCAACTGAGTGCCTTCAGCTGGTTCTGTTTGTTATGATTCATGTTGGTGTTCTCTTGTACCCATGTGAATGGACAAGTTATAATGCGGAATATCAGGCGTTAAAGCCTGATAATTATATTTAAATGTATTTAGATAGGGATCCAATATTCAGCAACTGTATTCCTGTGACTTCATTGGCAGAGGGTATGGACAATTGGAATGGGAAATCCCACCATGGTGTAAACCATGTTTTTGGGACTCCTGTGGGATTTCCCACTCCTGCTTCCAATCCTACCCTGAAAACAGGAGTGGAAAATCCCTTTTCACTTCTTTAACTCTCTTTCTCCCAATAGTTTCTGCTTAGTCTGGTGAGTATTCCCAGGATTTTCTGCTTTTATTTCTGATTTTCTGCATCTGCCATATTTTGCCTTTATTTTTACACTAATAAATTCTGCATCTTGAAATTCCGAACTGGAGTTATTTCTAGCTGTTACTAATCCTGAATTAACAGAACTATCCCATCATCTGTCCTTGTGTCCCATCCTTCCACAATGTCAATTGCCCTTGAATATTCAGCCTTGGTCACTTTGCAGTGACCAAACTATGTCTGAAATAGTTATCATGTCATACATATTAATTTCTACAGAGCTGATAATTCATCCATTTTGTTAGAACTATCACATGCTTTCTGAGTTTAAAAATGTTCCAGTTTCTGGTTAAAAAAGATCCAAAGAGTTTTGCTGGATGGGAAGGAGCTGATCCAGGAATGACCATTACAGGGAGAAATATATGTTTGGAATGTTACTCTGGTGCTAATGATGCACAGTTCAAATTTCTCCATTTACTTTTCAGATTGTCTACAAAGCTGTGAGTTGTAAAAGGAAAGTCAGATGATATTTTGTTTCTGAATAATGAATTTATTCACAAATCAAAAGATCAGCCTATTGTTAGCTGATTAACACTCTGAAATATCTGCACTCAACAAACTCCCCCTTCAATATATTTGATTTGATTTATTATTGTCACAAGTACTAACATACAGTATTGTTTCTTGTGAGCTTTCCAGACAAAGCATACCATTCATAGAGAAGGAAGGGAGAGAGTGCAGAATGTAGTGTTACAGTCATAGCTAGGGTGTAAAGAAAGATCAACTTAATATCAGGTAAGTTCATTTAAAAGTCTGACAGCAGCAGGGAAGATGTTGTTGGTTGGTACGTGACCTCAGACTTTTGTATCTTTTTGTTGACGGAAGAAAGTAGAAGAGAGAATGTCCGGGGTGTGTGGGGTCCTTAATTATAGTGGCTGTTTTGTCCAGACAGCAGGAAGTATAGACAGAGTCAGTGGATGGGAGGCTGGTTTGAGTAAATGACTGGGCTACATTTTCAACCCTTTGTAATTTCTTGTGGTCCATTTTCTAAGTTTTTAAATCTCTTTTAAGCAATGACAGTTTTATTTTTTATTCATGATTAATGATGAGTTATACTTTTTAAATAAAAGATTAAAAGCCAGTCTCTTACATTATAAACAGCCATTATGGTAATTATCCATAATTGTAGTAATTAAGATATTTCTGGAAATGAAAAAGACTACCACAGTTAAGTTGCAGAGGCAGCATTACCCTCATGTTGATTAGAATAAATATTTATCTCTGATGTCTATAATTATCTCCCGTTCTCTGAACAATTGAAATCACTCAACATATAATTAACTAAGATAGCTGCCAATAATGTTCAACAATAACAACTTCTTTCACACTTTGAAGCAATTACTGAGTGCAGCAGCTTAGCAGCCAAGTACAGATCTGCATCAATTATTTTTAATACGGCACGGGTGACAGTAAAGTTAGCTTAAAGTTTATAGGGAGATTTGATTTTTTTATTTATGTTCTGCATCAATTTCCTCCCTTCATTCCCTCCCTACCGAAACTCCATTTCTAAAGTGTTCTTATGACTTGGCCAATGTTATCTACCCGATACGCTGTAGGAAAGGATGTCCCGAGGCATGGGACACCGGGGAGACCATGCAGACGGATGAAAACGGAAGAATGAAAACCGTTTGACAACCACCAGACAGGGGTGTTCTCTCTTGTTGGGGAACACTTCAGCGGTCGTGGGCATTCAGCCTCTGATCTTCAGGTAAGTGTGCTCCAAGGCAGCTTTTAAGAGACACAACAATGCAGAGTTGCTGAGCAGAGACTGATAGCCAAACTGTCTGCACACACGAGGACAGCCTCAACCGGGATCTTGGGTTCATGTCACACTATCTGTAAACTCATGACTAGCCTGGGCTTGCAAAATCTCACTAACTGTCTTGTCGGGAGACAATACACATCTCTTTAACCTGTGCTTAATCCCCTTTCCACTCACATTGTCTATATCTTTAAGACTTGATTACTGTAAAGACTCACATTCCATCCATTATCTTGTAATTGAGTCTGTGTCTGTGTATGCCCTGTTTGTGAACATAAGTCCCAATCACCTGATGAAGGGGCAGTGCTCCAAAAGCTTGTGTTATCAAATAAACCTGTCAGATTTTAACCTGGTGTTGTGAGACTTCTTATTGTGCCCACCCCATTCCAACGCTGACAACTCTACACCATGTCTATGGATTAGCGAGGAATAAGTACAGAGGAACATTCCAAATGTGTCTCTCTCCATGATCAAGTCACGGCTATTCCTGAATCAGCTCCTTCCCATCAACAAAACTCTTTGGATCCTTTTTAACTAGAAACTGGAACATTTTTAAACTGTTACCTTCAACTGATTAATATCAGGACAAGACAAGCTGTCTGTAGGAGGTTTCTATTTGCTTTACTCACAGAGGGATCTTCCATGGTAACGGTGGTGAATGTTCAGACAATTGCTTTTGTTCCAATTTCCCACTAATTGGATAACTGGCTCTCATTGTTCCCCCACCCTGATGGCATGGTTCAAAACTGGGACCTCTCCAAATTGACATTCACAGCCGTATCTCGTGCTGTTTATTTGGAAAACAAGTATTGAAGTGATTAACTTGAAATATGTAAGTAACAAGCTGCTTTTTGTGACAGTATTGATTGACAGAAGGAGATTATTTGTTAGAAAGCAGTTTGATTACAGTGTTTTCAATCTCGGTTTGTCCTGGAATATTTTCATCAAATCAGGCTGAGTGAATCGGGCAGTGTCCCTGGTTTAAAAGATCCGTGCTGTTTATCATTGGGAGAATATTTATAGATGTAAGAGGAATTGGACGGTGAGAGTGATTCAATGCTTTAATGACAGGTTGAACAGGGTGTGAAATAATAGATTGCGATCTGTTTCCCATCAGTGCATTCATCTGAAATCGAACTCCATGCCTGAATTTAAGATGAGGTATTACTGCCGGTGTGGAGAATAAACAACAGCATTGACTGGTGAGACCAAGCCACTTGGCTGGGATTTCTGCTCCATCACAGGGAGGACAGAACATTTGGCAGACTATTAACTTTCAGCAGGAATTTAGCAGGATCGGCCACTGTTTCCGAAATGGAATTTTTACA